>JABXJD010000158.1:1060000-1400994 GCA_013375575.1 Percina caprodes
TGAGCTTCCTTCTCTTGGTGTTTCTTACTGTCTGCTTCCTTGTTGGCCTGCTGTTCATTGGTGAGCCTACAGACTGGCTCTGCATGATCAGGTACCCAGCATTTGGAATCAGTTTTGCCCTATGCATTTCGTGCCTCCTGGCCAAGACAGTTGTGGTCTTAATGGCTTTCAGGTCCACACTGCCAGGAAGTAATGTCATGAAGTGGTTTGGACCCAAACAGCAGAGAGCAAGTGTCCTTCTAGGAACAGCTGTTCAGGTATAAACACTTTCCACAATCAAATCTTTACATATCTTTTCAACTATGTTGATTTAAAATGAACATCCTGTTTTTCCCTCCGCTTAGGTAATAATCTGTGTTATATGGCTGCTCACCAGTCCACCTCATGCCAACAACAACACAGATTATAGTGCTACCATCATCATTGAGTGTGTTACTGGTTCCGAGATTGGCTTCTGGTGTGTTCTTGGATACATCGGCATCTTGGCTTGCATCTGCTTCCTAATGGCATTTTTGGCTCGGAAGCTGCCTGATAAATTCAATGAGGCCAAGTTCATCACCTTTAGCATGCTAATATTCTTCGCAGTGTGGATTACTTTTATTCCAGTTTACGTTAGCACAGCAGGGAAATATACAGTGGCTGTCCATGTTTTTGCTATTTTAGCCTCAGCTTTTGGTCTCCTGTTTTGCATTTTTTCTCCAAAGTGCTATGTCATAATTCTGAAACCGGAAAAAAACAGCAAGAAAAACATGATTCAATGATGAAAATCACAGCATGTTGTTGAATAATTTACATAAAAAGAAAGCAATTGCAATCAAATATATCTGTGTTGTCATATGAATTATTAAAGATACATTCCGTAAATCCAATACAGCAAACCTTTTTTGAAGTACTGTTGTCTCAAAGCTAGCAAACACATAGACACATGCACACTTAATGCATCTTCATCATCAGTGATGTTTCTTGGGGTCATCAGGTGTTTTGGGTCTTGCAACAATCAGAATATCTTGCCCAGGTGACCCAGTCGGGATTGATCAAGCCATGGCAGATAGCACTAGTGCACCCGTTGCTCTCCTTTCCTAATCCACAGCCAGAGGCCATTTGAGCTTCCTCTGTGACAATTGATAGCCCTTGATCTGCAAACCCTTGTTGGACTCCTCAATGGAAACCTTCCCAAGGGACAATGAGTTCTAAGAGGTTTTTCAGTGTTTTGCTGATTTGTAAAGCACTTTGTGCTACATTCTGCACATGAAAGGTGGTACATAAATAAAGTTAATTTATTCATGACTTTCTTGGAGGTTACTGAGAGCACCATTCCAGGCCTTATTGTTGATGTTAAAACCTTTTCTGGGAACTTAAAGGCCCTGACACCAAGGTGACCGTCCACCGTCGCCCTAGTTTGTGAGATATGTCCTGCAGCGTCGGCTTGGGCCTTCTTCTGCCTTCTTTTGGCTAATTTGGCTTAACAACCAATCCATTTTATTGGCTCTTCAGTTTTAAAATAGTAGTGAGGAATGCAAACAAACGACTGTGAGGACACATACACAAGGCTCCTTTCAATCTGATCAATTCAATACACATAGCTGTCAACAGCTGGCAAAACTGGCCAAAACCTATGTTCGAATGGTCCTTCTAAAGAACATATGGGTTTGAAGGATTGGAATAACTATTTTTGTACATTATGGGTTTACCTTGGGTTAACCTCAAGGGTCATTATGATTCGGTTCCTGATTTTTGACCCACGATTCGTTACAAACCTTGATTCTTTCTTTTTGGGCGGGAGGGGGGTCGTAATCCAACATTTTCTCTGCCACATGGCATCGTTTTGGCATTGATTAGATCCCAGCTTGCATCACAGTATTACAACAGATACCTTATTTATTGATATTGATTGATTGCAATGTTGATCAATCCAACACAAATATTCTATTGTACCTTAAAATAATGTTTCCAAAATCGTTTCAGTGGTTCATTAACTCTGAATGAGACATAAGAATATTGTTAACAATTCCCCTCCCAACCTGTAGGGGGAATGAAGAGGAAAAGTGCTGTGGTGCCTATTGTAAAGATGCGGGTTGACAAGTAGCTAATGCTAATGTAATTCTTGGTGGGTAACGTAAGATTACGACACCGTTCAACGCGCTCAGTTATTTTTAGTATGATTGTTTTGACCACGGTTAACAACTCTGGAATAACCCACAAATCCATCAGTAACATTAACTGTATAGATAGACAACTAATCTAATGGTAATTTAGCTAGCTAGCTAGCACACCCCTTGTCTCCTGAATTTAGCCTAAGAATAAGGAATTGTCTCAAACAAAAGAGAACACTTTATCATTCAATTCAATTGAAATATTCCAGATTTGGCACACCATGGTTTTTAGTGGAGAAGGAAAAAATGTCTTGCTGTTTATTAGGCATTCATGTACAAGTATACAGTGCTTCCTTTGTAAATACAGTATTTTGCTTATACTATAAACAATGACAACATTTATAGAACATGTCAATTTTTAAACTCATCTCTGTTTTTCAGTTGAGTGGATAAGTTGCTTAGTACAGAGAAAGCTGCAATACTGAGTGCTCGTAAATATGGTGGTATTGTGTGGTGAAATTTGATTCTCCGAATTGTACAGATGGTTAGTTATTGTTTTCTATAATACCCGGCAGCTGTCTGAGTAACCAAAGGGATTTCCCCACTTTTATGTGCACCATGGCCAGTGACACCTTTCAGATCAGAGCCCCGGCCCAGCTGGTTAGATGCGTTGGCTGGACCTGGGTGGGAGTAATTGGGTAGGAGCCATAGTCCTGAGCTAGCAGGCTCTAGATGAACATCTGGATGTCATTCAGGTACCTATGGGTCAATACAATGTTTCCATACATACAGACAAGTACAACATACAAACATCTAAAAGACAAAATAGCATAGACACCTGCAACAAATACTAGGTTTCTAAAATGTATGTTTACTTTGTTGAATCAATGTTACGTCATTAGATTGATGTTAAGTCATTTGAGGCCCTAGTTTGTGGTGCAGTATTGTGATACTGTTTAGTCAAGGGCATAGTGTATAGCTTGGAGACTCAATTAAGTCTGTGTTTCTTTAACCAGACAAAAGATATATACTCATGAACATTTTGATTGCAACTTTGTAGTTAAATAGTTCTTTGTGTCAATCACATTGCAATGATTAGAAATGTCTTTTTGACACAATTTCTCAACTTCTTTTGAACCTTTTCAAGCTGTATAAATTTCTGTTACACGTTTCTGTTAATTAAATATTATAATTATAATAATAATAATAATTAATTATAATTAATTTATGCTCAAATTTATTTTGACCTGTTCATTTTCTGCCCATATTATATAAATTCATTAGTGCAGTCATTTTAAGTGATTTATATTATTATAAGTATGTGAATATCAATCGTATTCATATAAATATGAAGAGATCCAACGCACCATAACTTAAGGAAAATTATTGCTTTAAATATGATCTATACACATATTTTAACTGGTTAAATGGCTCGCCCAACAGTCATTTTTAACTTCTGTAGTGATTCAGCGATCCTGGTCGTGAATGACTCATGGATTATCCTATCGACTTCACACTTAGTCTGTGTATTGTTGAGGACCAAGGGAAATGCAGTGTCAAGTGTAACCTTTTAAGATCTACGTGACATATTTATTGGTAGTGCATTATGTACAAACAGTATGGTGTATTGTGAGAGGACCATTAATAACTGTTACACAGACAAACAGCATGCTGAGAGCGGCTCGCACTCGTTAGATTACATTCAAGAACAGAGAGAGACTGGAGATGTTACATTATAGCAAACTATTAAACGTAATAAAGTATACATTATTATTATTAAAACATTTTAGCAAAACAGCACCAGCAATGTAACTTTCAAAATCAACGCTTTAGTTCCCAGAAATAGCCTGGACCCAAACAAGACTGGCCTTAACCTAACAAAACTGTGACTGGTTCTTAGTGTTAACGTTGTGTTTAAAACTGTGACTGTAACATTCTTTGGTTGATATGTGAGGATGGAAAATGCTCTTGATAGTCATATTTCCTGCCACCGCTACGGGGGCTACTTTATGAAACGCTTCTTGCAGGCATTTTACTGGGTAGGAAACAACCTTGTTGCATGGTTTGGGGGACTTGTTATCCTACAAAGCTAGCTGTAGGCAAATAACGCGTTGCTAGGTGGCGCATGTCTATGTCATGACAGGTGTATTGCTCAGGACCTAAGGAAGCGCAATGTCAAGTGTAAAGCTATTTGGATTAGCAGTTCTCGAAAAAGCTGCAAGCAAAAAACAAAGTCCGTGCACGTTCCGGTACATTTTCAAGGGGCACTGCACTAGGTCAAGGTCAAAGTTTATTTCTATAGCACATTTACAAACAGTCACTACTGCCCCAAAGTGCTGTACAAATATAGATAACAACATAAGATGAAAGCATAATAAATAACCGGAAAAAGCCCTTCTAAAACAGAATATGCCACAAGTTATGTACATGGTAGAAGTAACAGTAGCATTATTATGTAAATTTGAGTAATCATATTTTTGAGTTCAAAGTTTTTCCCATGACATGCTTCTTGGTATTTTTCTCTGGCTTGATCAATATTATGTAACATTTAGGTGCAAAAATGCTAATTAATAAGCCGAATGCTGAAGACAAAATTGCAAATATTTCTACAGCTACAGTAAACTTCCCAGGAGAGCTCATGTACGCTGGAATAAAGGTGACCCAGACCGTGCAGAATATTAGCATGCTGAAGGTGATAAATTTGGCTTCATTAAAGTTATCAGGTAACTTTCTTGCTAGAAATGCCAGGACCAAACACAGTATTGCAAGGATCCCTATGTACCCCAGCACTGCATAGAAAGCCGCCTCAGAGCCTGTGTTACATTCTAAAACAATCTTCTTATTGCTGTATCTGAAAACCATGTCTGGGAAAGGTGGGCTTAATTTAAGCCACAACACACATATTATTACTTGAATCACAGTGCAGGAGCAAACTATCATCCTTTGCTGTGCGGGACCAAATATTCCTGCAAATTTGTTGCCAGGAAATGTGGCTTTGAAAGCTGTAACAACAACAATTGTTTTTCCCAAGACACATGATATACAAAGTGCAAATGTCACACCGAAAGCTGTGTGGCGCAGCATGCATGTCCAGACTGTGGGTCTGCCGATGAAAGTGAGCGGACAGAGAAAACACAAAAAAAGAGAAAACAACAGGAAACAGCTCAGCTCACAGTTGCTGGCCTTTATCACAGGAGTCTCTCTGTAGTGGATAAAGACCATCATCATGGCCAGTGACAGGGAGGCGCCGAACAGGGATACAGCTGTGATAGCTATTCCCATTGGCTCGTGATATGTCACAAACTCAATTGCTTTAGGAATGCATTCATCTTTCTTCTCATTGGACCAGTATTCCTGTGGACATGGTGTGCAGTCGGCTGCACCTGTTGAACATGATCAGAACTAATCAGTTCTGGATGTTAAATTGGCAGAAAATAATAATAAACTTAAGTAAAAACAATGCAATTACATTGACAATCCAATATGGTGCAGTAACAGTAATATTTTTAACATAAAATCTATGCAAATAGTAAATACATGGACTGTAAATGGACTGTTCTTATATAGCGCTTTTGTAGTCTTAACCACTACTCAAAGCACTTTTACATAGTAGAGGAACCATTCACCATTCACACACATTCATACACTGTGGTCAAGGCTGCCGTACAAGGTGCCACCTGCTCATCAGATAAACACTCACACACATCTACAGTCCAATGACACAGCATCGGGGGCACCTCAACCTTCTGCTTGGCAGGCAACCGCTCTACCACTGAGCCACAGCCGCCCCACATGCTATGATATTGGATTTTGTACGTTTGGGTATGATATTATATTATATGCTTTCATACCTGTTGAGTTGGCTATAGTTCCATCAGCACATTGGATACAGTCAAAACAGCAGGTGGGTTTTCCCTTCATTTGAGCTTTCCTAGTTCCTACTGGACAAACATTAGAGCACACCGACTTTGGAACCTGAGAAAAAAAAAAATTTAACAATAGTGCAGTCATATTAGATTAATGTTATTTTTTCAAAAAGGAGATATTCTTCAAAATCCCATGCTTCAAAATGTCTAAAAAAAAGTCTTCACAAATACCGTTTTCCCTGTCCTCCACACAATGTCTTCTTCCTGGATGCTGAGCTTATAATCACCATTAGCAGCAGATAAAAAATTACCCAGTGTGACATGTTGCACCTGCCCATCTATCAACTGCCAGTTGATAATATCATAAGAAGCAGGAAAGTCACCATTGACATCAAAAAATACATCATCCCCAAACTTATTTCTAAAATGCACCTTTTGTAGGTGATCAGTGACCTGAGAAAAGGAGCAGATTCATTATTAGACATTTCTACGTGTTTGTATTGACAAGATAATTCGTACAGATACATTCATTGCTCATTTGCAGGAGATATTGTAGATTTTACTTTTTGTTTCTCACCTCTTTGGGCTGAATTTCTGATGCATTCAAACATGGCCTCATATTTGTTTCTGCAACTGGCTGACAAAATACCAGCTGATGCAGGGCATGTGCAATGGCATAAACTGCTTTATACACATTATAGGCCACTCTGAGCTGTGTTACATTGAAGAACACATTCTGGGAATTTATTAATGTCTCATTGCCTTTGCATATTTTATTAGATGCCTCAGTACCTGTGTGTTCCCCAGGTAAAACAGGTTGACAGCCGACCATAATCTCCCAGAAGTCCCTCACAAAGGCTGCACTTGGATCAGTATAAGGGTTAATGCCTGTAAGAAATGTTTTTAGATTTGGAATAGCCATCTTCTGCACTACAAATCCTAGGGTTCCACCAAAAGCTTGGTAGATTTCAGGTGTGGAGGGTCGAGTTGCTGTTATCCAGGCCTCGCTAGCAATCCACTGAATTCCTGTAATGTTCTGTTTCACAACCTCTTTCATCAAAGGGTAAAAGTCACCCTCTGGAACAAAAGCAAGAATGACTTTGACAGTCGATTGCTTGATCATTTCCACAACACGCAGAATTTTATCCATAGTGTATGTACGTAGAATTGTACCGACAAATGCAATACAAACCCCCAGCTTTTTAACCTCCTCAGTAAAAGCCAGGATACCACTTCGCCCATAGTCATTGTCTGATTGTATGGCCCCAATCCACTGCCAGCCAAAACGTTTGACCAGTGCTGCCAAAGCTTTTGCCTGGAAGAAGTCACTTGGGATTGTCCGAAAAAACGTAGGGTATTTAGCTCTGTCACTTAGGCAGACACATGTTGAGAAGTAACTTACCTGTAAAAATAGCATAAAAAATGTCTCAAAAACTATAAAAAGCATTCAATATCACACAACTCTAATTCAATAAAACCTATCATTTAATCTCTTACTATTGGCACTCCAAATGGTCCAAGAGTTCCGGCCACAGCTATAGACTGAGATGATCCTGACTCTGCTATGAGGGCAGATATAGCTGGAGGACAATTCAGTTCAGTTTCCTCTGGTCCACTAGCCAGTGTTAGTGCAGCACGTATAGTATTTGTAGGAGATGCACAAGAGTTAAGGATCCTATATCCAAGAGATATATTTGAGAGGAGAGCAGGATCTTTGTTGATTTCTTCAATTGCAAATATCATCATTTGGGTCCATCGAAAAGCTCTCAGGTCAAATCTAAAAAGGTTTCGGTGAATGTAACAGGTTGCAAATTACAGCGCTGCTGCTGTACATTCATGTACATACATTGGCATGTGTATTAAACAAGAGAAGATGATCATGTATGAAGACAGATACATTAAAACTTACCCTTCACACTTCACTCCAAGTGGCTTGCTCTTGAATGTAGAAGTGCTACTTAGTATCTCTTTGTTGAAAACGGGAAAAATCCCCCCGATCATTATGTCTCCCCGCTTGTACAAACTTGGCATGTCAAACCTACTGAACAGTTCACAGTCAGAAACTCCGTTCAGGTAAAGGACAGAGAGTGTTAGGATAATTGCTCTCTGCAGCTCATGCATGTTTGCTTGGCATCTTTTGATAGAGATGAGGACACGGCTCTTATAACAACTGTGCTGGATGCAGGTAGACCTGCTCACTTCATAAAAGGTTGATCGATTTCCCACAGGGCACAGCAATCTTAGAGGGGTAATATGTGTATTCAGAACAGACACTATGCACACCATCTGGCATATACACACACACAATATCGGACCCCCACAAAATGTACTGTTGGGTGAACTCACTGACACATTATACAGTAATCAAATACCAGCAATCTTCTCAGTTTAAATCAGTGTTGGGCCTAGAAAGCTTTGTGAAGCGCATCATTGCAAACAGGTACTGCCTGAAGCACTGCACAGGTTGTAAAAAATGACTTGGCACAATGTAGTGCTTTTGGTTTTTAACTTTGTTAGAGATTTATTATGTTGTAATAATTTCATAGTTTAATAAATAGAATTTAAGGTTCAAAAGTTAAGATTCACTGACCAGCAATGGCGTTGATTATGATTTGCTCAATGAGAGAAATGCATATTGGGTAATGTTCATGTTATATGAATACAGCATTTAAAAAAATATGAAATTGCCTGTAAGAAGTTTTGTGAATGAGCCAGTAACATTTAAGTTCAGAGGTAACGTAAAGATAATGTCGGGAGAAAAAAACAGGGACGAAAGATTAAGAGGAGAAGCGTGTTGTCTGCTGAATGAGAAATGGTGTTAAGCTTACTGTAATGAACCAGTTTAATGAGATTGTTATTGAGATTGTTGATTAGTGAGACTCTTATATGAAACGTTAATGGTGATAGTTCTGTCAGTTTTAGTGGACCGCTCAGCACAAGAAGACAGAAGAAAGTTTAAGTTACCTGCTGACTAAATAGCTAGTCCGTTCGCATGGACTTTGCTAACAAGCTTGTAGTTAGCGGCCTGGCCTAGTTAAGCCTGCGAGATCAACGGCGGATAAAGACCCTGACGGAGATGGGTGGAGTTTGCCAAGATCATTAGCTGTGCTCTTTCTCTATATATTTACTTACAAACATACACACATGAATTTTCTGCAGTTAATAAAATTGTGCTGCATGACAGAACCCAATATTTAAACCATCCCCAAACCTTCCAATTGTGTTCATAATAAATTAAACTCATGAACTTATAGCCAGCATTTTCATTGTGACATCAGAGCATACCTGAGAGCCTTTATCACATGTCTGTGTGTCTCTTTGCTCCTCAGTTAGGCCAATGTAATGCAATGAGAAAACATAATGTTCTTGTGTTTCCATCTTACTCATTATTTTTACATATATATACCCACAGGTCATAAGAAACCTTATGTATTCATTAGCAGACTTGCCAAGGTAGAAAACATTTGTAAATCATTTGTAAATTACCTAAAATGTCAAACGCATTAGGGACACTTTTAAAATATGGTGACTCTGTTTTTTGAGAATGGGTGATGCTGATTAGTTTTATTTCATTTGACATGTGTTTTATAGCTACTTTTTTTGTCATGTGAAACCTTTTTAAGTGACAATATTTCAAATCTGTTTTATGGACGATGAAGAAGAGGTGTGACAATAGGACTTCTGTCAGCAGTGAATTTTAGGTTTGCTGGTTGATGAGTGAGAGGTCTTTGTGGTAGAGAACAAGATCACATGGTCTTCAGTGGTCACCAAAGGAAAGTTCAGTTCTGGATAGAATGCTAATGCCGGGATAACCCTTTATTAATGCATGCATTAGTCAATGCATGACCCTGCATTCATGATAAACATATGACGTCATGCATATAAGTATAATTCATTTTAAAAGGTTCTTCCTAAAATCAATGGCCAGTCGCCCTTTGACTATGTCTTACCATCGGGCATAGCAGGGCGCCGAGCCGGACCACGGCTACAGCTGCAACCATGATTTAGGTGCCACCCTAATCCAAGGAAAACTGCAGGCGAGAAAACAAGGGCTCTGGGGAATAAGCTAGTAACAAGCATTTCTGGGATATGAATGCACGCAGATGGAAAGAGAGAGCAGAGAGGAGCTCAGTGTGTCAAAGGAAGTCCCCAGGCAGTCTAAAACTATAACGGCATAACAAAGAGCTGGTCCAAGGCAAACCTGAGCCAGCTCAATAAGGGTTGGTAGATGAATCTGACGACTATGAAGAGAAGCAGAGAAGAGAAGGGGTGCCGTGTCTTAAGCTATGCACCCTTCCCCGCCGTTCTAGGTGAACGCTGCAACTTCTCACTCCCTAACTATATACCTATTTAAAGAGGAGAGTTTTAAGTTTACTCTTAAATACGGTGATGGTGTCTGTCTCCCAAACCCAGACTGGGAGCTGGTTACACAGGAGAGGAGCCTGATAGCTGAGACTCTAGGAACCACAAGTAACTCTGCATTCTGGGAGCGGAGTGCTCTATTTGGACAATAAGGTACTAAGAGCTCTTTAAGATATTATGGTGCTTGACCATTAACAGCTCTTTAGGTCAGGAGAAGGATTTTAAATTCAATCCTGGATTTTACAGGACGCCAATGCAAAGAAGCTAATACTCTCTTGTCTTAGTTTCTGTGCAGCATTCTGGATCAGCTGGACAGTCTTAAGGAACTTATTTGAGCAACCTGATTGTAAGGAATAACAATAGTCCAGCTTTGAAGTAACAAATGCGTGGACTAGTTTTCAGCATTGTTTGGCGACAGGATGTGCCTAATGTTGGCAATGTTACCCAGGTGGGAAAGACTGTTCAATTTGTATGAAGTCTATGCATGTTTGATTTTTCCTTCTGAGAAATCATTTTTGAGATCTGGCCACCTTAATATACACTCAGGTAATTAATTATATCCTAGAATACAGATAATAGTTTTTTGTGGAAATTATTCATCAAAAAGGGTGTAGTTCAAAGTTGAACTAAGGTAAACATTAAGTTTAAATTCAATTTTACTGATGCATCACTATGTAATATAACAATGGACCGGACTGCATTTGTATACAGCTTTGCCTTTCATTGACATATTCACAAACAGACTCACATAATGTAGCTCAGCATAAATTCTTTCAGGAAGACCTACATTTTAATTGATGCACTCGTAAATCAATTCAGCTGTTATCCAAATAAAATGCATTTTATAATTCTGTGTATAACTGTCACAAATCTGCAACTAGTCTCTCCTGATTGAAATGTAGTTCATTGTAAATTATTTTAGGAATACTCTTAATCAATGCTCTATCTAAATAGAATCAGCTGTTAGAGGTGTTCACTTTCCTGCTAAACCAATCAGAACTGTACACACATTACAAGAGCCAATCACAGAGTCACAACCCTGCTCTAAAAAAATCTTTTTCTCATTTTGCTATTCAAGAGTGCAACCCTCCACCTCCCCTTCCACCTCCAGTCCTCTACTCCAGCTGACCGGTCCGGACTTACGTTTTTTATTTTTTTTTATTTGTTTTTATTTGTTTTTAAAAAAACTCTTCCCTGAGTTTTTTAACTATTAGTAAGTTATTTGTTCCCACCACCGGTGGCTAGCTTTGATCTGATGGTTTTATTGTTCTCTACCCCTATATAGATATACAAAATATTTGTATAGCGATTTGCCAAAGACTTTGTACATTTCAGCTGTTCAATAAACCTTACTTGCATATCTGCAAACATGTCTCTCCTGATTGGAATGGCAGCACAAGACCATACAAGCATCTGGCCTTGCCATTGGGTGCAATTAGGATCTTATTTAAGGATACCAATGAATGAGTTAATTTACACAGAAAAGATAAAAGCCATTCCTACAATGATTAAGCCAACCCAAATTTGATTGATATTCTCAATACAAAAACCTAATTAAAAGAATTTAAAAGAAATTAAATGAAGACAAAGCCATCTGTTTTTGCAAATATACACTCTAGTTGACACATAGCCATCCCTACATTTCAAACATGTACATGTCAATCCTCCAAACTGGTAACTGCTTACATCTCTTGCCATGATTGTATTAAATCATCCTTGCAGTCACAAGAAGCTCTTGAAATTGAATTAAAACCTTGTGTTTTACAAAAACATATGCACTAAGACATATCATCACAAAGTGTCTGTGGCATTTATTAATTGAACCAAGCACTAGAACCGTAAGCCTAAAAGCAAGAACGACCCAATGTATTGTGAGGTAATACTATTGAAAGACACATCACAATAAAACTCTTTTTTTGATATGTTGTGACATATATAATGAAAACAGAACCAATTTCCACATTTATTTTGAGTCTTTTTTAAATGATTTTATCTTAGTTATTGAAGTGCAAAATATTTTTTCTGATCACATTTGTATTTATTTTTATATATTTAGTGAACAAACAATTACAAACAATATGAAGTGCAAAACTTCATCAAACAACTTGTACATTGTCTTTTCAAAAGATTATATTATTAAACACATATATATATATATATATATATATATATATATATATATATATATATATATATGTATATATTTCTGATTTGTGTGTGTGTGTGTGTGTGTGTGTGTGTGTGTGTGTGTGTGTGTGTGTGTGTGTGTGTGCGTGTGTGTGCGTGTGTGTCATCCCTCAGTGGCACCAGTACATCCAGTGTGTTGAAAATACTATAAATACTACTAATAATGTCTCTATTCAAATTCCAACTTTAAACATTTTTAATCAAACCAAACTCCCATCAACCATATATGAAACATACGCAAACCCTAAGAGGCAAGTAAGAAAAAATTAAATTTCTAAGTCTTTTCTATTGCTTTCTCTTCTGAGTTTATGATTTGACAGCAGGTAAAAAGCTTTAATCAAGGATAATCTTTCTAAGGTTATTTCTAAGAATTTTCAACAAAAAAAATCAATTGGTGAAACAGGTTGAAAAAAGCATGTTTTACCAGGATGGTTTTTCTGAAGGTTTGTATTAATGTACTTAAAGTTACTTTTTCCATCTGTGAAAATAGCTAGAATATGGGGCAGTGGTGCACTTTAGCCTCTTGTGGCTGAAACAAACACAAATTTACAAATTTATTTCACAAATAAAAAACAACAACCTTTTTTCAACTGGCCAAAATCCCCCCATCCCCCCCACCTGTTTCATAGATAAGAAGAAATAAGAAAGGTTGTCATGGCCAACTCTATTTTTTAACCTGTAAGTCATAAATTCAGGAGATCATTTTTCTCACTTGTTAAGTGGGCTAAAATAATTTAATTAAATAAATTTTAGGAATGGTTACATGGACATTTTTAGTGTCTTATTTGTTATTACTATATTATGATATTATCATTACTGTTAAATAGAGACATTTAACAGAGGCTTATTACATTTAACTGCTAAGGGTAATAATAAGAATGGTACACTTAATTTGTCCATTATATTTTCATTATTCCTTTGTTTACATTATAGGTTTAATTTTAGATTCAGATTTTTCATATCATATTCCAATTTAGATACACCAAGGCAGGTCCAATGACATATATTTTTAAATGAACCTTTTGATCTTAATAACCAGTACATATTTTGTTGGTACCGCTGGATTCTGGAGACTAGTAACTAGTTGCACATGTAAGAGGACACACAACATTTTTAATCTAGTGAGGATCAATTGTATCAAACTGGAAAGTGAGACAAACACACAGTACAAAGTAGCCAGTAGCCCTATCTGTCCTAAAACAGCCCAGGATCTTAGTGTTGATCCTACACTGCCCTCAATAAGTATGTCTTCAAACCGGTGTTTTAAGTTCTTATTTGAAAAAGGAGGGCTAAAGATCACCCAGATAAACAACACAGTAACAAGCAGAGCCCTAAATTGCTGATGTGTGGGAAAAAACAAGTTCATGAAAGTATGAGCAACCCTGCATGCGATCAACATGTGTACAGTTCTCCCCAGAGCTCTTGAGTGGCAGACAATGAAAGAGATCCTGATAGCTACCCGGGACCACTCAGAGGCCTCATGGACAGTAACTGATGGAGAAAAACAGTGCCAGGTCATGGTAAGAAGCATCACCATTGTGGAGTTACTGCCATTAACAAGACAGATTCTGTATGGTGATATTTTTATTCTTGTCATGTAGATCCCAAGCAGTACCAACGGTGCCAGAAAAGAGCTTGCAACCCATCTGCTGTTGTCTGAAAGCCGCACACCCTCTACCTTGCCTGCGTGAACAGTAAATTTGATGCCATCTGAGGAAATAAAAGTGTTAGATTAATACACTTTTGAAAGGAATTAACAGCAGGCTTTCTTGCAATGAAGGACATCTATGTTTGTGTTTTTTTAATATACCTGCTTGTGTCAGAAATGCTTCAATTGGACAGTGTGATGGAGAGAATGTTGAATGCATCTGTTAACAAGATAAGACAGTTAGTAACTGCACAACCCTGAGACATTCATTGAAATACAGTTAGGCGATATGACAATTTAGTGATATGACAAGCTGTGTGTGGCTGTTCATCTGCCCAGGCTGTTAAATCCTGGCTGCAGTGCAGCTCCCTGATCTTGTCTCTTTGAATGTGGCTGGTCGCTGCTGTTCCTGTGCTCTCTGGCTTTGTTGATTGTTCTTTCTGTTTGTGCATGTGGGTTGGTTTGTGTATGTGGCCGTCCACAACCTCCCCCCCCCCATATTTGTCTGATCTCCTCCAGTGTCCCACTCCCTCCCGCTCCCTCAGATCCTCTTCTTCCATACACCTGTCTGTCCCCAAATTAGAAATATTGATTCATTCCCCCTTTTCAAGTCTGTTCAAAACTGCTTATTCCATTTGAATGTCTGTTGCACTGCTTTTAAAAATGCACCTTTAAATGAAGTGTATTATTATTTATTATTATTATTATGCTTTGCTTAAACATCTTCCTCACGCACACACACATCTTCACTCATGCACACACTGACTCCACTGATTTCCACTTCCCATTCTGTAGTTAATTTGGCCTAAATGGGTTTGATTTAATGCAGTACATTTTTCAAATAGGCACACTCAGATGTTCCAGGTTACTTTGATGAGCTCCTGCAAATTCAGAGACATGTGAACAGCCAGACACAGCATGGTCATATTGGATTATATAACACATTATTTTTATCACTGCAAATAAATCCATTGAATTAGCCCAAAAAATACATATCTATATCCGTATATATGGACAGTTTCTCATTTTAATTTATATTAATATATTATAGATCACAATACAGTTATATGTTCTGTAATAGAAGATTTTATCCAGAATGCCTACACGTTTATGTAAACCTCAATAACAGTAGCAGCCATTTCTGACAATAAAATGTTCAGTGCATTACCTGTTTTTATAAGCTTAATTACAACTAATAACTGGCTGGCAAGGATGAAATACTTCTGCTTTTAAAGTTAACCTTAATATGTGTGTATGTGGGATGAGATGTTTCTGTAAAACACACTACTCTAGAGAGACTGAGGCATAATGAAAGCTCTGCACCGAAATACTGCAGGTGTACATGCAAACCTGCACATAGCAGATCCTGGCACACGTTGTCTTTGATTCTTCTGAGGAGATCAGGCTCAATTGGTTGTCAGTCAGGATAAAGATAAGGAATTCTGGAAATGCAAGTCCAAGTTCTCTTCTTCTGTGCAAAAAGCTTTGCAGGGTTTTGACCCTAAGGTTGCATGCCTTACATTTGCAGATACAATCCAATGTTTTCCAGTAGTCCACTTGAACAAGGCTTAATACGTGAGAGCAGTAAACCACAAACGTTAGTAGAACAGATGAAGGACAGATACTTCGGTAATTCAAATATGTACTGTGATTTTCAGTCTGCATCTGTATGAAGAAGAAAAAAAGATCATTAGTACATTTCATAATAAATTGGTGTGAGCAGAAATATCTTTCTAGACCCAAGACAGGCAGAAATCTCATTACAATGGATTATTGCTGTGACTCTGGCGCTCACCATTATTGTAAATAGCAGACAGCTGGTCTTAGACAGGAAATACACCAACAACTGCTGACATGTACACTTGCAGACATGCCTGTTGTGAATAACAGTTCCCTCCACTCTTTGCAACAAGTTCACACAGCCATTAAAGACCATGCAGT
Organism: Percina caprodes; assembly: GCA_013375575.1. NCBI lineage: Eukaryota > Metazoa > Chordata > Actinopteri > Perciformes > Percidae > Percina > Percina caprodes. The sequence continues at coordinate 1,076,098 of JABXJD010000158.1, forward strand.
TCAAAGTCACACCAGGAAAGAAGGTAGAGTCTTTTTTGATTTTGTCCTGTGTTAAAATCCTGTCTGAGGCAACACTCATGTCAGGAGATCTGTACAGGTGAGAAAAGAACAAACAAATCGGTTCATGATCACATTATAACAAAGTATTGCATAATTAATAAGCCTTAACTACAGTCATACATTGCATTATTAACCCATCTGCTCACCATTTGTCATTTAAAAAGCTCTTCAAATTTAACAGTGCAACACGGAAAGCATAATGACCCAACTGTAAAATTGTTGCTTTGTATTTAATTACAATAATATGACTGTAAATTATAATTGACTCATAAAAGCTTCTCTAGAGAAATTGTCTAAGTGTCCTTTGAAGGATCTCTCAACATGGTGTTTTGGCCCTTTTAAGTTAGGCTGGTTCCCGCTGAGGAAACCATTAAACCACAAGCTAAATACTGATAAATAAAGTGGGAACCACACTGGCACATCCAGGTAACAAAACAAAGAGCAACAAAAGGCCCCCATAATTCAGACGGGTTCCCCACTGAGGAAACCATTACAATACAAGCTAATTGCCAATGAATCTGTGGCAAAACAAAAAGCATGGTAATGAGCAAGATACACAATGGAGTCATGGAGAAAACAAAAAACACTTCAATTTAGCAACAATTTACTCACCTGTCACATGTCAGTGTCAGTTTTGTTTTGTCATGAAAAACAGAGTTTTTACATGATGCACTTGAGCTGTAGCCCTTTGTCCCTTCATCACGTCCATATTGACTGAGCCATGTGCCAGATGACACCATCCAAGTGAACAGTGTTAAGAAGACAAATGTGACTGTTGTCATCTCAGAGCCTCGCCTTTGGCATCTTGCATGGATGCATTTTATAGCTTCCCGTTGGCTACTCAGGTGTAGGAGGCAACTTAATTCTCCATTCTCAGAGCTACATGCAAATACCTTTTTAATTTGCGTACGACCTGAAGGAAGTCAGGCATGCAGAATTAATCTGACAAGAATACACATGGGCCCTGTTTCCTAATAACGATCATTCTGATTTTGAGTGCTTACTGAGACCAACTTGGTTAAGGCCTTTGCATTTTTACAGCTGATTCCACAAGCATCTACTATCTAGACAGTGAAAATATGTGTATGACTGTTGAGTCTGCATTAACACAATATACAGTATGTATTTTTTAAATCATGTATTCAACTGTCATGCAAGCCATGCATATTATCTCTAAATACATTGATTACCATGCAAGCAGTCACAATTCATAAGACTTTTTCTTAAGAACGTTCTATTTCTTAAGATTCTATTGTTCAGTGTGTGACCACATAACTGTAAAGCTAGCAAGCTGTGTGGATTGGCCATGGCTGATGTCTTGTTAACAGTTCTGCTCATTCTGAGTGCTGCCGAGTGGTATAATATACAATTCTCCACAGGTTCTGTTGCGCATCTAAAACCAAAGGCTACATAAGTAAAAACTGATAATCGATGAATAACTATGTGGACCACAATCTAATGCTTGTTGCATGTCTTTTTAACATGTTGTTTTTACAGATGACATTATAACAAGTCACACCAGGTAAAGCACAGGTGTCATTTTTCTATGCAGGTGTAGAGGCAGACACATGCTTCACTGGTGTTTGCGTAGCTGTCATGTGTTCACCCTGTAAAAGAACCATACAGCCCATGTAACAAAACATTTTGGGATTTATAAATAAATGTGGGAATAATGATTACTTATAATATTTTCAAGTATTGATGCCACATTTTTTGACTCCATATCCTCCATGTTATCATAAATCCAGTAGTGTTATTCGTGCTTGTACTGAGTAATAATTGTTCCATAAACACCTTGTAAAACCCAACTCAAATCCTAAATAAACATTTGTTCTTTATATTTAATCAGCGCTGTCTTAACGTCACATTCTCCGCTACGGAGCACATGAGGAGGACATGGGCCGACTGCATGGAATACAGGATAACATCAAATATCCTGGCATTAGAGAATGGCAGAACACAGTGTAAATAACTACATATCTGTCTTTAATACTGTGCATATATCATCAAATGTCAAGGTCTAGAAATACAGCCATTAGCTCTCGCACAATCGTTAACACTCTATGATGTCCTCCTTATCGGCCCAAACTTTAATACTGTTTGAACAATTGCCAGGGTCAGTAACATACTGATCAGCATTCATAAGGTGCTTTGCATCGACTATTTATTATTAAAATTGGGCATGTACGGGGGTGGGATAAGAGGCTTATTCACATATGCTTACTTGCGGGTAATCTGTTATTTATAAAGGGAACATTGTTTAAAGATGTGCGTATGCAGGAACTCCTGAATCCAACTAACACACCCGCTATGTTAAAGGCAGAGCTGGAGTGTGTTAGAGGATTGTTCTGGATGACACCCTTTTTCAAAAATGGGGACCATAGAGTGTATGCCAATTACAGGGGTATCACACTTCTCATCCTCCCTAGTAAAGTCTACTTCAAGGTGTTGGAAAGGAGGGTTAGGCCGATAGTCGAACCTCAGGTTGAAGAGAAACAATGCAGAACAACGGACCAACTCTTTACTCTTCCAGGGATCCTGGAAGGGGCCTGGGAGTATGCCCGTCCAGTCTACACATGATTTAGGGATCTGGTGAAGGCGTATGATCGGGTCCCGAATCCAAGGTACAAGCAGCCGAAATGGGTTTCCTCAGGAGGGTGGCTGACGTCTCCCTTAGAGATAGGGTGAGAAGCTCAGTCATCTGTGAGGAGCTCGGAGTAGAGCTGCTGCTCCTTTGTGTTGAAAGGATCCAGTTGAAGTAGTTTGAGCATCTGGAAAGGATGCCCCTCTGGGTGCCTCCCTAAGAAGTACTTCCAGGCACATCTAGCTCGGAAAAGGCATCGGGAAGACCCAGGACTAGGTGGAGGGACTATATACAATGCTTAAACTTAACTGTCATGGCCATTCTCGGTACCGTCACGTCATGTTGACCGGTGCCCAACAATGAAATTAAACACCCCAAAAAATGTGGTGCCATGATTATGTATTGGGAAAATTACATTTAAGCATGATTTCATATATTCTTCCACATTTATTTATCATTACATTCTTCGTTTTTATATTCAATATTCATTTACTTTTTAATATTACGTTACTCTTCATATATTCCTGTGTGTTTAAGATAAACACAGCTTTTGTTTTGCTCTAATTTTGAAGTTGAAAGTGGGAGCCCTAAAGTCTAAACAAATCAGTTGTCGAGGCCCTGTGAAACCGAATCTCAGACACTCAGACAGATAATGGCCATTATCAGTGTAAGAGTCTAGAAAGTACAGGGCTGTTCCGACAACTGCCACTGGGAACTTTAAGGCATGGGGGCACTGGATGTGAAAGATGTGAGATTAATTGTTTTTTATGATTAGGCTCCCTCCGGCACGAGAATATCATATAGGCTGAGGTTTTTCATTCTATTTTTGCTCATACACTTTCACACTGCTACGGCGGTACTCTATGTAACTGTTTTTGCCTCGGCAGAGTATAATAAATACATCGAAAACAACCTTGGTTCATTCTGCTCAACTATCTTTATTTGTTTCAAAAAAGTCTTATCCAGAATGTATCACTTTGGCTGAACAGAAACTTCCTTGACAATTATTGCTTTACAGCCAATTAAGAAGTTGGAAAGCTGAAATAATCTAAAGTCAAATTATGATTTATTTACTTTATATGTCATAATGGTCCTTCACATAATATTTACAGTTATTTTATTGTTTAAATGAGAGAAATATCTATCATGAATCATGAATATACCTTTTAAGTGTCCATTATTGGTGTCATGCCTAGTGTACAGTATCTGCACACCAGAATACGGAACATATTGTATACTGTAATGCATTTCTTGGGGCTATGTTTGGAACTAAGGGCTTACAGACAGCAGCTCGATTCACATATTGAGGGACATTGGACAGGAGATTGAGTATCTTGATGGATTTCTAACTAAAAAATAAGTAATCGTAAACATTAAGAATATATATTGCCAAACTATTTGAAATACAACATGTATGTCCGTTTGTGAATGTATAGGGCAAACACGGAAGACACAGCAGACTGTATTTTAGAGCTAAAAGAAAAAAAAATAAGAAAAAAATGAAATAGAATAGTCAAAACAAACCCTTAATTGTTTAAAATGCAACATTTACATGTTGTAACAAGGATGTTAATTAACATAGACCCTATTTGTTCTGCTTGAAGCAATATGCCAACTGTGTTTCCTGTTGTTGTGTAAAAGGATGAAGCAATCTGCAATGTTTAATCTCTAGTGTCCACGTTTTAGGGCCCTGCTTTCCCACCGGAGTCATGCCACTAGGTAATTTAATTTACCCTCCTCAAAGTCATGCTTAATCAGATAGGCACTGTTTTTCTTCTGTGTTGTTTTTGTGAATACACATTTAACCTTCATTTCTGCTGTATTGCATCATTGTATGTTTGAACTTTAAAGTCTGAAGGGAAAACTATTTTAATGTACTTCCCCTTCACAGTCTCCTTTATCCACCATTGTTGCTATTAAACTTTTAAATGATTTGCTTTATATATTTGTAAAAGAAAACTTTAGCAAAGCTGAAAAGAAGCTTAGAGTAAGTACAGTTATGGCTGTTGAGCATGAACATGTATAACTTAGATTTAGTCTGACAAGCAGAGCCTAAGATGTCACAAAAATTGCCACCATACCACATTCAGCAATACTTTGACAATTTGGGATATTATGTCCTCAGTTTGGACAGGATCAATGATTACAGTGACTAATACCTCTGTTGATGTACTATTCTTTACATTGCTTATGTGGTATAATGTCAGAAGCTGCATTGCTCTCAGATTTGTAAAAAAACAACACACACACACACAACAGAATTAAATATAGTTAAAGATGTATTCACTCAAAAAAATGCATTTGCATTAAGGGACACTATGTTACAACAAGACGAAGCACAGATTACATTTTGGTTGTTAAAGAGGAAAACTACATAACAAGTGATTTGGGTAGTGGTTAATAACGTGTATCATTGGTAGATGTCTTTCCCATTATGTGTTTCTTGGTGTTCTGCTCAGGTTTTAACAAAATGATATAACATTTTGGCATAAAAATGCAGAAAAGAAGTCCATAACTGGAGGCCAGAATAGCAAATATCTCCACAGCCACAGTGAACTTCCCAGGAGAGCTGACATACGCTGGGATAAATGTGATCCAGACTGCACAGAATATCAGCATGCTGAAGGTGATAAATTTAGCTTCATTAAAATGATCAGGTAACTTTCGAGCCAAAAATGCGAGTAGATAACATAGAACAGCAAGGAGCCCTATGTATCCTAACACAACCCAGAACACCACAAGTGACCCCAGGGCACACTCAAGGATAATCTTCTCTTGATAGTGTTTCATATTTTTGAAAGGAAAAGGAGGGTTGATTATCAGCCAAAGTATGCAAATAAGAACCTGTATGAGAGTGAAACCCAGAACAGTGAGTCTCTGCTGTGCGGGCCCAAACCATTTCATAACATTACTACCTGGAAGTGTGGCCCTGAAGGCCATTAACACCACTAAAGTTTTCCCCAGAACACAAGAGATACAGAGAACAAAGGTGATGCCAAATGCTGTGTGTCGCAGCATGCAGGACCACTCAGAGGGCCGGCCTATGAAGGTCAGAGAACACAGGAAACACAGATTCAAGGAGAAGAGCAGCAGGAAGCTCAGCTCAGAGTTGTTGGCTCGTACTAGTGGGGTTTCTCTGTGGCCATAGAAGATTAGTGTTGTGATCATAGTTAGAAAAACTCCCAGCAGAGAAAAAAAGGCTAACAATGTTCCCAGGATTTCATCATATACCAAAAATTCTATTTCTTTAGGGATGCAGGCATCTTTCTGCTTGTTGGACCAGTACTCTGGTGAGCATTTCATACAGTCTACTGAATCTGCAACAAAAAACACAGAGATACATGAAGTTAAATCTATGTTTTTCAGTGGTTTCAGACATCAACACTTGCATTAATGATGTTCTGTTTCCTCTTTAATCATGTCATCATGTGGAATATTGCATTGCATTCTAAAAAACACAGGACATACTGCTACAATGTTAATTTACCTGTTAAATTACTGATCTCGCCTGCTGGACAGGGTATGCAATTATAACAGCAGACTGGCTTTCCTTGCTGCTGAACCTTACGAGTTCCTGGGAGACAGCTCTCACTGCAGACTGACACAGGAACCTCCTACACACATGAGCACAATTCATAAACACAAGTCATTTGCAATAATTAAAATATGTACAGTTAAATACACATCAAAATTATAAAACTCATAACCCCTATCAAGATTTGTCGAACAATCATCTTTCAGTAAATCAGTAAAGAGTTAACGTTAAGTCCAAACCTCAGTGTCTGCTTTACCTCAGTCAGCCCATTTCCCCGAAAAACTGGAATGTTGTTCATGATAAACTGATGGTTTTCTGGGAGAGAAGCATCATAAATCCCAACTGTTACTCCTTCCATGGTCCCTTTGTTTGTCATTTGTAAATTAACAAGTTCATATTTTGGCGGTGAGTCTCCATTACTGTCAAAATAAACTCTTTCCCCTTCCTCTGTAGTGAAATTCACTGTGTTGAGATATTGCAGGACCTAGCAAACAAATGATATAGAGATAAATGACAGCTTCTTGTTATTATCCCACTATCACACTTAACTGATGGTTCCTCACCTGCCATGATTGAATGTGTTTGATATCAGCACAGCTCCCATTTGAAAAGGGTCCTTTACCCTCCTCACATTTAATTAGGTTGTCAAGAGCATGAGCCACTGCGTAAACTGACTTGTATACATTATTGGTGAATCTCAGCTCAGCCACATCAGTTAACTGGGATTGAACATTCTGCAAGCTTTCAAAGCCGCTGCATGGCTTTCTTTGTGTGTTTGCAGTGCCATTCAGAGCACAGTCAAACACCTCTTCCCATAAATCTCTGACAAACTGACTGTCAGGAAACTGTGAGTGGTGGAGCCCCCTCAGGTGCTCCTCCAGCCCCGGGATCTTAGTTGTGCTGAAAGTTAAGCCAAGTGAGCCCACCAGGAGCCTGTGTCCCTCACTGTCAGTCAGAGAGTAATCTGTGATCCAGGCGTCACTGCCAACCCACTGCAGTCCTGTAATGTTCTGTTTGTACAATTCAGTCAATAGCACATTAATTTCTCTGTGAGACACAAAAGCCATGATTACTTTGGAGGTGGCATGCTTAATAATCTCTATTATTCTCTGCAGGCTATCAGGTGGATCTGAAGAGGAAAATGCTTCAGAGTACTCAATGCACACTCCATATTCTTGTGCAAGTTGGATAAATGCAGCTATGCCATTGAGGCCATATTCATTATCCACAGCTAGAGCCCCAATCCAGGTCCAACCAAAATGCTTGACCAGCTTTGCCAATGCTCTGCTCTGGTAGTAGTCACTGGGAATAGTTCTGAAAAAAGTGGGATACTCTTTCCTGTTGCTCAGACAGGCACAGGTGGCAAAATGACTGATCTGCAATTAAAAATACAAACATCTTACTGGCAGTTGCAAATATTTAAAATATTATTGCATAATGACCATTTTGATTCATGTTACAGTTATACTTTTGCAAAAAATTGTAATAAAATATATTTACAACAGCAAAACACAAAATTAAATACCACTACACAGTAACAGCAATGCATTTTCTTCTTTGACTTACCACAGGCATATGAAACCTTCCAACAACTTGTGCAAATGCAATAGTTGGACTTGAGCCTGAATGTCCCAAGATAGCTTGCACCGTGTCAGTTTTAGTGCAGATGTCGTCACTGATTTCTTCCTTTAGTCCGCTTAACAGTGCAAGTGCAGCCCTCAGTATGTCCATAGTGCCACAATTATTATAGATCTTGTAGCCAAGTTTAACGTTAGGTAGCAAATCAGGATTTGCATTGATCTCATTTACAGCAAAGATCACTGTTTGAGAAAATTGGAATTCTCTAATATTGAAGCTGGGGTGATGAAAGGGTTATATTTTTGTGTTAAAGTCTCAATTACAATATAAAAATACCCATAAACCTTTTTTCTAAATTGGTCCAACAATACATACTTGTTGCATTTCCGTACATCTGGAAATGTCTGAAATGTGTTGATTACATGATCCTGCCCTGTGCGAAATGAAAAAATGCCTCCAATAACAAGGTCGCCATCTTGGGCTAGTTCAGGTGGTTGTGTGGAGCCTCGCAGACGGCACCCAGAGTGTCCGCTTCTCATGAGCAGAAACAAAAGGAGAAGCCTTAACAATGGCATAGCCCTGCTCTTCGGGACAGCCCAATCAGCTTTAAAGCTCATAGCAGGGATTTATAAATCTTCAACAACAAGGGGGAAGTTATCATGGTGGAACAAAAACCTCAGGAGACCGTGTGCAGTCCAAACCGGTTAAACCAAATGTGTCTTTGTCTCTACATTTTTTAATCTTTTTATTAAAATTGTATATCTGTAATAAATGTGAGTGAAAGCAGTAAGGAATTAGGTATATGGCCTGTGCATTTATTTGCACCTAATTTTATGTATATATAGGTTGATATATTTATATATATTTGGTTGTAATAAAAGATGTAATTACAGACGTTACAAATTAAATTATATAGACTACAGTGGAAATATATAATGCAGGTAAAAGTCTTAAGTAAAAATCATATAGGCTCTTTCAAGTCACAGTAACAATTGATTATGTAAAATTATCATGGCACTAAAATACCTTTGCTACTATATTGTTAATTAGTTTTCAAAGTGAGTTTGAGGCCCCCTTCCCCATCATATTCTTTTTTGTATTTTGCTCAGGTTTCAGTAAGATAATACTACATTTTGGAATAAAAATACAAAAGAGCAGTCCAAAACTGGAGGCCAGAATAGCAAATATCTCCACAGCAACGCTGAACTTCCCAGGAGAGCTGACATACGCTGGGATAAAAGTGATCCAGACGGCACAGAATATCAGCATGCTGAAGGTGATAAATTTGGCTTCATTAAAATTATCAGGCAGTTTCCGGGCCAGAAAAGCAAGAATGAAACATAACATGGCCAGAAGTCCTATGTACCCAAGTACAGCCCAGAAACCTACAGCTGAGCCCAGAGCACACTCTAAGATGATTTTGTCCTTGAATTCCTTAAAATTCGTGAATGGAAAAGGAGGAGAAATTGTTAACCAGAGGATACATATGATAACTTGTATGAGAGTGAAACCCACAACAGTAAGTCTCTGCTGTGCAGGCCCAAACCATTTCATAACATTACTACCTGGAAGTGTGGCCCTGAAGGCCATTAACACCACTATAGTTTTCCCCAGAACACAAGAGATACAGAGAACAAAGGTGATGCCGAATGCTGTGTGTCGCAGCATGCAGGACCACTCAGAGGGCCGGCCTATGAAGGTCAGAGAACACAGGAAACACAGAGTCAAGGAGAAGAGCAGCAGGAAGCTCAGCTCAGAGTTGTTGGCCCTGACAATAGGAGTTGTCCTGTAGCTGAAGAAAATGAATGCCACAACAGCAGTGATGCATGTTCCAAATAATGATGCTGCAGTGAGCAGCGCTCCCATAATCTCTTCATATGATAGATACTCTGCCTCCTTCTTTACACAAGCATCTCTTCTCTCATTTGACCAGAACTCAGGGTGGCATCGCACACAAGTGATGGAATCTGAAAATATAATATTGTTTAGTGCATTATAATGTTTGGACACACCTTCTCATTCAATGCGTTTCCTTTATTTTCATGACTATAAAGGCATCAAAACGATGAATGAACACATGTGGAATTATGTCCTTAACAAAAAAGTGTGAAATAACTGAAAACATGTCTTATATTCTAGTTTCTTCAAAATAGCCACCCTTTGCTTTTTTGTTTGTGTTGCAAACCCTTGGTGTTCTCTCAATGAGCTTCATGAAATGAAGTGAGTCACCTGAAATGGTTTTCACTTCACAGGTGTGCCTTGTCAGGGTTAATTAGTGGAATTTCTTACAATTTCCATATTGTTGCTATAAACAGACTTCAGTCATGCTGTATATATTAGTATTTGTTTAGGATATCTGGTATTTGCCATAATAACTTTTTATGGAAGGATATATATTTTATTGTTTGGTTAAAATGCTACATGCTTAATATGTTATCCCTGCAGGGACTTCCCCTTCCCATGCTTTTAAAATGAGATTATAAAACAATTTCAGGCGTTTGTTTTGTGGACCAAACAAGTGCACAACCTTGCATTAATTGTTACAGCACCTGTAATGTTGCTGATTTCTCCCTCTGCACAGCTTAAACAGTCATAGCAGCAGACAGGCTTTCCTTTCTGCAGAACCTTACGAGTTCCTGGAGGACATTTCTCACTGCAAACTGACAAAGGCACCTGCATGAAAAAAAAAAACAATAATAAGAAAAATGTATGTGCATTCACTTTGACAAGGTGTTGGCTTTACAAGTTGATATTATAATTTGATGAATCTAAACATAGCATTACACCAATACCTAGTAATTTACACAATTATTATAATTGAAATTAACTAAAATTAACAGTTAAAGTGATCACATTTTAACTTACCTGTTGTGAGTTCTTTGCCCAAATTAAAGACTTATTATGCAGAGTCAGCTGTTTGTCTGCAGGTAGAGATGCATCATAAAGACCAACTGTGACAAAGTCCACAATGCCATGTTCTGTTGGCTGCCAGTTTATAATTTCATACTTTGCTGCTGGGTCTCCATTCTCATTAAAGTAAACTTCATCTCCTTCCTTTGTTTTGAACTGAATCCTTGTTATGTGCTGTAAAATCTAAGAAGACATGTACCCATATGTATTATTATCTGACAAACATCTTGTAGGCTTATTGGCACAACAGTATTATAGACAAATGTAAAACTTTCCTTGATAATGAGATTTCAGTACTGAAGATAAGAATATAAGTCTTTCGTTTTCAACTCACCGTATATGGATCTAGCTGGCCCTTGTAGTTACAGGTTTTGTTACAGCTGAGAATATTATGAAGTGCATGGGCCACAGCATACACTCCTTTATAGACATTATAAAAGATAGGCATGAGCGACATATCAGTGAAGCTGTTTTGTACTCCATTCAGATCTTCATGGCCAGTACATTCTCTCTGATTCCCAGCTGGAGATTTTGACTGTTTGAACTTACAGTTAAATAATGTCTCCCAAAACTCTGGAAACATTTCATTACTAGATGAATTGAGCGGCTTCACATCCAACATGAACTCTCTCATTCCACTGACATGTGCTTTGGGGATGGACAGGCCTATGGCACCATCCAGAATGTGATGCCTATCCATTACTGCAGTGTGGGAATCAAAGATCCAGGCCTCAGTACCTACCCACTGGTACCCAGTTAGGTTGTGGAGAGACAACTGTTGTACTAATGCATTAATATCAGTGGGGGAGAGGAAAGTGACAATCACCTTGGAAGTGGAAGCCTTGATAATGTAAATTATCTTTTGTATTTTGTCTGGTGGATCCGTTCTAAAGAAAGCTACAGAGTACTCTATACAGATGCCCAGATTCTGGGCAGTTTCTGTAAATATGGCCATGCCATAATTACCATAACCATCATTTGTTCTAATAGCTCCAACCCAAGTCCAACCAAAGTGCTTGACCAACTGGGCCAGAGCTCTGCTCTGGTGATAGTCACTGGGTATTGTTCTGAGGAAGGATGGGTACTTGGTTTTATCACTCAGACAAGCACAAGTAGCAAAGTGGCTGATCTAAAAGAAAAAAGAAATGATTTCCCAAGATAAAGATATTAGACATAAACATTTACACAGCAAACTACAATTTTTGGAAAAAATACCCTTTGCTATGATCAGCTGAAGGAATAAAATTAATTGTTCTCAAAAGACGCACCATTGGGATATGAAAGGGTCCAATAACAGTAGCCACAGCCATGCAAGGAGAGGAAGAGGTCTCTCCCATAATGGCCTGCACTTGTGCAGGTCTGGTACATGGTGCCTCGGAGAGTGCAGATAATATCTCATTACCATTAGCTAAGAACAGTGCAACACTCACACTTCTGGCAATGGATGTACAGGCATCATAGATCTTATAGCCCAGAGAGATACCAGGCAGTAGGTCTGTGCTGTTATTAATCTCCTCTATGGCAAAGAGCATAGCCTGGGCATACTGGAAACCTCTGAAATTTAAACTTAATGCAGACAGTTAAAAATAGTTGAAATTGCAAACAGTTTGTCCTAGCAATACAAACAATAGCATAGTAAATTAAAATATTATATGATGATGACACATGCAGCATAATATACATATATATATATATATATATATATATATATATATATATATATATATATATATATATATATATATATATAACACTCAGTTTGATAACTTGTTTTTCATCAGTAACAACTTCTTTCTAGATATTTTAAATCTAAATACATTACTAAATAATAATGTACCTGGTGCATTCCAGTGGCAGTGGTTTGTGCCTGTAGGAGTCTTGTCTGTTTATCCAGCTGCTGTGGAAAGAGAAGATTCCCCCCAACATAATGTCCCCATCCTTCAATAGCTGCGGGTTCTCAGGATCCCCTCTCTGCCTGCACACCAGCTCCTCAGCCTGAGAGACAAACACCACTAACAACAGTTGTAAGAGTGCCCAACCCTGCTCTGGCCACCTGTGTCTAGACACCATACTGTCTGAGAGGGCTAAACCAAAGGGTTCATCACATGTACAATAATGTAAATCAAAAGCATCAACCGCTCTTTATGCATTTTGGAGTAGCATAAAAAAAATTGAACAGTGATGTTTTATGTCTGTGGACTAACAAGGCGGGGTGAGAGGAAGGACTTTCCCTAACATGAAAACAATTTTGTGCATTAGACTATTCTTTGTTTATTATGAGAATATTTGTGTTGTTAAAAGGTATTCTCCTATTTATATGATTAGTCTTGTATTATGTGAGGCACAAGATATACTTTAAGTTATAATTGCAATTTAAACATTGAAAAAAAATTCAGGGTGAAGTTGATATCAAGTTTAGAGGATTCCACTCTTCAGGCTCACTGAATGTCCTGAAACAGTACAGTTGTGTTAAAAAGACATTAACTAATATTTTTAGTCCAGTCTAGTTTAGGAGAGTGTCTGATTATGGGACCTTCACATGGCGTCTCTACTAATTGCTGACAATGTGATCTTAGACACACTGCAATGTATTGCAAAGGAAGCAATCTCACAATTTCAAAATAAAATGTATAATAAAAACTGTATTTCTAGTTTTTGTCTAATTGGATACAATGGGTGCCTTATTAGTGGTTAATGTATGTCTAATTATAACAGTACTGTACTGTAAAATGAAGTGAAGCCACCATCATTGACCAGTGTTATAATTTTATTTTAATTTATTACAATGTAATTTGAGACATATTGCATTGGAGTGCAGATATTGGAAGTGTTACAAAAAAAAAAGAAATACACTGATTTTCATTGAGTTTTGACAGATTTAGTTACATCATTTAATGAGTGTAAATGGGATTGACATTATCCGTAGATGAAATTGCCATGGTTGACGCAGCGCAACGTAAATAAAGATCAAGCTAGCTGGGCTAGCAATGAGTTTGTAGTTACAGCATTATTTTGAATAACTGTTTTCATTTAATTTTAGACCATGTTATTTGTAGTTTTGGTCTAATTTGGTACAAAGTTCAGGTTATTATTTCTTATTAATGTACCAGCAGCATAGTACAGCAGCATAATTTTTAGGTGGGCAGTAGGCATTTAGGTAGGCATTATTGAAGTTTTTGGTGTCTAATAAAGGTATAACTTTCTGGTCAACCTGATCTCACAGAATTCCGTGGAATGAACATGGTCCCTTAACTCATAATCTGTGGCAGTTTCAACGAATCTCCAAAGATTCCGTGATGGGCCAACGGAATAATTCCGTGAAATGAACACGGCCCCTTAAGTTAACGAAAAGGTCGTGGGTGGACAAGAAAGGGTTGTGTTTAGGAAAAGAAGAGTGGTACGGCCGTATACAGTGGATTGGTTGGGTTTAGGAAAAGAAGTGATCATTTCACAGAATTCTGTGAGACGAGGCTGATCCGGTCTAATAAAGATCATGTTATTTCTTAATATAGTTTGATACAAAGTACAGCCTTTTACATATTGTTAATGTACTATAAAATAAAGTGTGACTGAGAATACTACAGTTGTAAAATGCAAGTCTAGCTTAGTAAAATGAAGAAAGATGTCTACGTGACAAACTGTCAAGTCACAGAAACTATTTATTATTTAACATTATCATGCTACCATATTGGTAAAGTTTTTAGAATGAGTTTGAGGCCCCCTTCCCATCATCTTGTTTGTATTTTTCTCAGGGTTCAATAAGATAATATACATTTCCGAATTAAAATACAAAAGAGCAGTCAAAAACTGGATGCCAGAATAGCAAATATCTCCACAGCATGTTTTTAATGAGGGAACTATGTATTTGACCCCTCTGCAAAACATGACTTAGTACTTGATGGCAAAACCCTTGTTGGCAACCACAGAGGTCAGATGTTTCTTGTAGTTGGCCACCAGGTTGGCTCACATCTCAGGATTTGCAGATCTTCTCCAAGTCATTAAGGTTTCGAGGCTGACGTTTGGCAACTCAAACCTTCAGCTCCCTCCACAGATTTTCTATGGGATTCAGGTCTGGAGACTGGCTAGGCCACTCCAGGACCTTAATGTCCTTCTTCTTGAGCCACCCCTTTGTTGCCTTTGGCCGTGTGTTTTGGATCGTTGTCATGCTGGAATTCCCATTCACGACCCATTTTCAATGCCCTGTCTGAGGGAAGGAGGTTCTCACCCAAGATTTGACAGTATATGGCCCCGTCCATTTGATGTGGTGAAGGTGTCCTGTCCCCTTAGCAGAATAACACCCCAAAGCATACTATTCCCACCTCAATGTCTGACGTTGGGGATGGTGTTCTTGGGGTCATAGGCAGCATTCCTCCTCCAAACATGGCGAGTTGAGTTGATGCCAAAGAGCTCCATTTTTGTCTCATCGGACCACAACACTTTCACCCAGTTTTCCTCTGAATCATTCAGATGTTCATTGGCAAACTTGGCCATGTACTGTATATGTGCTTTCTTGAGCAGGGGGACCTTGCGGGCGCTGCATGAATTCAGTCCTTCACGGCGTAGTGTGTTACCAATTGTTTTCTTGGTGACTATGGGCCCAGCTGCTTTTAGATCATTGACAACATCCTACCGTGTAGTTCTAGGCCGATTCCTCACTGTTCTCATGATCATTGCAACTCCACGAGGTGAGATCTTGCCTGGAGCCCCAGGCCGAGGGAGATTGACAATTATTTTGTGTTTCTTCCATTTGCAAAAAAATCGCACCAAATGTTGTCACCTTCTCACCAAGCTGCTTGGCAATGGTCCCGTAGCCCATTCCAGACTTGTGTAGATTTACAATCTTGTCCCTGACATCCTTGGAGAGCTCTTTGGTCTTGGCCATGGTAGAGACTTTGGAATATTATGGACTGATTGCTTCTGTGGACAGGTGTCTTTTATACAGGTAACAAGATGAGATTAGGAGCACTCCCTTTAAGACTGTGCTCCTAATCTCAGTTTGTTACCTGTAGAAACACCTGGGAGCCAGAAATCTTACTGATTGAGGGGGGGTCAAATACTTATTTCCCTCATGAAAATGCAAATTAATAACATTTTTGACATGCATTTTTCTGGATTTTCTTGTTATTCTGTCTCTTGCTGTTCAAATAAATCTACCATTAAAATAATAGACTGATAATTTCTTTGTCAGTGGGCAAATGTACAAAATCAGCAGGGGCTCAAATACTTGTTTTCCTCACTGTAAAACAGTACATAATTAGCAGTTCAAGTTTCTCAAGGTTTTATTCATGAGTTTGGAAAAAAAGGAGCATGAGAGGAAGTAATATCTTCATATTTTTATTGATAATTTGATTTTGTAAGACAATAAATATGAGGTCACTCAATTACATTGGATGGTAAAATGCAGTGTTCTGATCCACCACAGTGACAAAGGTGATGTATTGATTGATAAAATTAAATATTATCTTGTACTAAATAAATGCTGTCATATTATATTTCACAAATTATACAGTGAAGAAATATTACAGAAGTACAATACAAGTAAAATAAGGATAGATGTCTACATGAAGGTCTACTTGACACATTGAAATATTAAAATTATGATGGTATCTGCCGTTATTTCAAGTTTTCAGAACGACTTTGGTGCCTCCTTCCCCATCATATTCTTTTTGGTATTTTTCTCAGGTTTCAGTAAGATAATATAACATTTTGGAATAAAAATACAAAAGAGCAGTCCAAAACTGGAGGCCAGAATAGCAAATATCTCCACAGCAACGCTGAACTTCCCAGGAGAGCTGACATACGCTGGGATAAAAGTGATCCAGACGGCACAGAATATCAGCATGCTGAAGGTGATAAATTTGGCTTCATTAAAATTATCAGGCAGTTTCCGGGCCAGAAAAGCAAGAATGAAACATAACATGGCCAGAAGTCCTATGTACCCAAGTACAGCCCAGAAACCTACAGCTGAGCCCAGAGCACACTCTAAGATGATTTTGTGCTTAAATTCATTAAAATTCTTAAATGTAAAAGGAGGAGAAATTGTTAACCAGAGGATACATATGATAACTTGTATGAGAGTGAAACCCACAACAGTGAATTTCTGCTGTGCAGGCCCAAACCATTTCATAACATTACTACCTGGAAGTGTGGCCCTGAAGGCCATTAACACCACTATAGTTTTCCCCAGAACACAAGAGATACAGAGAACAAAGGTGATGCCGAATGCTGTGTGTCGCAGCTTGCAGGACCACTCAGAGGGCCGGCCTATGAAGGTCAGAGAACACAGGAAACACAGAGTCAAGGAGAAGAGCAGCAGGAAGCTCAGCTCAGAGTTGTTGGCCCTGACAATAGGAGTTTTCCTGTATCTGAAGAAAATGAATGCCACAACAGCAGTGATGCATGTTCCAAATAATGATGCTGCAGTGAGCAGCGCTCCCATAATCTCTTCATATGATAGAAACTCTGCCTCCTTCTTCACACAAGCATCTCTTCTCTCATTTGACCAGAACTCAGGGTGGCATCGCACACAAGTGATGGAATCTGAAATAATATATATATATATATATATATATATATATATATATATATATATATATATATATATATATATATATATATATATCAAAGCAGTTATTAGACCTAATACATTTGTATTTTTTTTTTTTTGCCTCTATGTTAACTATTTTTGAAGCATACAAAACAGACACTACATACTTATCAGATAATTGAATTAAGACAAATGTAAATGTTCAGCATGGTATCATCATGAATGAAATTTGGTTTTACAAGATACAGCACAAAGAGGAATTATTCTTTACAAATATTTTTTTCTTTTATTTCTCAATAATTTTAAGGGCTGCCATACAAACACAATTTCATCCACTCTCACTGCAATTATTACAGTCTCAGAGAGAGAGAGATGTCCAAACCTTCGAACTGAATCCAAAATCTGCATGCTCAGATACCACTGAGTAAGAACTAGGCATTTTTTATTTAATTATTATATAATTTAAGACCCTTTTAATTACCTTTTTTTCAGGCGTTTGTTTTGTGGACCAAACATGTGGAAATCCTTGCATTAATTGTTACTGCACCTGTAATGTTGCTGATTTCTCCCTCTGCACAGCTTAAACAGTCATAGCAGCAGACAGGCTTTCCTTTCTGGAGAACCTTACGAGTTCCTGGAGGACATTTCTCACTGCAAACTGACAAAGGCACCTGCATGAAAAAAAAAAACAATAATAAGAAATATGTTTGTCCATTCACTTTGACAAGGTGTTGGCTTTACAAGTTGATATTATAATTTGATGAATCTAAACATAACATTATACCAATACCTAGTAATTTACACAATTATTATAATTGAAATTAACTAAAATTAACAGTTAAAGTGATCACATTTTAACTTACCTGTTGTGAGTTCTTTGCCCAAATTAAAGACTTATTATGCAGAGTCAGCTGTTTGTCTGCAGGTAGAGATGCATCATAAAGACCAACTGTGACAAAGTCCACAATGCCATGTTCTGTTGGCTGCCAGTTTATAATTTCATACTTTGCTGCTGGGTCTCCATTTTCATTAAAGTAAACCTCATCTCCTTCCTTTGTTGTGAACTTAATCTTTTTTATGTGCTGTAAAATCTAAGAAGATATGGATCCATATATGTCATTATCTGACGAAGATGTAGGCCTATTGGCTCAACAGCATGATAGACTGACTGCTATTTTGATTTTTTGATTTTTAAGTATAACCAATGTTCCTTGTTAATGTGACTGACTTTAAAAAAATATATAAATTGTTGGTTGTCAACTCACCGTATATGGATCTAGCTGCACCTTGTTGTTACAGGTTTTGTTACAGCTGAGAATATTATGAAGTGCATGGGCCACAGCATACACTCCTTTATAGACATTGTAAAAAATAGGCATGAGCGACATATCAGTGAAGCTGTTATGTACTCCAGTCAGATCTTCATGGCCAGTACATTCTCTCTGATTCCCTGCTGGAGATTTTGACTGTTTCAACTTACAGTTAAATAATGTCTCCCAAAACTCTGGAAACATTTCATTACTAGATAAATTAAGCAACTTCACATCCAACATGAACTCTCTCATTCCACTGACATGTGCTTTGGGGATGGAAAGGCCTATGGCACCATCCAGAATGTGATGCCTATCCATGGCTGCAGTTTGGGAATCAAATATCCAGCCCTCACTGCCTACCCACTGGTACCCAGTCAGGTTGTGGTAAGACAACTTTTGAATTAGAAGATCAATATCCATTAGGGAGAGGAAAGTGACAATAACCATTGAAGTAGAAGCCTTGATAATTTCAATTATCTTTTGTATTTTCTCAGGTGGATCTGTTCTAAAGAAAGCTACAGAGTATTCTAGACAGATGCCCAGATGCTGGGCGGTTTCTGTGAAAGTGGCCATGCCATTGTTGCCATAATCATCATTTGTTCTAATAGCTCCAACCCAAGTCCAACCAAAGTACTTGACCAACTGGGCCAGAGCTCTGCTCTGGTGATAGTCACTGGGTATTGTTCTGAGGAAGGATGGGTACTTGGTTTTATCACTCAGACAAGCACAAGTAGCAAAGTGGCTGATCTAAAAGAAAAAAAGAAAAAACACACTAAGAAAATATGAAAACATTTTAAAACCTTATTTTGCTATAACCAGCTGAAACAATTGATTCCATTTCCATTCTTACGCACCATTGGGATATGAAAGGGTCCGATTACAGTAGCTACAGCCATGCAAGGAGAGGAAGAGCTTTCTCCCATAATGGCCTGCACTTGTGCAGGTCTGGTACATGGTGCCTCGGAGAGTGCAGATAATATCTCATTACCATTAGCCAAGGCCAGTGCAACCCTCACACTTCTGCCAATGGAGCCACAGACATCATAGATCTTATAGCCCAGAGAGATACCAGGCAGTAGGTCTGTGCTGTTATTAATCTCCTCTATGGCAAAGAGCATAGCCTGGGCATACTGGAAACCTCTGAAATTTAAACTTAATGCAGACAGTTAAAAACAGTTGGAATTGCAAACATTTTTACCTAGCAATAGAAACAATGGCATTGTAAATTAAAATGTTATATGATGATACTTGCAACATAATATATGTATATGTTTTTTAAGACTCAGTTTGATAATTTTTGTATCAGTAACAATTTCTTTCTAGCTATTTTAAATCTAAATACATTACTAAATAATAATGTACCTGGTGCATTCCAGTGGCAGTGGTTTGTGCCTGTAGGAGTCTTGTCTGTTTATCCAGCGGCTGTGGAAAGAGAAGATTCCCCCCAACATAATGTCCCCATCCTTCAATAGCTGCGGGTTCTCAGGATCCCCTCTCCGCCTGCACACCAGCTCAGCCTGAGAGACAAACACCACTAACAACAGTTGTAAGAGTGCCCAACCCTGCTCTGGCCACCTGTGTCTAGACACCATACTGTCTGAGAGGGCTAAACCCAAAGGTTTCATCACATGTACAATAATGTAAATCAAAAACATCAACCGCTCTTTATGCATTTTGGAGTAGCATAACAGTGATGTTTTATGTCTGTGGACTAACAAGGCGGGGTGAGAGGAAGGACTTTCCCAAACATGAAAACAGTTTTGTGCATTAGACTATTCTGGATATCTTAACTTTGTTTATTATGAGAATATTTGTGTTGTTAAAAGGTATTCTGTTTATGTGATTGGTCTAGTCTTATGGAGAAACAATTCATACTTTAAGTTATAATTGCAATGAAAAATAATTCAGGGTGAAGTTGATGTCAAGTTTAGAGGATTCCACTCTTCATGCTCACTGAAGGCCCTGAAACAGTACAGTCGTGTTTAAAAGACATTAACTAATATTTTTCGTCCAGTCTAGTTTAGCTTCTGGGGCCCCTGCAAGGGAAAGGAGAGTGTCTGAGTATGGGACCTTCACATTGCGTCTCTGCTAATTGCTGACAATGTAATCTTAGACACACTGCAATGTATTGCAAAGGAAGTAACTCACAATTTCAAAATACAATGTATAATAAAAACTGTATTTCTAGTTTTTGTCTAATTTCATACAATGTGTTTCTTTTAGAGGTTAATGTAACTGTACTGTACTGTAAAATGAAGTGAAGCCACCGTCATTGACCATTGTTATAATTTTATTAGAATTTATTGAAATGTAATTTGGGACATATTGCATTGGAGTGCAGCACATTGGAAGTGTTACAAAAACCCAAGAAATACATGCATTTTCGTTGAGTTGGCATTATCCATGGATGAAATCTTCATGGTTCAAACAGCAATAAGATAAGTAAAGAGCAAGCTAGCTAGGCTAGCAACGATGCTATCTTGCAAAGTTAGTTTCCAGGATTTCTAACATTACTGAAAGTCATTACCAGCATGCTGAGGCCCAATAAATACATTTGACACTGCAACGTCACAAAATAGATATAATCTAGTGAATGTGTTACATGAAGGTTTAGTACTAGCTTCTTACCTTAAGTGTCTGCATGACTTCTCCTGTTAATACAATGACATACAATTTGGTATTCAATAATGTCACAGTATAGTTTATTTTGGTTCTTATACGGCAGTCTATGTGGTTTCAAATTAGCATAATAGTGTCTGGGCATAACTGTGTTTCTTCACTTGCTAAAAGAGGCAACACTAATTGTAGTTTTGGTATAATTTGATACACAGTATGGCGAGTAAGGCAATATACGTGGTTTGTAGTTACAGAATTATTTAGAATAACTGTGTTCATTTAATTTCAGGTTTGTTCGGGATGCGTTTAGGAAAAGAAGAGTGGTACGGCCGTATACAGCGGACGGAACCGCCCTATACAGTGGATTGGTTGGGTTCAGGAAAAGAAATAATCATTTCACAGAATTCTGTGAGACCAGGCTGGTCCGGTCTAATAAAGATCATGTTATTTCTTTGTATAATTTGATACAAAGTACAGCCTTTTAGATATTGTTAATGTACTATAAAATAAAGTGTGACTGACAATACTACAGTTGTAAAATGCAAGTCTAGCTTTGTAAAATGAAGAAAGATACATAGACATAGACCAGCTAGTGATGCAATAGTTCAGATGTGAAAGTTTCATTGAATGGAGAAACATCAGAGCAGCTGCATCTGACAGAGATCCTCTGATTTGTTTAAAATTATGAAGATTGAATTTGATTCTTTTGGATATAATTTTAAATTTTTTTTTTAAAAGAGTCTAGAGTTTAAAATCACACCTAAATATTTACATTCATTAAGAACATCAAACGCTTCTGTGCCCAACAACACCCCCGATTGAGCAAGCATAAATGTAGAAGATTGCTTCGACAAGTATAAACAAACATGTTTTTTGCGTTTAAAATAAGACACGACCTATTGAGCCATGTCTGTATGTGTGTAAGAGCTGTTGAGAGAACACATGCTGCATCCACAGAATCTTTGGCTTCAGTAAAAATTACAGTGTCATCGGCGTAAAGCTGGACATTAACGTGTAAACAGTATTCAGGTAAATCATTAATATACAGAGAAAATTAAATGGGCCCCAATATGGAGCCTTGGGGGACTCCTACTGAACAACCCATATAGGTAGAACTAACCCCGCCCACCACAATGCATTGTTCTCTGTAGATAATGTAACATTTCCGAATAAAAATAAAAAATAGTAGTCAACAATTGGAGGCCAGAATAGCAAATACCTCCACAGCAACTCTGAACATCCCAGGAGAGAAGACATATGCTGGGATGAAAGTGATCCATACTACGCAGAATATCAGCATGCGGAAGGTGATAAATTTGGCTTCATTGAAATTATCAGGCTGTTTCCAGGTCAAAAAAGCAAGAATGAATGGCTGCAAAGGACTTGTGGCCATTTTATGGCCACAAGTCCTTTGTAGCCAAGTACAGCCCAAAAAACTTCAAATTGCTTAGACACTAACACGTTTTAAAAGGCTGGCTTATCCCAGCTCCTCTGGGCTCATATTTCTTCACTTCCAGACAGATTGCTAGAAGGAATTGTCTCAGTGAAAATGTGATGAATCTGATATTTATTGTTACAGCCCAGATTTGGTAAGGGTATGTAGGATTTCTGTTTAATCCTAATTTTTCTTTTTTTTTTTTTGATAAGGAGTAAGGTCAGTGATTTTCCTTAGTTTTCTCTTATTTAGAATAGGTAAGTTTAGGTTGTTGAAATCCTTTTATTTATTGTTTGGCTGTTAATCCAAGCTGAAACTAAAATGTTCCAAATTTGTGCTGCAAAGCTTTTGTTACTAGTTTTTCTTGGGAGCTGGGAGAAGAGTCTCACAATTAATATTGCACCAGGGTTCTCCCAAAACCAGGTTGTAACAATGTGTTAGCTGATTTAAACATAAAGCAGTTCAGAATTAGCATTCATTTGGAGTTGTGTTTGTGTCCACCTGATATATGCTCTGCTTTCAGCTCTGTGTTGGTCTCCACCAACTCTTTAGCTCCTAAATGGTCTACTTTGTTCACCAGCTAGTTGGTCATTTTGTCTGTCTGACATTTGGTGCTGGGCAGATGAAGGAGGCCATCAATAAGGAGACCTTTTCAGCTTGGTTGGCTAGGGGTCCTGAAGCAACAGACATGTACTAAGGGGCAGGAAGACTGCTAATAGTAGTCACCAAATCAAAAAAGACAAAAAACACTAGTGTGTGGGAGGAGTTTGTGGAGGCATAGAGAAAGACTTTTGGTTGGTCTCAAGAACATTGAGTTATTGGTTTCATTAGACCAAAACACACAATAGGACGGTTTGCACCCAGGTGTGAAGCAAACAGGATCAGTCATGCCATGGATTTCTTCCAGTAGAATGATTGATTGCTCCCTTTGGGCTGGACGTGAGTAACGCCCAAAGCAAAGGAGTTCAAGTTTCTCAGGGTTTTGTTCATGAGTTAGAGAAAAAAGGAGCATGAGAGTAACAGGTGAATTGTTGCTGTCTCAGCAATGCTTAGGGTGGTGAAGAGGGAGCTGAGCAAAAAGGCAAAGCTTTTTACTGGTCAATCTATGGCACAACCCTCACCTATGGTCATGTAACGGGATACACAGATACAAGCGGCAAAAATAAGTTCCTTCTGTAGGGTCACCCTTGAACATAGGGTAAGGAGCTCAGATATGTAGCATGATCTCAGAGTAAGCCCACTGCTCCTTTGCATAGAAAGTGGCCAGTGGTTTAGGCATCTGATTCTCTGGCTCCAGCTTTTGGCAGTTTACCAGGAATTTCCAACTAGCAAGAGACCCTGCGGTAGACCCAGAGCAGGGATTATGAATGTCATCTGGTCAAGGACTGCCTCATGATCAAAAATGAGGAGCTGCAAAGCATTGTTGATAGTCCAGCAGACTATCAGCAATTCCTTTTGATAGCTAAAGCATGAGCTTTGGCACACTGTTAGCGCATGCCCTAAGGAAGATTTTTGTTTATAGGGCCCTTGCATGAGCAGACATTTTCCAATATGTCCCTTACTGGTTGTTATTTCATCAGTGGTATTTCAGGCAAGATCTGGATTCTTGTGGCTGCCTACATTTTGAAGGAGGACCAATACAGTAGTTCTATTTACAACACGCTACAAACTACCTAACTAGATAAATCTGGTATTCAGAGTACTAAATTAGACTAAAACCATCAACATATTTAATTTTGTCAGTTGTATATGTTTTTGGTATATGACATGTAAGACCAAAATGCAGTAATAACTTAATTTTTTTGGTTTAGTAATACAATAAATATGAGGTCACTCCATTACATTGGTTTGTAAAATGTAGTGTTCTGATCCACCACAGTGACAAAGGTAATATATTGATTGATACAATTATATTATGTTGTACTAAATAAATGCTGTTGCATTAATATATTTCATAAATTATTCAGTGGAGAAATATTACAGAAGTACAATACAATTAAAAGGATAGATGTCTACATGAAGGTCTACTTGACACATTATGATGATATCTGCTGTTATATTATTTTAAGTTTTCAGAACGAATTTGGTGCCTCCTTCCCCATCATATTCTTTTTGGTATTTTTCTCAGGTTTCAGTAAGATAATATAACATTTCGGAATAAAAATACAAAATAGCAGTCCAAAACTGGAGGCCAGAATAGCAAATATCTCCACAGCAACGCTGAACTTCCCAGGAGAGCTAACATACGCTGGGATAAAAGTGATCCAGACGGCGCAGAATATCAGCATGCTGAAGGTGATAAATTTGG
This sequence comes from Percina caprodes, assembly GCA_013375575.1. Lineage (NCBI taxonomy): Eukaryota > Metazoa > Chordata > Actinopteri > Perciformes > Percidae > Percina > Percina caprodes. The sequence goes on from JABXJD010000158.1 coordinate 1,100,984, forward strand.
CTTCATTAAAATTATCAGGCAGTTTCCGGGCCAGAAACGCAAGAATGAAACATAACATGGCCAAAAGTCCTATGTACCCAAGTACAGCCCAGAAACCTACAGCTGAGCCCAGAGCACACTCTAAGATGATTTTGTGCTTTAATTCATTAAAATTCTTAAATGTAAATGGAGGAGAAATTGTTAACCAGAGGATACATATGATAACTTGTATGAGAGTGAAACCCACAACAGTGAGTCTCTGCTGTGCAGGCCCAAACCATTTCATAACATTACTACCTGGAAGTGTGGCCCTGAAGGCCATTAACACCACTATAGTTTTCCCCAGAACACAAGAGATACAGAGAACAAAGGTGATGCCGAATGCTGTGTGTCGCAGCTTGCAGGACCACTCAGAGGGCCGGCCTATGAAGGTCAGAGAACACAGGAAACACAGAGTCAAGGAGAAGAGCAGCAGGAAGCTCAGCTCAGAGTTGTTGGCCCTGACAATAGGAGTTGTCCTGTAGCTGAAGAAAATTAATGCCACAACAGCAGTGACGCATGTTCCAAATAATGATGCTGCAGTGAGCAGCGCTCCCATAATCTCTTCATATGATAGAAACTCTGCCTCCTTCTTCACACAAGCATCTCTTCTCTCATTTGACCAGAACTCAGGGTGGCATCGCACACAGGTGATGGAATCTGAAATAATATATATATATATATATATATATATATATATATATATATATATATATCAAAGCAGTTTTCAAAGCATTTGTATTTTTTGTCTCTGTTAACTATTTTTGAAGCATACAAAACAGACACTACATATTTATCAGATAATTGATCGCCTTAAGACAAATCTAAATGTTCAGCATGGTATCATCATGAATGAAATTTGGTTTTACAAGACACAGCTCAAAGAGGAATTACTCTTTACAATTTTTTTTTTCTTTTATTTCTTAATAATTTTATTTCAAATGTCAATTTTAATGGCTGCTATACAAACACAATTTCATCCACTCTCACTGCAATTATTACAGTCTCAGAGAGAGAGAGATGTCCAAACCTTCGAACTAAATCCAAAATCTGCATGCTCAGATACCACTGAGTAAGAACTAGGCATTTTTTATTTAATTATTGTATAATTTAAGACCCTTTTAATTACCTTTTTTTATGATATTTTACCAATATTACTACACCTGTCATGTTGCTGATTTCTCCCTCTGCACATCTTAAACAGTCATAGCAGCAGACAGGCTTTCCTTTCTGGAGAACCTTGCGAGTTCCTGGAGGACATTTCTCACTGCAAACTGACAAAGGCACCTGCATGAAAAAACAAAAAGAACAAGAAAAATGTATGTGCATTCACTTTGACAAGGTCTTGGCTTTACAAGTTGATATTATAATTTGATGAATCTAAACATAGCATTATGATACCAATACATAGTAATTATTATAATTGAAATTAACTAAAATAAACAATTAAAGTGATCACATTTTAACTTACCTGTTGTGAGTTCTTTGCCCAAATTACAGACTTATTATACAGATTCAGCTGTTTGTCTGCAGGTAAAGATGCATCATAAAGACCAACTGTGACAAAGTCCACAATGCCATGTTCTGTTGGCTGCCAGTTTATAATTTCATACTTTGCTGCTGGGTCTCCATTCTCATTAAAGTAAACCTCATCTCCTTCCTTTGTTGTGAACTTAATCTTTTTTATGTGCTGGAAAATCTAAGAAGATATGGATCCATATATGTCATTATCTGACGAAGATGTAGGCCTATTGGCTCAACAGCATGATAGACTGACTGCTATTTTTTATTTTTTTATTTTTAAGTATAACCAATTGTTAAGGTGACTGACTTTAAAAAAATATATAAATTGTTGGTTGTCAACTCACCGTATATGGATCTAGCTGCACCTTGTTGTTACAGGTTTTGTTACAGCTGAGAATATTATGAAGTGCATGGGCCACAGCATACACTCCTTTATAGATATTGTAAAAGATAGGCATGGGCGACATATCAGTGAAGCTGTTTTGTACTCCAGTCAGATCTTCATGGCCAGTACATTCTCTCTGATTCCCTGCTGGAGATTTTGACTGTTTGAACTTACAGTTAAATAATGTCTCCCAAAACTCTGGAAACATTTCATTACTATATAAATTAAGCAACTTCACGTCCAACATGAACTCTCTCATTCCACTGACATGTGCTTTAGGGATAGACAGACCTATGGCACCATCCAGAATGTGATGCCTATCCATGGCTGCAGTTTGGGAATCAAATATCCAGCCCTCACTGCCTACCCACTGGTACCCAGTCAGGTTGTGGTAGGACAACTTTTGAATTAGGAGATCAATATCCATGTGGGAGAGGAAAGAGACAATAACCATTGAAGTAGAAGCCTTGATAATTTCAATTATCTGTTGTATTTTCTCAGGTGGATCTGTTCTAAAGAAAGCTACAGAGTATTCTAGACAGATGCCCAGATGCTGGGCAGTTTCTGTGAAAGTGGCCATGCCATTGTTGCCATAATCATCATTTGTTCTAATAGCTCCAACCCAAGTCCAACCAAAGTACTTGACCAACTGGGCCAGAGCTCTGCTCTGGTGATAGTCACTGGGTATTGTTCTGAGAAAGGATGGGTACTTGGTTTTATCACTGAGACAAGCACAAGTAGCAAAGTGGCTGATCTAAAAGAAAAAAAGAAAAAACACACTAAGAAAATATGAAACAATTTTAAAACCTTATTTTTCTATAACCAGCTGAAACCATTGATTCCAATTCCATTCTTACCCACCATTGGGATATGAAAGGGTCCGATTACAGTAGCTACAGCCACGCAAGTAGAGGAAGAGCTTCCTCCTACAATGGCCTGCACTTGTGCAGATCTGATACATGGTGCCTCGGAGAGTGCAGATAATATCTCATTACCATTAGCCAAGGCCAGTGCAACCCTCACACTTCTGGCAATGGAGCCACAGACATCATAGATCTTATAGCCCAGAGAGATACCAGGCAGTAGGTCTGTGCTGTTATTAATCTCCTCTATGGCAAAGAGCATAGCCTGGGCAAACTGGAAACCTCTGAAATTTAAACTTAATGCAGACAGTTAAAAACAGTTGGAATTGCAAACATTTTTTCCTAGCAATAGAAACAATGGCATTGTAAATTAAAATGTTATATGATGATACATGCAACATAATATATGTATTATTATTATTATTATTATTATTATTATTATTATTATTATTATTATTTTAAGACTCAGTTTGATATTTTTTGCATCAGTTACAACTTCTTTCTAGATATTTTAAATCTAAATACATTACTAAATAATAATGTACCTGGTGCATTCCAGTGGCAGTGGTTTGTGCCTGTAGGAGTCTTGTCTGATTATCCAGCTGCTGTGGAAAGAGAAGATTCCCCCCAACATAATGTCGCCATCCTTCAAAAACTGCGGGTTCTCAGGATCCCCTCTCCGCCTGCACACCAGCTCCTCAGCCTGAGAGACAAACACCACTAACAACAGTTGTAAGAGTGCCCAACCCTGCTCTGGCCACCTGTGTCTAGACACCATACTGTCTGAGAGGGCTAAACCCAAAGGTTTCACCACATGTACAATAATGTAAATCAAAAACATCAACCGCTCTTTATGCATTTTGGAGTAGCATAACAGTGATGTTTTATGTCTGTGGACTAACAAGGCGGGGTGAGAGGAAGGACTTTCCCAAACATGAAAACAGTTTTGTGCATTAGACTATTCTGGATATCTTAACTTTGTTTATTATGAGAATATTTGTGTTGTTAAAAGGTATTCTATTTATGTGATTAGTCTAGTCTTATGGAGAAACAATTTATACTTTAAGTTAAAATTGCAATGAAAAATAATTCAGGGTGAAGTTGATGTCAAGTTTAGAGGATTCCACTCTTCAGGCTCACTGAAGGCCCTAAAACAGTACAGTCGTGTTTAAAAGACATTAACTAATATTTTTTGTCCAGTCTTGTTTAGCTTTGTATTGCAAAGGAAGTGACTCACAATTTCAAAACACAATGTATAATAAAAACTGTATTTCTAGTTTTTGTCTAATTTCATACAATGGGTTTCTTTTAGAGGTTATTGTAACTGTATTGTACTGTAAAATGAAGTGAAGCCACCGTCATTGACCATTGTTAGAATTTTCTTAGAATTTATTGAAATGTAATTTGGGACATATTGCATTGGAGTGCAGCAAATTGGAAGTGTTACAAAAACCCAAGAAATACATGCATTTTCGTTGAGTTGGCATTATCCATGGATGAAATTTTCATGGTTCAAATAGCAATAAGATGAATAAAGAGCAAGCTAGCTAGGCTAGCAATGAGGCTATCTTGCAAAGGTAGTTTCCAGCATTTCTAACATTACTGAAAGTCATTACCAGCATGCTGAGGCCCAATAAATACATTTGACATTGACTAAACACTGCAACGTCACAAAATAGATATAATTTAATTATTGTGTTACATGAAGGTTTAGTACTAGCTTCTTACCTTAAGTGTCTGTATGACTTCTCCTGTTAATACAATGACATACAATTTGGTATTCAATAGGGTCAAAGTATAGTTTATTTTGGGTCTTATACGGCATTCTATGTGGTTTCAAATTAGCATAATGGTGTCTGGGCATAACTGTGTTTCTTCACTTGCTAAAAGAGACAACACTAATTCTATAATCACACCTAAATATTTACATTCATTAAGAACGTCAAACGCTTCTGTGCCCAACAACACCCCCGATTGAGCAAGCATAAATGTAGAAGATTGCTTCGACAAGTATAAACAAACATGTTTTTTGCGTTTAAAATAAGACACGACCTATTGAGCCATGTCTGTGTGTGTGTAAGAGCTGTTGAGAGAACACATGCTGCATCCACAGAATCTTTTGCTTTAGTAAAAATTACAGTGTCATCGGCGTAAAGCTGGACATTAACGTGTAAACAGTATTCAGGTAAATCATTAATATACAGAGAAAATTAAATGGGCCCCAATATGGAGCCTTGGGGGACTCCTACTGAACAACCCATATAGGTAGAACTAACCCCGCCCACCACAATGCATTGTTCTCTGTAGATAATGTAACATTTTGGAATAAAAATACAAAAAAGCAGTCAAAAACTGGAGGCCAGAATAGCAAATATCTCCACAGCAACGCTGAACATCCCAGGAGAGGAGCCATATGCTGGGATGAAAGTGATCCATACTACGCAGAATATCAGCATGCGAAAGGTGATAAATTTGGCTTCATTGAAATTATCAGGCTGTTTCCAGGTCAAAAAAGCAAGAATGAAACATAACATGGCCACAAGTCCTTTGTAGCCAAGTACAGCCCAAAAAACTTCAAATTACTTAGACACTAGCACGTTTTAAAAGGCTGGCTTATCCCAGGTAGGTAAGTTTAGGTTGTTGAAATCCTTTTATTTATTGTTTTGCTGTTACTCCAAGCTGAAACTAAAATGTTCCAAATTTGTGCTGCAAAGCTTTTGTTACTAGTTTTACTTGGGAGCTGGGAGAAGAGTCTCACAATTAATATTGCACCAGGGTTCTCCCAAAACTAGGTTGTAACAATGTGTTAGCTGATTTAAACATAAAGCTGTTCAGAATTAGCATTCATTTGGAGTTGTGTTTGTGTCCACCTGATATATGCTCTGCTTTCAGCTCTGTGTTGGTCTCCACCAACTCTTTAGCTCCTAAATGGTCTACTTTGTTCACCTGCTAGTTGGTCATTTTGTCTGTCTGACATTTGGTGCTGGGCAGATGAAGGAGGCCATCAATAAGGAGACCTTTTCAGCTTGGTTGGCTAGGGGTCCTGAAGCAACAGACATGTACTAAGGGGAAGGAAGACTGCTAATAGTAGTCACCAAATCAAAAAAAGACAAAAAACACCAGTGTGTGGGAGGAGTTTGTGGAAGCATAGAGAAAGACTTTTGGTTGGTCTCAAGAACAATGAGTTATTGGTTTCATTAGACCAAAACACACAATAGGACGGTTTGCACCCGGGTGTGAAGCAAACAGGATCAGTCATGCCATGGATTTCTTCCGGTAGAATGATTGATTGCTTCCTTTGGGCTGGACGTGAGTAACGCCAAAAGCAAAGGAGTTCAAGTTTCTCAGGGTTTTGTTCATGAGTTAGAGAAAAAAGGAGCATGAGAGGAACAGGTGAATTGTTGCTGTCTCAGCAATGCTTAGAGTGGTGGAGAGGGAGCTGAGCAAAAAGGCAAAGCTTTTTACTGGTCAATCTATGGCACAACCCTCACCTATGGTCATGTAACGGGATACACAGATACAAGCGGCAAAAATAAGTTCCTTCTGTAGGGTCACCCTTGAACATAGGGTAAGGAGCTCAGATATGTAGCATGATCTCAGAGTAAGCCCACTGCTCCTTTGCATAGAAAGTAGCCAGTGGTTCAGGCATCTGATTCTCTGGCTCCAGCTTTTGGCAGTTTACCAGGAATTTCCAACTAGCAAGAGACTCTGCGGTAGACCCAGAGCAGGGATTATAAATGTCATCTGGTCAAGGACTGCCTCATGATCAAAAATGAAGAGCTGCAAAGCATTGTTGATAGTCCAGCAGACTATCAGCAATTCCTTTTGATAGCTAAAGCATGAGCTTTGGCACACTGTTAGCGCATGCCCTAAGGAAGATTTTTGTTTATAGGGCCATTGCATAAGCAGACATTTTCCAATATGTCCCTTACTGGTTGTTATTTCATCAGTGGTATTTCAGGCAAGATCTGGATTCTTGTGGCTGCCTGCATTTTGAAGGAGGACCAATACAGTAGTTCTATTTACAACACGCTACAAACTACCTAACTAGATAAATCTGGTATTCAGAGTACTAAATTAGACTAAAACCATCAACATATTTAATTTTGTCAGTTTTATATGTTTTTGGTATATGACATGTAAGACCAAAATGCAGTAATACCAATTTTTTTGGTTTTGTAAGACAATAAATATGAGGTCACTCCATTACATTGGTTTGTAAAATGCAGTGTTCTGATCCACCACAGTGACAAAGGTAATATATTGATTGATACAATTATATTATGTTGTACTAAATAAATGCTGTCGCATTAATATATTTCACAAATTATACAGTGGAGAAATATTACAGAAGTACAATACAAGTAAAAGGATAGATGTCTACATGAAGGTCTACTTGACACATTATGATGATATCTGCTGTTATATTATTTTAAGTTTTCAGAACGAATTTGGTGCCTCCTTCCCCATCATATTCTTTTTGGTATTTTTCTCAGGTTTCAGTAAGATAATATAACATTTTGGAATAAAAATACAAAATAGCAGTCCAAAACTGGAGGCCAGAATAGCAAATATCTCCACAGCAACGCTGAACTTCCCAGGAGAGCTGACATACGCTGGGATAAATGTGATCCAGACGGCGCAGAATATCAGCATGCTGAAGGTGATAAATTTGGCTTCATTAAAATTATCAGGCAGTTTCCGGGCCAGAAAAGCAAGAATGAAACATAACATGGCCAAAAGTCCTATGTACCCAAGTACAGCCCAGAAACCTACAGCTGAGCCCAGAGCACACTCTAAGATGATTTTGTGCTTTAATTCATTAAAATTCTTAAATGGAAAAGGAGGAGAAATTGTTAACCAGAGGATACATATGATAACTTGTATGAGAGTGAAACCCACAACAGTGAGTCTCTGCTGTGCAGGCCCAAACCATTTCATAACATTACTACCTGGAAGTGTGGCCCTGAAGGCCATTAACACCACTATAGTTTTCCCCAGAACACAAGAGATACAGAGAACAAAGGTGATGCCGAATGCTGTGTGTCGCAGCTTGCAGGACCACTCAGAGGGCCGGCCTATGAAGGTCAGAGAACACAGGAAACACAGAGTCAAGGAGAAGAGCAGCAGGAAGCTCAGCTCAGAGTTGTTGGCCTTGACAATAGGAGTTTTCCTGTATCTGAAGAAAATGAATGCCACAACAGCAGTGATGCATGTTCCAAATAATGATGCTGCAGTGAGCAGCGCTCCCATAATCTCTTCATATGATAGAAACTCTGCCTCCTTCTTCACACAAGCATCTCTTCTCTCATTTGACCAGAACTCAGGGTGGCATCGCACACAGGTGATGGAATCTGAAATAATATATATATATATATATATATATATATATATATATATATATATATATATATATATATATATATATATATATATATCAAAGCAGTTATTAGACCTAATACATTTGTATTTTTTTTGTCTCTGTTAACTATTTTTGAAGCATACAAAACAGACACTACATACTTATCAGATAATTGATCGCCTTAAGACAAATCAAAATGTTCAGCATGGTATCATCATGAATGAAATTTGGTTTTACAAGACACAGCACAAAGAGGAATTACTCTTTACAATTTTTTTTTTCTTTTATTTCTTAATAATTTTATTTCAAATGCCAATTTTAATGGCTGCTATACAAACACAATTTCATCCACTCTCACTGCAATTATTACAGTCTCAGAGAGAGAGAGATGTCCAAACCTTCGAACTGAATCCAAAATCTGCATGCTCAGATACCACTGAGTAAGAACTAGGCATTTTTTATTTAATTACTGTATAATTTAAGACCCTTTTAATTACCTTTTTTTGTGACATTTTACCAATATTACTACACCTGTCATGTTGCTGATTTCTCCCTCTGCACATCTTAAACAGTCATAGCAGCAGACAGGCTTTCCTTTCTGGAGAACCTTGCGAGTTCCTGGAGGACATTTCTCACTGCAAACTGACAAAGGCACCTGCATGAAAAAACAAAAAGAAAAAGAAAAATGTATGTGCATTCACTTTGACAAGGTGTTGGCTTTACAAGTTGATATTATAATTTGATGAATCTAAACATAGCATTATGATACCAATACATAGTAATTATTATAATTGAAATTAACTAAAATTAACAGTTAAAGTGATCACATTTTAACTTACCTGTTGTGAGTTCTTTGCCCAAATTAAAGATTTATTTTGCAGATTCAGCTGTTTGTCTGCAGGTAGAGATGCATCATAAAGACCAACTGTGACAAAGTCCACAATGCCATGTTCTGTTGGCTGCCAGTTTATAATTTCATACTTTGCTGCTGGGTCTCCATTCTCAATAAAATAAACCTCATCTCCTTCCTTTGTTGTGAACTTAATCTTTTTTATGTGCTGTAAAATCTAAGAAGATATGGATCCATATATGTCATTATCTGACGAAGATGTAGGCCTATTGGCTCAACAGCATGATAGACTGACTGCTATATGATTTTTTTATTTTAAGTATAACCAATGTTTCTTGTTAATGTGACTGACTTTAAAAAAATATATAAATTGTTGGTTGTCAACTCACCGTATATGGATCTAGCTGCACCTTGTTGTTACAGGTTTTGTTACAGCTGAGAATATTATGAAGTGCATGGGCCACAGCATACACTCCTTTATAGATATTGTAAAAAATAGGCATGAGCGACATATCAGTGAAGCTGTTTTGTACTCCAGTCAGATCTTCATGGCCAGTACATTCTCTCTGATTCCCTGCTGGAGATTTTGACTGTTTGAACTTACAGTTAAATAATGTCTCCCAAAACTCTGGAAACATTTCATTACTAGATAAATTAAGCAACTTCACATCCGACATGAACTCTATCATTCCACTGACATGTGCTTTGGGGATGGACAGGCCTATGGCACCATCCAGAATGTGATGCCTATCCATGGCGGCAGTTGGGGAATCAGAGATCCAGCCCTCACTGCCTACCCACTGGTACCCAGTCAGGTTGTGGTAAGATAACTTTTGAATTAGGAGATCAATATCCATGTGGGAGAGGAAAGAGACAATAACCATTGAAGTAGAAGCCTTGATAATTTCAATTATCTTTTGTATTTTCTCAGGTGGATCTGTTCTAAAGAAAGCTACAGAGTATTCTAGACAGATGCCCAGATTCTGGGCGGTTTCTGTGAAAGTGGCCATGCCATTGTTGCCATAATCATCATTTGTTCTAATAGCTCCAACCCAAGTCCAACCAAAGTACTTGACCAACTGGGCCAGAGCTCTGCTCTGATAATAGTCACTGGGTATTGTTCTGAGGAAGGATGGGTACTTGGTTTTATCACTCAGACAAGCACAAGTAGCAAAGTGGCTGATCTAAAAGTAAAAAAAAGAAAAAACACACTAAGAAAATATGAAACAATTTTAAAACCTTATTTTTCTATAACCAGCTGAAACCATTGATTCCAATTCCATTCTTACCCACCATTGGGATATGAAAGGGTCCGATTAAAGTAGCCACAGCCATGCCAGGAGAGGAAGAGCTTCCTACCATAATGGCCTGCACTTGTGCAGGTCTGGTACATGGTGCCTCGGAGAGTGCAGATAATATCTCATTACCATTAGCCAAGGCCAGTGCAACCCTCACACTTCTGGCAATGGAGCCACACGCATCGTAGATCTTATAGCCCAGAGAGATACCAGGCAGTAGGTCTGTGCTGTTATTAATCTCATCTATGGCAAAGAGCATAGCCTGGGCATACTGGAAACCTCTGAAATTTAAACTTAATGCAGACAGTTAAAAACAGTTGGAATTACAAACATTTTTTCCTAGCAATAGAAACAATGGCATTGTAAATTAAAATGTTATATGATGATACATGCAAAATAATATATGTATATGTTTTTTAAGACTCAGTTTGATAATTTTTGTATCAGTAACAACTTCTTTCTAGATATTTTAAATCTAAATACATTACTAAATAATAATGTACCTGGTGCATTCCAGTGGCAGTGGTTTGTGCCTGTAGGAGTCTTGTCTGTTTATCCAGCTGCTGTGGAAAGAGAAGATTCCCCCCAACATAATGTCCCCATCCTTCAATAGCTGTGGGTTCTCAGGATCCCCTCTCCGCCTGCACACCAGCTCCTCAGCCTGAGAGACAAACACCACTAACAACAGTTGTAAGAGTGCCCAACCCTGCTCTGGCCACCTGTGTCTAGACACCATACTGTCTGAGAGGGCTAAACCATAAGGTTTCATCACAAATCAAAAACCGCTCTTTATGCATTTTGGAGTAGCATAACAGTGATGTTTTATGTCTGTGGACTAACAAGGCGGGGTGAGAGGAAGGACTTTCCCAAACATGAAAACAGTTTTGTGCATTAAACTATTCTGGATGTCTTAACTTTGTTTATTATGAGAATATTTGTGTTGTTAAAAGGTATTCTATTTATGTGATTAGTCTAGTCTTATGGAGAAACAATTCATACTTTAAGTTATAATTGCAATGAAAAATAATTCAGGGTGAAGTTGATGTCAAGTTTGGAGGATTCCACTCTTCAGGCTCACTGAAGGCCCTGAAACAGTACAGTCGTGTTTAAAAGACATTAACTAATATTTTTCGTCCAGTCTAGTTTAGCTTCTGGGGCCCCTGCAAGGGAAAGGAGAGTGTCTGATTATGGGACCTTCACATTGCGTCTCTGCTAATTGCTGACAATGTAATCTTAGACACACTGCAATGTATTGCAAAGGAAGTGACTCACAATTTCAAAATACAATGTATAATAAAAACTGTATTTCTAGTTTTTGTCTAATTTCATACAATGGGTTTCTTTTAGAGGTTAATGTAACTGTACTGTACTGTAAAATGAAGTGAAGCCACCGTCATTGACCATTGTTATAATTTTATTAGAATTTATTGAAATGTAATTTGGGACATATTGCATTGGAGTGCAGCAAATTGGAAGTGTTACAAAAACCCAAGAAATACATGCATTTTCGTTGAGTTGGCATTATCCATGGATGAAATCTTCATGGTTCAAACAGCAATAAGATAAGTAAAGAGCAAGCTAGCTAGGCTAGCAATGATGCTATCTTGCAAAGTTAGTTTCCAGGATTTCTAACATTACTGAAAGTCATTACCAGCATGCTGAGGCCCAATAAATACATTTGACACTGCAACGTCACAAAATAGATATAATCTAGTGAATGTGTTACATGAAGGTTTAGTACTAGCTTCTTACCTTAAGTGTCTGTATGACTTCTCCTGTTAATACAATGACATACAATTTGGTATTCAATAATGTCACAGTATAGTTTATTTTGGTTCTTATACGGCATTCTATGTGCTTTCAAATTAGCATAATGGTGTCTGGGCATAACTGTGTTTCTTCACTTGCTAAAAGAGACAACACTAATTCTAGTTTTGGTATAATTTGATACACAGTATGGCAAGTAAGGCAATATACGTGGTTTGTAGTTACAGAATTATTTAGAATAACTGTGTTCATTTAATTTCAGGTTTGTTCGGGATGCGTTTAGGAAAAGAAGAGTGGTACGGCCGTATACAGCGGACGGAACCGCCCTATACAGTGGATTGGTTGGGTTCAGGAAAAGAAATAATCATTTCACAGAATTCTGTGAGACCAGGCTGGTCCGGTCTAATAAAGATCATGTTATTTCTTTGTATAATTTGATACAAAGTACAGCCTTTTAGATATTGTTAATGTACTATAAAATAAAGTGTGACTGACAATACTACAGTTGTAAAATGCAAGTCTAGCTTTGTAAAATGAAGAAAGATACATAGACATAGACCAGCTAGTGATGCAATAGTTCAGATGTGAAAATTTCATTGAATGCAGAAACATCAGAGCAGCTGCATCTGACAGAGATCCTCTGATTTGTTTAAAATTATGAAGATTGAATTTGATTCTTTTGGATATAATTTTAAAATGTTTTTTAAAAGAGTCTAGAGTTTAAAATCACACCTAAATATTTACATTCATTAAGAACGTCAAATGCTTCTGTGCCCAACAACACCCCCGATTGAGCAAGCATAAATGTAGAAGATTGCTTCCACAAGTATAAACAAACATGTTTTTTGCGTTTAAAATAAAACACAACCTATTGAGCCATGTCTGTATGTGTGTAAGAGCTGTTGAGAGAACACATGCTGCATCCACAGAATCTTTGGCTTCAGTAAAAATTACAGTGTCATCGGTGTAAAGCTGGACATTAACGTGTAAACAGTATTCAGGTAAATCATTAATATACAGAGAAAATTAAATGGGCCCCAATATGGAGCCTTGGGGGACTCCTACTGAACAACCCATATAGGTAGAACTAACCCCGCCCACCACAATGCATTGTTCTCTGTAGATAATGTAACATTTCCGAATAAAAATAAAAAATAGTAGTCAACAATTGGAGGCCAGAATAGCAAATACCTCCACAGCAACTCTGAACATCCCAGGAGAGAAGACATATGCTGGGATGAAAGTGATCCATACTACGCAGAATATCAGCATGCGGAAGGTGATAAATTTGGCTTCATTGAAATTATCAGGCTGTTTCCAGGTCAAAAAAGCAAGAATGAAACATAACATGGCCACAAGTCCTTTGTAGCCAAGTACAGCCCAAAAAACTTCAAATTGCTTAGACACTAACACGTTTTAAAAGGCTGGTTTATCCCAGCTCCTCTGGGCTCATATTTCTTCACTTCCAGACAGATTGCTAGAAGGAATTGTCTCAGTGAAAATGTGATGAATCTGATATTTGTTGTTACAGCCCAGATTTGGTAAGGGTATGTAGGATTTCTGTTTAAGCCTAATTTTTCTCTTTTTTTTTTGATAAGGAGTAAGGTCAGTGATTTTCCTTAGTTTTCTCTTATTTAGAATAGGTAAGTTTAGGTTGTTGAAATCCTTTTATTTATTGTTTGGCTGTTAATCCAAGCTGAAACTAAAATGTTCCAAATTTGTGCTGCAAAGCTTTTGTTACTAGTTTTTCTTGGGAGCTGGGAGAAGAGTCTCACAATTAATATTGCACCAGGGTTCTCCCAAAACCAGGTTGTAACAATGTGTTAGCTGATTTAAACATGAAGCAGTTCAGAATTAGCATTCATTTGGAGTTGTGTTTGTGTCCACCTGATATATGCTCTGCTTTCAGCTCTGTGTTGGTCTCCACCAACTCTTTAGCTCCTAAATGGTCTACTTTGTTCACCTGCTAGTTGGTCATTTTGTCTGTCTGACATTTAGTGCTGGGCAGATGAAGGAGGCCATCAATAAGGAGACCTTTTCAGCTTGGTTGGCTAGGGGTCCTGAAGCAACAGACATGTACTAAGGGGCAGGAAGACTGCTAATAGTAGTCACCAAATCAAAAAAAGACAAAAAACACCAGTGTGTGGGAGGAGTATGTGGAGGCATAGAGAAAGACTTTTGGTTGGTCTCAAGAACATTGAGTTATTGGTTTCATTAGACCAAAACACACAATAGGACGGTTTGCACCCAGGTGTGAAGCAAACAGGATCAGTCATGCCATGGATTTCTTCCAGTAGAATGATTGATTGCTCCCTTTGGGCTGGACGTGAGTAACGCCCAAAGCAAAGGAGTTAAAGTTTTCAGGGTTTTGTTCATGAGTTAGAGAAAAAAGGAGCATGAGAGTAACAGGTGAATTGTTGCTGTCTCAGCAATGCTTAGGGTGGTGGAGAGGGAGCTGAGCAAAAAGGCAAAGCTTTTTACTGGTCAATCTATGGCACAACCCTCACCTATGGTCATGTAACGGGATACACAGATACAAGCGGCAAAAATAAGTTCCCTCTGTAGGGTCACCCTTGAACATAGGGTAAGGAGCTCAGATATGTAGCATGATCTCAGAGTAAGCCCACTGCTCCTTTGCATAGAAAGTAGCCAGTGGTTCAGGCATCTGATTCTCTGGCTCCAGCTTCTGGCAGTTTACCAGGAACTTCCAACTAGCAAGAGACCCTGCGGTAGATCCAGAGCAGGGATTAGAAATGTCATCTGGTCAAGGACTGCCTCACGATCAAATATGAGGAGCTGCAAAGCATTGTTGATAGTCCAGCAGACTATCAGCAATTCCTTTTGATAGCTAAAGCATGAGCTTTGGCACACTGTTAGCGCATGCCCTAAGGAAGATTTTTGTTTATAGGGCCATTGCATAAGCAGACATTTTCCAATATGTCCCTTACTGGTTGTTATTTCATCAGTGGTATTTCAGGCAAGATCTGGATTCTTGTGGCTAATCCTGCACTTTGAAGGAGGACCAATACAGTAGTTCTATTTACAAAACGCTAGGAACTACCTAACTAGATAAATCTGGTATTCAGAGTACTAAATTAGACTAAAACCATCAACATATTTAATTTTGGCAGTTATATATGTTTTTGGTATATGACATGTAACACCAAAATGCAGTAATAACTTCATTTTTTTGGTTTTCTAAGACAATAAATATGAGGTCACTCCATTACATTGGATGGTAAAATGCAGTGTTCTGATCCACCACAGTGACAAAGGTAATATATTGATTGATACAATTATATTATGTTGTACTAAATAAATGCTGTCGCATTAATATATTACACAAATTATACAGAAGTACAGTACAAGTAAAAGGATAGATGTCTACATGAAGGTCTACTTGACACATTATGATGATATCTGCTGTTATATTATTTTAAGTTTTCAGAATGACTTTGGTGCCTCCTTCCCCATCATATTCTTTTTGGTATTTTTCTCAGGTTTCAGTAAGATAATATAACATTTTGGAATAAAAATACAAAATAGCAGTCCAAAACTGGAGGCCAGAATAGCAAATATCTCCACAGCAACGCTGAACTTCCCAGGAGAGCTGACATACGCCGGGATAAAAGTGATCCAGACGGCGCAGAATATCAACATGCTGAAGGTGATAAATTTGGCTTCATTAAAATTATCAGGCAGTTTCCGGGCCAGAAAAGCAAGAATGAAACATAATATGGCCAGAAGTCCTATGTACCCAAGTACAGCCCAGAAACCTACAGCTGAGCCCAGAGCACACTCTAAGATGATTTTGTGCTTAATTTCATCAAAATTCTTAAATGGAAAAGGAGGAGAAATTGTTAACCAGAGGATGCATATGATAACTTGTATGAGAGTGAAACCCACAACAGTGAGTTTCTGCTGTGCAGGCCCAAACCATTTCATAACATTACTACCTGGAATTGTTGCCCTGAACGCCATTAACACCACTATAGTTTTCCCCAGAACACAAGAGATACAGAGAACAAAGGTGATGCCGAATGCTGTGTGTCGCAGCATGCAGGACCACTCAGAGGGCCGGCCTATGAAGGTCAGAGAACACAGGAAACACAGAGTCAAGGAGAAGAGCAGCAGGAAGCTCAGCTCAGAGTTGTTGGCCCTGACAATAGGAGTTTTCCTGTATCTGAAGAAAATGAATGCCACAACAGCAGTGATGCATGTTCCAAATAATGATGCTGCAGTGAGCAGCGCTCCCATAATCTCTTCATATGATAGATACTCTGCCTCCTTCTTCACACAAGCATCTCTTCTCTCATTTGACCAGAACTCAGGGTGGCATCGCACACAGGTGATGGAATCTGAAATAATATATACATATCAAAGCAGTTATTAGACCTAATACATTTGTATTTTTTTTTTTGTCTCTGTTAACTATTTTTGAAGCATACAAAACAGACACTACATATTTATCAGATAATTGATCGCCCTAAGACAAATCAAAATGTTCAGCATGGTATCATCATGAATGAAATTTGGTTTTACAAGATACAGCACAAAGAGGAATTAATCATTACAAATATTTTTTTTTATTTGTTAATAACTGCATTATATATATTTTTCAAATGTAAATTTTAATGGCTGCTGTACAAACACAATTTCATCCACTCTCACTGCAATTATTACAGTTTCAGAGAGAGAGAGAGCTGTCCAAACCTTCAAACTGAATCCAAAATCTGCATGCTTAGATACCACTGAGTAAGAACTAGGCATTTTATTATTTAATTATTATTTTATGAAAGACCCTTTAATGACCTTGTTCATGACATTTTACCAATATTACTACACCTGTAATGTTGCTGATTTCTCCCTCTGCACATCTTAAACAGTCATAGCAGCAGACAGGCTTTCCTTTCTGGAGAACCTTACGAGTTCCTGGAGGACATTTTTCACTGCAAACTGACAAAGGCACCTGCATGAAAAAAAACTAAATGTATGACCATTCACTTTCACCAGGTGTTGAATTACACTATCATAGCAAATAAATGCACTGTAATCACCTTAAAGTAATACCATTGTGGCTTACCTGTTGTGAGTTCTTTGCCCAAATTAAAGACTTATTATAAAGATTCAGCTGTTTGTCTGCAGGTAGAGATGCATCATAAAGACCAACTGTGACAAAGTCCACAATGCCATGTTCTGTTGGCTGCCAGTTTATAATTTCATACTTTGCTGCTGGGTCTCCATTCTCATTAAAGTAAACCTCATCTCCTTCTTTTGTTGTGAACTTAATCTTTTTAATGTGCTGTAAAATCTAAGAAGATATGGATCCATAAATGTCATTATCTGACAAAGATGTAGGCCTATTGGCTTGATACAGCATGATAGACTGACTGCTAGTTTTATTTTAAGTATAACCAATGTGTTCTTGTTAATGACTTTAAAAAAAATATAAATTGTTGGTTGTCAACTCACCGTATATGGATCTAGCTGCACCTTGTAGTTACAGGTTTTGTTACAGCTGAGAATATTATGAAGTGCATGGGCCACAGCATACACTCCTTTATAGATATTGTTAAAGATAGGCATGAGCGACATATCAGTGAAGCTGTTTTGTACTCCATTCAGATCTTCATGGCCAGTACATTCTCTCTGATTCCCTGCTGGAGATTTTGACTGTTTGAACTTACAGTTAAATAATGTCTCCCAAAACTCTGGAAACATTTCATTACTAGATGAATTGAGCGGCTTCACATCCAACATGAACTCTTTCATTCCACTGACATGTGCTTTGGGGATGGACAGGCCTATGGCACCATCCAGAATGTGATTAAAATCCATGGCTGCAATTTGGGAATCAGAGATCCAGCTCTCACTTCCTACCCACTGGTACCCAGTCAGGTTATGGTTGGACAACTCATGAATTAGCACATCCATATCCATGTGGGAGAGGAAAGCAACAATAACTTTGGAAGTGGACGCCTTGATCATGTAAATTATCTTTTGTATTTTGTCTGGTGGATCCGTTCTAAAGAAAGCTACAGAGTACTCTAGACAGATGCCCAGATGCTGGGCGGTTTCTGTGAAAGTGGCCATGCCATTGTTGCCATAATCATCATTTGTTCTAATAGCTCCAACCCAAGTCCAACCAAAGTGCTTGACCAACTGGGCCAGAGCTCTGCTCTGGTAATAGTCACTGGGTATTGTTCTGAGGAAGGATGGGTACTTGGTTTTATCACTCAGACAAGCACAAGTAGCAAAGTGGCTGATCTAAAAGAAAGAAGATAATCGTTTTTCAATTAAAAAGATGTAAAATATAAAACATTTACACAGCACACTATAATATTTAAAAAAAAAAAATGTGATGGCAAGCTGGGAGAATTACTGAATAATAATTAATTTTCACAAATATAATTTTTGCCAATCCTACCCACCATTGGGATATGAAAGGGTCCAATAACAGTAGCTATTGCCATGCAAGGAGAGGAAGAGGTCTCCCCCATAATGGCCTGCACTTGTGCAGGTCTGGTACATGGTGCCTCGGTGGGTGCAGATAATATCTCATTACCATTAGCCAAGGCCAGTGTAACCCCCACACCTCTGGCAATGGAGCCACAGACATCATAGATCTTATAGCCCAGAGAGATACCAGGCAGTAGGTCTGTGTTGTTATTAATCTCCTCTATGGCAAAGAGCATAGCCTGGGAATACTGGAAACCTCTGAAATTCAAACTGGATGCAGACAGTTATAAATAGTTGGAATTGCAAACTATTTATCCTTGAAATAAAACAATAGAAAATGAAATAATCTCACAGTAATAATGGACACAACAAATACTATATCTCATTGTAATACCCAGTTTTATAAACAAAAGCGTTGTTCCTGTTTTGTATCTGTACCCACTTTTTCTTACATATTTAAAATCTAAATATATATTTCAATAATATTTTACCTGGTGCATTCCAATGGCAGTGGTTTTTGCATGTAGGAGTCTTGTCTGTTTATCCAGCTGCTATGGAAAGAGAATATTCCCCCCAACATAATGTCCCCATTCTTAGATATCTGGGGGTTTTCAGGATCCCCTCTCAGCCTGCACACAGACTCCTCAGCCTGAGAGAAAGATGCCACCAGCAACAGCTGTAAGAGTAGACAACCCTTCTCTGGCCCCCTGTCTGTAGACGTCATACTGTCTACAAGAGATAAACAACTGGCTGGCATCACATGTACCTTAATGTAAATCAGAAGCTTGCACTGCTATTTATATATTTTTGCAAACATAAAAGATAATAATAGAACAGTGATGTTATATCTCCGTGGACATACAAGTTTTGGCGAGAAGAAGGAGGTGCCCAAAAAGTAAACATTTTCAGTTGACGTTACAAACGTTTTTTTCACATAAATATATTCATATCATGAGGCACAATTCATCCTGAAAATTATAATTGCTATTTAAACAATAAAACATTATACAGAACATTAGACACAATAGGCTCATAACAATACAGTCTTTTTCTCCCATCCCGGAATGCTGTGTTGACTCACCAGAACCTCCTTTGCGGTGGCACGGTGGGGGGAAGGTCTTGCAAAGCGAGACTTTAAATGTATTAACTAATTTACTAGTTTTTCTGGTTTTGGGACCACTTGGGTACAGTGAAACAAGCTTTAAGTAGCTTTGGTAGACCTTGATGAAGAATCTAGTAGCCCTAGCTTCTGCGGAGCTTGTATTGATGCTGAATTCTTTGATGTAATAAACCTTATAATAATCAAGAGTCAAGCGGATTCCTTTCAACATATCATCCAGCATTGTTGTTCAGACACCACACTAACTTTTTCATTAATGTCTGTTTTAGTATTTGTCAACACCGTCAGACACAATAAAAAGCTTATTATTTTTGTATTTATTTGGTGGTACATGCATTTTGAGTATGTAAATCATTATCTGGCATTCTTATTGATACACATACTGTATATGCTGTTAAATGTTGAATACTCACTTTTGTTAATTTTTTTTTGTCTTGTGTAGTCCTTTAAACATCATACAATGTTAACGTTAAGTCTAAATAGAAAAGGAAATGTTGTTTATTAAACAAACACATTTTTATATTAAAAAGAGACCATTACTTTAATAACTCAACATCACTAAAGAAACATATTGTCAGCATATTCATATAAAACAACTAAAACTTCCTCTGACGGTGGTGACTTTAGAACAAACGGTGGTGACATAATCTGACGATGGCCTCATTACAACATACACTTCCAAAATGTATACCACACAAGTCTTGCTTAACAACTTTATTTAACTATTGGGTCCAAAATATAACAATCCTGAGCATGCATATATCATGTGAAAGAGTAGGAATTTGTCCCCGCTGTCCGACATACTATCTGACAGTGGTGACAAAAACTCCAAATGGTCCTAAGCCGTGCTAGAATAAAATTGTTGATACAACATATACAGGCGGCTGTGTTCGAGGCCGAACCACAAGAGATGTTGTTGACATGTTATGGTTCTGACAGTAGCAGTTTCCAAAAATATGACCAAGTTTAATTAGAAATAGTAAGCTTAAGGGAGCTTGAGTGATACTGAAGCATGGGGGTGACAGTAGCACTCTGTAGGGAGTTGGGTTGGGAACCGGAGGGTCACGGGTTCAAGTCCCCATGCGAACCAAAGTGCGGAGTGTGGATTGGTGGCTGGAGAGATGCCACTTCACCTGCTGTGCACTGCCAGGTGCTCTTGAGCAAGGCACCGTACCCCCCCCAACCGCTCAGGGTGCTGGTCCAGCTGGCAGCCCACTCACTCTGACATTTCTCCATTTGTGCATGAATAGGTCCTGAGCATGTGTGTGTATTTCAGACTTGTGTGTGATTAGTAACAAAAAAGTGTACACAGAGTGTAAATTGTAATTTCCCCACTGGGGATTAATAAATAGATTAAAATTAAAAAATTAAAATTAAAGCTGACGGTTTGAAAATGGGGTACTCAGCAATGTAGTTGACCTTGTAATTGCCTGATTTTATTGCTTTTTATAAATATCTGATGGTGGTGACGATTTTGTGGGACACATATTAAGCAACCTCAAAATAATAGTAAATATTGTTAAAATTCACTTTTTGTAGTTTTGAATACATATTACAATGTACTCTTTAATGTGGTAAAGATAATATTCAATTCAATAATACATTTTTGTTTTTTTAGAGGACAACTAATTTTGTAGGCAATGGGCCTGTTTACAATCATTAAATTAATACAAATTAAAGATACACCTATAAAAGAACTTTACATATGTGCTGAGTACCCTCTGATTACAAACGTAAGACATTTTATTCTTCATATATACTGCATATGTTTGATATTATTGTGTTTAACATCATATGAAATGCTGTCATAGTATGCCACTTCACAAATGACATGATATACAGTGGGAAACTTAGTAGCTACAATGCAAGTCTTTAGTAACATGAAGATAGATGTCTGCATAACAGTCTGAAGTGGTTACCAAATGATTAAATAAAAACTTAATGGCATTTGCCAGCAAATTATTTTAACTTTTCAGTATGACTTTGCTGTTGCCTTCCCCATTATATTATTTTTTGTATTTTTCTCCGGTTTCAGTAATATAATGTAACATTTTGGAATAAAAATACAAAAAAGCAGTCCAAAACTGGAGGCCAGAATAGCAAATATCTCCACAGCAACACTGAACTTCCCAGGAGAGCTGACATACGCTGGGATAAAAGTGATCCAGACGGCGCAGAATATCAGCATGCTGAAGGTGATAAATTTGGCTTCATTAAAATTATCAGGCAGTTTCCGGGCCAGAAAAGCAAGAATGAAACATAACATGGCCAGAAGTCCTATGTACCCAAGTACAGCCCAGAAACCTACAGCTGAGCCCAGAGCACACTCTAAGATGATTTTGTGCTTAAAATCATCAAAATTCTTAAATGGAAAAGGAGGAGAAATTGTTAACCAGAGGATACATATGATAACTTGTATGAGAGTGAAACCCACAACAGTGAGTTTCTGCTGTGCAGGCCCAAACCATTTCATAACATTACTACCTGGAATTGTGGCCCTGAAGGCCATTAACACCACTATAGTTTTCCCCAGAACACAAGAGATACAGAGAACAAAGGTGATGCCGAATGCTGTGTGTCGCAGCATGCAGGACCACTCAGAGGGCCGGCCTATGAAGGTCAGAGAACACAGGAAACACAGAGTCAAGGAGAAGAGCAGCAGGAAGCTCAGCTCAGAGTTGTTGGCCCTGACAATAGGAGTTTTCCTGTATCTGAAGAAAATGAATGCCACAACAGCAGTGATGCATGTTCCAAATAATGATGCTGCAGTGAGCAGCGCTCCCATAATCTCTTCATATGATAGAAACTCTGCCTCCTTCTTCACACAAGCATCTCTTCTCTCATTTGACCAGAACTCAGGGTGGCATCGCACACAGGTGATGGAATCTGAAATAATATATATATATCAAAGCAGTTATTAGACCTAATACATTTGTATTTTTTTTTGTCTCTGTTAACTATTTTTGAGGCATACAAAAGAGACACTACATACTTATCAGATATTTTAAAGCCTTAAGACAAATCTAAATGTTCAGCATGGTATCCTCATGAATGAAATTTGTTTTTACAATATTTGAAATTTGTTTTTACAAGATACAGCACTCTTTACAAATTATTATTTTTTATTTTTTTGAATAACTGTGCATTATTATATATTTTTCAAATGTCAATTTTAATGGCTGCAAAAGACAATTTAATCCAATCTCACTGCAATTATTACAGTTTCAGAGAGAGAGAGAGATGTCCAAACCTTCGAACTGAATCCAAAATCTGCCTGCTCAAATACCACTGAGTAAAAACTAGGCATTTTAATTATTTAATTATTATTTTATTTAAGACCCTTTAATGACCTTTTTTTTAATGACATTTTACCAATATTACTACACCTGTAATGTTGCTTATTTCTCCCTCTGCACATCTTAGACAGTCATAGCAGCAGACAGGCTTTCCTTTCTGGAGAACCTTACGAGTTCCTGGAGGACATTTTTCACTGCAAACTGACAAAGGCACCTGCATGAAAAAAAACTAAATGTCTGACCATTCACTTTCACCAGGTGTTGGCTTTGCAAACCTGTAGTAATACAGAAAGAATTGTAACGACTTACACTATCATAGCAAATAAATGTACTGTAATCACCTTAAAGTAACACTATTGTGGCTTACCTGTTGTGAGTTCTTTGCCCAAATTAAAGACTTATTATGCAGAGTCAGCTGTTTGTCTGCAGGTAGAGATGCGTCATAAAGACCAACTGTGACAAAGTCCACAATGCCATGTTCTGTTGGCTGCCAGTTTATAATTTCATACTTTGCTGCTGGGTCTCCATTCTCATTAAAGTAAACCTCATCTCCTTCCTTTGTTGTGAACTTAATCTTTTTCATGTGCTGTAAAATCTAAGAAGATATGGATCCATATCATTATCTGACAAAGATGTAGGCCTATTGGCTCAACAGCATGATAGACTGACTGCTAGTTTTATTAAGTATAACCAATGTTCCTTGTTAATGTGACTGACTTTAAAAAAATATATAAATTGTTGGTTGTCAACTCACCGTATATGGATCTAGCTGCACCTTGTTGTTACAGGTTTTCTTACAGCTGAGAATATTATGAAGTGCATGGGCCACAACATACACTCCTTTATAGACATTGTAAAAGATAGGCATGAGCGACATATCAGTGAAGCTGTTTTGTACTCCATTCAGATCTTCATGGCCAGTACATTCTCTCTGATTCCCAGCTGGAGATTTTGACTGTTTGAACTTACAGTTAAATAATGTCTCCCAAAACTCTGGAAACATTTCATTACTAGATGAATTGAGCGGCTTCACATCCAACATGAACTCTCTCATTCCACTGACATGTGCTTTGGGGATGTACAGGCCTATGGCACCATCCAGAATGTGATGCCTATCCATGGCTGCAATTTGGGAATCAGAGATCCAGCCCTCACTTCCTACCCACTGGTATCCAGTCAGGTTGTGGTTGGACAACTCATGAATTAGCACATCCATATCCATGTGGGAGAGGAAAGCAACAATAACTTTGGAAGTGGACGCCTTGATCATGTAAATTATCTTTTGTATTTTGTCTGGTGGATCCGTTCTAAAGAAAGCTACAGAGTACTCTAGACAGATGCCCAGATGCTGGGCGGTTTCTGTGAAAGTGGCCATGCCATTGTTGCCATAATCATCATTTGTTCTAATAGCTCCAACCCAAGTCCAACCAAAGTGCTTGACCAACTGGGCCAGAGCTCTGCTCTGGTAATAGTCACTGGGTATTGTTCTGAGGAAGGATGGGTACTTGGTTTTATCACTCAGACAAGCACAAGTAGCAAAGTGGCTGATCTAAAAGAAAGAAGAAAATAATTTGTCAATTAAAAAGATGTAAAATATAAAACATTTACACAGCACACTATAATTGTTTTTGAAAAAAATTGTGATGGCAAGCTGGGAGAATAATATTTAATTTTCACAAATATAATTTACTTTTTGCCAATCTTACCCACCATTGGGATATGAAAGGGTCCAACAACAGTAGCTATTGCCATGCAAGGAGAGGAAGAGGTGTCTCCCATAATGGCCTGCACTTGTGCAGGTCTGGTACATGGTGCCTCGGTGTGTGCAGATAATATCTCATTACCATTAGCCAAGGCCAGTGCAACCCTCACACTTCTGGCAATGGAGCCACAGACATCATAGATCTTATAGCCCAGAGAGATACCAGGCAGTAGGTCTGTGCTGTTATTAATCTCCTCTATGGCAAAGAGCATAGCCTGGGCAAACTGGAAATCTCTGAAATTCAAACTGGATGCAGACAGTTATAAATAGTTGGAACTGCAAACTATTTATCCTTGAAATAAAACAATGGCATAGAAAATGAAATAATCTCATAGTAATAATGCACACAACAAATACTATATCTCATTGTAATACCCAGTTTTATAAACAAAAGGGTTGTTCCTGTTTTGTATCTGTACCCACTTTTTCTTACATATTTCAAATCTAAATAGATATCTCAATAATTTACCTGGTGCATTCCAATGGCAGTGGTTTTTGCGTGTAGGAGTCTTGTCTGTTTATCCAGCTGCTATGGAAAGAGAATATTCCCCCCAACATAATGTCCCCATTCTTAGATATCTGGGGGTTTTCAGGATCCCCTCTCAGCCTGCACACAGACTCCTCAGCCTGAGAGAAAGATGCCACCAGCAACAGCTGTAAGAGTAGACAACCCTTCTCTGGCCCCCTGTCTGTAGACGTCATACTGTCTACAAGAGATAAACAACTGGCTGGCATCACATGTACCTTAATGTAAATCAGAAGCTTGCACTGCTATTTATACATTTTTGCAAACATAAAAGATAATAATAGAACAGTGAGGTTTTATCTCCATGGACATACAAGTTTTGGCAAGAAGAAGGAGGTGCCCAAAATGTAACAATTTTCAGTTGTGCTGTACAAATATTTTTTTATACATAAATATATTCATATCATGTGGCACAATTCATCCTGAACATTTTAATTGCTATTTAAACAATAAAACATTATACAGAACATTAGACACAATAGGCTCATAACAATACAGTCTTTTTAAAATGTATTTGTCTATATTCTTAACGTTCCGCTTCCGTGATCACTCCGTTGCCGATGGAAATTCCGCAGGATTTTACTCATTCAGGCTGGATATCAGTTGCCTTATGCTTTCTTTGTGTTGCATTTCCGATTGCCTTCCTATCTCCAGTTTATTTATGAGGACTATGGTAAACCTTTTCTTAGATTTCTGCAAGGTAAATCCAGTCAGCTAGCTGGACAATCTGTCCAATCTGAGTTTTATCTCGCACTTCTAAAATAACTTTTTAACGTAAACATGTTCCGCCAAAACAAGTTCCTTTCCAAGTCTATTTTGCAGAGGGATATTATTATTTTGTAATCATTTTATCTCAGCAAATGCGAGTGAACAACGGCAGAGGAGACGGTGCTCACTCTGCTGAACGGCAAGTTTCATTATAAAATGCTTCCAGATGGAGGTTTTGATAACACCAAATTTGTGTGCACTTATTGCAGTGAATACGACACGCACAACAAGTTTGAAGTGCCATCTTTGGGCGAAAGACATTTTTGCTAATGTTAGCAAAGATGGTAGTGCTGGCGCGAACTCTAGCTCACCCAGTAAGAGCATGCGCCCCATGAAGGCTGAGTTCTTTGAATCTGACCTGCGGCCCTTTGCAGCTTAGGCAACCCATCGAGGGTAACTATTGTTACAAGAGTACATGAACTGAGCGATACCGAAAAAGCTAAGAAAGTGACACAGTTGGCAGAAGGTATTTTTATTGCACTTACTGGAGACCACTGGACATCAGAAAGTAACCATAACTACCTTCAGGGTAACGGCACACATAATCAACTGGACTCATTCACTTTGGGCGTGTTAAAGACAGAAAAATGGCGTTTTTCTGAAGCATGCGCTTTTTAAAGTTGCAAATAAGTGGGACATAACAGACAAGGTCACAACTATAGGAACAGAAAGTGCTCGCAATATGTTTGCTGCCCCAAGGAGTCCACCATTTGAGCATTTAGCATGTGTGGCGCACATTATATAAAAGATGACCACCGTTGCTTTACGGTACAGCAGATTTGACAGTGTTTTAGCCAAAGGTTGAAAAATAGTCGGACACTTTAGACACAGTCCTGCAAAAACAGCAGAGCTGCAAGCTCAGCAAGTCTCTCATAGACTAATAGAGAAGTCCTTCATCCAGAATGTACCAACGCGCTGGAATTCAGCTCTTGAACTGATCAGTTGGAATTGAAACAACAAAGATCCACTTGAAAAAGCACAAATTAGCCAGCATGCTAACCTCAGCTAAATATGACCAAAGATGGGAAGTATCAAAGTACAAATAATTTGTATACTATTTTTTTTTTTTTTTGAGGGGACTATTTACTTTCTACTCCTTACATTTTCAAAAATTTGGCTCATTACTTTAGTTTTGTACAAGAGGTCATCATATCGGAGAATTGCGTGGACAGGCGCCTCACACGGCGAGCGGGCGCATGCACCACACGGAGAAGAAAGTGAGAGAAGAGAAAAGAAAATCAGTTGAGATTGTGTGTGTGCGTCTTTGAAAACTGTAAATCATATAATTGATGTTGTCAGTTTAATTAACCTTGTTGTTGTATTGGTCTATAGTTCTGGCACATTTAAAGTAAGTTGGTTAGTGATTTTGATGTTTGTGTTCTTCAGCTGTTAGCTAGGTTGCATGTTGCATCAACAGAGAGAAGTTGTCTCCGTCCGGGTTTTAACAGACACACCTGGAGCCAAGTTGGAAACCAGAAGCAGCTTTAAATCCAGTCCTAATCTAGTCCTTACTAACAAATTTCAAATAATTTCATTGGAGTTACCGTTATTGGATGGGAATATACTGTACGTTGCACTTGACGTAGCACTAAGACTACTCGACAGGTTTGGCATTGTGCATTCATTCGAGGCAAATAATAATAATAATAATAATAATAAAACAAGTTACAAAGTGCTTTGACAAGTGTAAAGACAATAATACCCAAGAGACAATAATACAAAAAGATAAAAGCAGGAAAACATTGAAAGACTAAAATACAGATAAATACAAAATTCGTAAAATCTCTGGAACAGATAGCAGACCTCTGCCTGAGGATCTCAAGGTGCGTGCTGGTGTATATGGGACTAAAAGGTCAGAAATATAACAAGGCGAGGGGCCATGAAGAGCTTTAAAAATGATCAATAGAATTTTAAAGTCAATTCTAAAACATACTGGGAGCCAGTGTAATGAAGCTAAAATAGGAGTAATGTGGTCATATTTCTTCGTTCTGGTTTAAAGCCTGGCAGCTGAGTTCTGGACAGTCTGGAGTCGATCAATAGATTTTTGGGTTAAACAGGTGAAAAGGCTGTTGCATAATCCAGGCGTGATGAGATGAAAGTGTGTAAAATGGTCTCGCGATCCTTAAAAGTTAACATAGATTAAATTTTAGCTATATTTCTAAGTTGATAAAAAGATGATTAAACAAGCTCTGTGGTGTGCTGCTCGAAATTTAAATTACTATCAAACCAAACACCAAGGTTCTTTGCCACAGGCTTAATGTGATTTACTAGCGAACTGGCAGATGGCAGTATTTGATTTGTCATCTGCTGAGACCCGATGACCAGGATTTCTGTTTTGTCTGAGTTCAGCAGGAGGAAATTATTTGACATCCATTTTTTAACTTCACAAAGGCAGTTGTTAAGTGAACTCAGCATTCCAGGGTCTGTGGATCTAACGGCAAGTATATTTGTGTGTAATCCGCATGAATATGAAAAGAAATGACATGTTTATGGATAATATGTCCAAGGGGAAGCAGATACAAGGAAAACAAAATGGGTCCTAAGACCGACCCCTGAGGCACATCATATTTAACTGGACAGTACGAGGAGACATAGTTGTTTACAGACATGCAAAACTTCCTATTTGACATGTAGGATGAAAACCATTCTATGGCAGTACTAGAGATCCCCACCCAGTGCCTCAGTCTGTCTAACATGATGTTGTGATCAATGGTGTCAAAAGCAGCGCTAAGGTCCAGGAGTACAAGGACTGAGCACATGCCTTCATCAGCAGACATTAAAAGGTCATTGGTGACTTTAAGCAGGGCAGTCTCAGTGCTGTGGTACTTCCTAAAACCAGACTGAAACTTTTCAAATATGTTGTTATTTTCCAGTACAGTGAGCAGCTGTTTGGACACAATTCTTTCTAGAATCTTTGCAATAAAAGGCAGTTTGTCATTCAAATCAAATCATTGTGGCTTGATGGCGCTACCATTAGCACCTATTAGTATGGACTATTGTAGTATCTCAACATCACCAAAGTTGAACCAGATGTTGGAATGCAGCCATTAAATGTAAAGGACTAAAGGATGTTAATCTTAAGTGAAAGGGACCTCTGGAAGAGGTCCCCAGGGGTCTCTGGACAGTTGTGATTTGTACCTGTATTTGTTATGCTAGCTGAGGGCCTCTAGCTTGAACTTTTTCCATGTTGTATAATCAAGAGGGCCCTATATAGACCATGATGAAGAATCTTGGAGCCAGAGTGTATATTGGCGGAGACACTCTCCTAGCTTCTGCAGAGCTTGTAGTGATGCTGAATTCTTTGATGCAATAAACCTTTTAATAATCAAGAAACAAAGTCAAGCGGATTCCTTTCAACATATCATCCAGCATTGCTGTTCAGACACCACACTAACTTCTTCATTAATGTCTGTTTTAGTATTTGTCAACACCGTCAGACACAATAAAAAGCTTATTATTTTTGTATTTATTTGGTCGTATATGTATTTTGAGTATGTAAATCATTATCTGGCATTCTTAGTAATACACATACTGTATATGCTGTTAAATGTTGAATTTTTTTTTCTTGTGTAGTCCTTTAAAAGATCTAACATCATACAATGTTAACGTTAAGTCTAAATAGAAAAGGTAATGTTGTTTATTAAACAAACACATTTTTACATTAAAAAGAGACCATTACTTTAATAACTCAACAGCACTAAATAAACATATTGTCAGCATATTCATATAAAACAACTAAAACTTCCTCTGACGGTGGTGACTTTAGAACAAACGGTGGTGACATAATCTGACGATGGCCTCATTACAACATACACTTCCAAAATGTATACCACACAAGTCTTGCTTAACAACTTTATTTAACTATTGGGTCCAAAAAATAACAATCCTGAGCATGCAAATATCATGTGAAAGAGTAGGAATTTGTTCCCGCTGTCAGACATATCTATATCAATCTAGCCTCGGCTGAGGGCTATTTAGAGTTCTTGTCACCACTGTCAGATAGTATGATTGTTGATACAACATATACAGGTGGCTGTGTTCAGCCGCAGCCATGAGGCCGAACCACAGCCGTGAGGATATCCACTTAAACCTGATGGTGGTGACAAAAACCTACTCTTTCACATGATATGCATAAGTTGTTCACATTAGCCATCTTGCTAGCTACTTCCTACCTCTTCTTAAAAAAAGTATACAGTACATTTATGTCAAAATCTAATATAATATTTTTTTATACAAAAGAGATAAAGAGATGGTGTTGACATGTTATGGTTCTGACAGTAGCAGTTTCCAAAAATATGACCAAGTTTAATTAGAAATAGTAAGCTTAAGGGAGCTTGAGTGATACTGAAGCATGGGGGTGGCAGTAGCACTCTGTAGGGAGTTGGGTTGGGAACCGGAGGGTCACGGGTTCAAGAGCCCTTGCAGACCAAAGTACGGAGTGTGGATTGGTGGCTGGAGAGATGCCACTTCACCTCCTGTGCACTGCCAGGTGCTCTTGAGCAAGGCACCGTACCCCCCCAACCGCTCAGGGCGCTGGTCCAGCTGGCAGCCCACTCACTCTGACATCTCTCCATTTGTGCATGAATAGAGCGTGTTTGTGTATTTCAGACCTGTGTGTGATTAGTAACAAAAAAGTGTACACAGAGTGTAAATTGTAATTTCCCTACTGGGTTAGGGTTAGATTAAAATTTAAAAAATTAAATAAAGCTGACGGTTTGAAAATGGGGTCCTCAGCAATGTAGTTGACCTTGTAATTGCCTGATTTTATTGCTTTTTATAAATATCTGACGGTGGTGACGATTATGTGGGACACATTTTGAGCAACCTCAAAATAATAGTAAATATTTTTTTTGTAGTTTTGAATACATATTACAATGTACTCTTTCATGTGGTAAAGATAATATTCAATTCAATTATTAATTTTTGTTTTCTTAATCAAGTGATCAAATGATTATCTCCTATCCGAGGACAACTAATTGTGTAGGCAATGGGCCTGTATATAATCATTAAATTACTACAAAATTAAAGATAAACCTATGAAAGAACCTTACATATGTGCTGAGGACCCTCTGATTACAACCTTACGACATTTTATTCATCATATATACTGCATATATTTGATATTATTGTGTTTAACATCATATGAAATGCTGTCATAGTATGCCACTTCACAAATGACATGATATACAGTGGGAAACTTAGTAGCTACAATGCAAGTCTTTAGTAAGATGAAGATAGATGTCTACATAACAGTCTGAAGTGGTTAACAAATTAATAAGTACAAACTATAATGGCATTAGCCACAAAATAATTTTACATTTTCAGAATGACTTTGGTGCTGCCTTCCCCATTATATTACTTTTTGTATTATTCTCAGGTTTCAGTAAGATAATATAACATTTTGGAATAAAAATACAAAAGAGCAGTCCAAAACTGGAGGCCAGAATAGCAAATATCTCCACAGCAACGCTGAACTTCCCAGGAGAGCTGACATACGCTGGGATAAAAGTGATCCAGACGGCACAGAATATCAGCATGCTGAAGGTGATAAATTTGGCTTCATTAAAATTATCAGGCAGTTTCCGGGCCAGAAAAGCAAGAATGAAACATAACATGGCCAGAAGTCCTATGTACCCAAGTACAGCCCAGAAACCTACAGCTGAGCCCAGAGCACACTCTAAGCTGATTTTGTCCTTGAATTCCTTAAAATTCGTAAATGGAAAAGGAGGAGAAATTGTTAACCAGAGGATACATATGATAACTTGTATGAGAGTGAAACCCACAACAGTAAGTCTCTGCTGCGCAGGCCCAAACCATTTCATAACATTACTACCTGGAAGTGTGGCCCTGAAGGCCATTAACACCACTATAGTTTTCCCCAGAACACAAGAGATACAGAGAACAAAGGTGATGCCGAATGCTGTGTGTCGCAGCATGCAGGACCACTCAGAGGGCCGGCCTATGAAGGTCAGAGAACACAGGAAACACAGAGTCAAGGAGAAGAGCAGCAGGAAGCTCAGCTCAGAGTTGTTGGCCCTGACAATAGGAGTTTTCCTGTAGCTGAAGAAAATGAATGCCACAACAGCAGTGATGCATGTTCCAAATAATGATGCTGCAGTGAGCAGCGCTCCCATAATCTCTTCATATGATAGATACTCTGCCTCCTTCTTTACACAAGCATCTCTTCTCTCATTTGACCAGAACTCAGAGTGGCATCGCACACAGGTGATGGAATCTTAAAAATAAAAATATTAAAGTTATTATTAGACTTTCTCAGTATCATTTTGATTTTGTTTTTCTTAATCTTACATCTTTTCTATGCATACAAGACTGACACTACTGGATAATAAATGGATAACTATATCAAAGCTACATGGTATCATCATGAATGCTTTGGATCTTACAAAACATAGTATAAATAGGTTTCATTTAAATATTTTTGTTTGTTTTATTTTAATAAGCATTATGCTTGCTGCATTTTTTTAAAACGTCATTTTTTTGTGCTGTTGCACAACTTTAATTTCAATCAATCTTAATGTATTTATTGCCATTTTAGAGAGAGAGAGATGTCAAACCATTAGAAGTTGAGATCAAAACTATCTGTATTCTTAGACCCCTTTGGGAGGAGGTGAGAAAATACTGTAGGCATTTTAGTTATTTTTATTGATCTGACCCTTAAATTATTATTATTCTATTTATCTGTCACCATTGCATCATTTGTCTGATTTTAGAAGCACTGATTCATGATGAAATTATATAGATTTTATGTTTGCTTTTAACACTACATGCTTTCTGTACCAGCCCTGCAGGAACTCCCTTAAACCTTTTAAAATCAGATAAGAGGGCAATTCCTTAAAAACAATTTGAACATGTACATTTTAAGACTTTTCTTGTCTGTACCTGTCATATTACTTATTTCTCCCTCTGCACATCTTAGACAGTCAAAGCAGCAGACAGGCTTTCCTTTCTGGAGAATCTTGCGAGTTCCAGGAGGACATTTCTCACTGCAAACTGACAAAGGCACCTGCATGAATTAAACAAAAAAACATGAAAAGAATGAATGGGCATTCACTTTTACAAGGTTCTTGTTTTTGATACATGAAAACATTGTAATAATTGTGAACATTGTGATACATTAACAAAATCAAACAAAATTATCCAATTATAGCATTTCAAATAGACTGTTATCAACAGTTACAGTAACAGCATTATAACTTACCTGTTGTGAGTTCTTTGCCCAAATTAAAGACTTATTATGCAGATTCAGCTGTTTGTCTGCAGGTAGAGATGCATCATAAAGACCAACTGTGACAAAGTCCACAATGCCATGTTCTGTTGGCTGCCAGTTTATAATTTCATACTTTGCTGCTGGGTCTCCATTCTCATTAAAGTAAACCTCATCTCCTTCCTTTGTTATGAACTTAATCTTTTTTATGTGCTGTAAAATCTAAGAAGATATGCATTAGTATCATTATCTGATTAACATGTTGTAAGCCTATTGGCCCAACATCAAGAGTCTTACAACATTTTTTCTTTTTTAATTACAACAATTTTCCTTATTAATGAGAGATATTGTAAAACTACAATTTAAGTCTGTGGTTTTCAACTCACCGTATATGGATCTAGCTGCACCTTGTTGTTACAGGTTTTGTTACAGCTGAGTATATTATGAAGTGCATGGGCCACAGCATACACTCCTTTATAGACATTGTAAATAATAGGCATGAGCGACATATCAGTGAAGCTGTTATGTACTCCAGTCAGATCTTCATGGCCAGTACATTCTCTCTGATTCCCTGCTGGAGATTTTGACTGTTTCAATTTACAGTTAAATAATGTCTCCCAAAACTCTGGAAACATTTCATTACTAGATGAATTGAGCGGCTTCACATCCAAAATGAAGTCTTTCATTCCACTGACATGTGCTTTGGGGATGGACAGGCCTATGGCACCATCCAGAATGTGATGCCTATCCAAGGCTGCAATTTGGGAATCAGAGATCCAGCCCTCACTGCCTACCCACTGGTACCCAGTCAGGTTGTGGTTGAACAACTCTTGAATTAAGACATCCATATCCACATGTGTGAGGAAAGCGACAATCACCTTGGAAGTAGAAGCCTTGATAATGTCAATTATCATTTGTTTTTTCTCTGGTGGATCTGTTCTAAAGAAAGCTACAGAGTACTCCAGACAGATGCCCAGATGCTGGGCGGTTTCTGTGAAAGTGGCCATGCCATTGTTGCCATATTCATCATTTGTTCTAATAGCTCCAACCCAAGTCCAACCAAAGTACTTGACCAACTGGGCCAGAGCTCTGCTCTGGTGATAGTCACTGGGTATTGTTCTGAAAAAGGATGGGTACTTGGTTTTATCACTCAGACAAGCACAAGTAGCAAAGTGGCTGATCTAAAAGGAAAAAAAGAAAAAAATTCTCTAAGATAAAGATGCAAAATATGAAACGATTTTAAAACCTTATTTTGCCATAACCAGCTGAAACTATTGATTCCAATTCCATTCTTACCCACCATTGGGATATGAAAAGGTCCGATTACAGTAGATACAGCCATGCAAGGAGAGGAAGAGCTTTCTCCCATAATGGCCTGCACTTGTGCAGGTCTGGTACATGGTGCCTCGGTGGGTGCAGATAATATCTCATTACCATTAGCCAAGGCCAGTGCAACCCTCACACTTCTGGCAATGGAGCCACACGCATCATAGATCTTATAGCCCAGAGAGATACCAGGCAGTAGGTCTGTGCTGTTATTAATTTCTTCTATGGCAAAGAGCATAGCCTGGGCAAACTGGAAATCTCTGAAATTTAAACTTGATGCAGACAGTTATAAATAGTTGGAATTTGCCCATGAAATAAAAACAATAGCATATTAAATTACACTATTTATTCAATAGCTACAACAGGGATTTTTAAGGAATATTAGTTCAGATTTTTATCATTCTCACATTTGGCATCAACATTCATACAATATACTTTACCTGGTGCATTCCAGTGGTAATGGTTTTTGCCTGTAGTTGTCCTGTCTGTCTTTCCAGCTGCTGTGGAAAGAGAATATACCCCCCAACATAATGTCCCCATTCTTAGATATCTGGGGGTTTTCAGGATCCCCTCTCTGCTTGCACACCAGCTCCTCAGCCTGAGAGAAAGATGCCACCAGCAACAGATGTAAGAGTGCCCAACCCTGCTCTGGCCACATATGTGTGGATGGCATACTGTCTCGAGCTACACCACTGGGTGGCATCACATGTACCATAATGTAAATCTTGCACTGGTATTTGTACATATCGAAGCAGCATGGCAACCAATAATAGAACAGTGATGTTTTATCTCTGTAGAATTACAAAGTGTTGTGAGATGAAGGAGGTGCCCAGAAAGCATAAATGTTTTGGGTTTAAGCAAACACAGCAGGTATGAAAGCTTCCTCCAGCCTGTCAGCGGCTCTGTTGGTCCTTGTGTGTTTCTTAATTTTTTTCCTCTTTTATTCT
This sequence comes from Percina caprodes, assembly GCA_013375575.1. NCBI lineage: Eukaryota > Metazoa > Chordata > Actinopteri > Perciformes > Percidae > Percina > Percina caprodes. Next base: position 1,136,480 of record JABXJD010000158.1, read on the forward strand.
GGTCATGTCTCTGCTTATTAAAACAAAGCTATTAAATATCAAATCTTGGGGATGCCTGGGTTAACTCACCCGGTTGGGGGTTGTCCCATATACAAAGTCTCAGTCCTCATCGCAGTAGTCGCGGGTTTGATTCCAACCTACAGCCCTTTGCTGCATGTCATTCCCTCTTACTTTCCCCTTTCCTTTCTAAAGCTGTCCTGTCAAATAAAGGCCTAATATTTCCACAATAATCTTAAAAAAAAAAATAATCCTAATCTTGAACCTTATTACCAAAAATTACAGACCTAAATCCCAATTTGCTTTTAATTTAATCACTCTCACCACACTTGCGTTTCCCTCTTGCTTGCCCCATTCCTGTTCATCCGTGTATTCTCAGTACCTTCTATTTGGGCTTGCAACTCATGCCAGTACGCTTTTGTATCTGAATTTGGTGAAGAAATCACTGAAATCTTCATATCTGCCTGGGCTATAGCATTTTGGTCTTCCCTTTGTTGCGTAACAAGGAAATCTGGCCAAACATGGACTTAGCAGTCACTAGCTCTGCCTGCTATTTTTTTGGCATGAGTTTGAAATTACCAAGGAACTTTTCCTAAATGAAGGCCAAGGATTTTTAAAGTCCCTCACTCAGTGTGTTTACACACACAGCAGTAACTGGGTTATGCCAGTTTTCCCTGTATACAATGTGAGGAATGACAGACTAACTCTACCTCTGGTACAGTAGGTGGCGATCTGCCAACGAACAACTGGCTTTTTCTACCAGTTGACCTATGTCAACATTACAACAATCGGCCTCTTAACTAGTAAAATTTAACAACTTGATGTGTCACGGCGAAGGAACACTGTTCTCGCCAGACAACTGACAACTTTTTTGGCAAATTATATCAGTACCGTTAATCAGTGTTGGGTGGAATTAGCAAGCTAACTTTGTTAGCTAATTAGCTAATATTAAAGCAGGATAAACCATGCAGATTCCATGCAACCGATGGCCCGGGCATCGCCGTTTTGTTGTATGGTATCATAGCAACAACTACAGCTCACGGCACTGACGGATTATTTCTGGTTCAAAAATCAACCCCAGGGGAGTGGGGAGGGGAAGTTGAAGCATGTGCAGATGCTTACACCGATCATAGCCAGTTATGTTGTAGATATGGAGCAATAACCATTGATTTGGTGACATCATATGGAGCTCTGTAGCTGGGGCCAGGTGACCAGCCGGCGGTCGCCTATTTTCGTGAAATATCATACGTATCAAATCATAAATATTTATCTGATATTGTACAAACCTGATCATAAGGCGTTGGTTTATGTTATTACTTTTATGGGGGCCTAATAAAAAAAAAAGAAATATATATATATATATATTATATAATTCAAACAGGAACACTCTCGTCATAGATTTAACCATTTATTGCAATAACTGGAAAAACAGTTATACTTGGCGCTGATAGCTCTGCTCTTGATATTGCTCCTTTGACCAGTTTGTGATTTGGTCACGTAATTTAATCTATTGATTTGTGCATATGGACATAGATATGGAGGTTTATCCCATTTTTTTTTGTGACAGTAAGCACATTTTTTAAACTAATATTTTCAATGGGAAGCTTCTTTTGTGTTAACAGCACGATTCTTTCTGCCAGTTGGGCGGCAGCAGAGAAGCTGTATGGCTTTGCTATTATTGGTAATTTAAGCCCCATAATTGCTGTTTTAATCAACATTTATTCACAAGAGCTTATCATGGTTTATATTTATTTGTTTTGATATTATTTCGATGTTATTACCAAGGAAGATGGATTGCTTTGTTGTTCATTGATATCTTTAAAACTATAATGCTACATTAACACACATTTCTCCACGACATGTTATCATGGTTATTTTCTTACACAAATCAATGGATTATATGACCTGACCATTATATATATATATATATATATATATATATATATATATATATATATATATATATATATATATATATATATATATATATATACAGTATATTTGATATGATTGTGTTTGACATTAATAATATGTCTCCTTCACAAACAACATGAAATACAGTGGGAAAATTTGTAGCTACAATGCAAGAACATAGATGTCTAAATGACAGTCTGAAGTGGTTACCAAATTATTAAATAAAAACTTAATGGCATTTGCCAACAAATTATTTTAAGTTTTCAGAAAGACTTTGCTGCTGCCTTCCCCATTATATTATTTTTTGTATTTTTCTCCGGTTTCAGTAATATGATATAACATTTTGGAATGAAAATACAAAATAGCAGTCCAAAACTGGAGGCCAGAATAGCAAATATCTCCACAGCAACGCTGAACTTCCCAGGAGAGCTGACATACGCTGGGATAAAAGTGATCCAGACGGCGCAGAATATCAGCATGCTGAAGGTGATAAATTTGGCTTCATTAAAATTATCAGGCAGTTTCCGGGCCAGAAAAGCAAGAATGAAACATAACATGGCCAGAAGTCCTATGTACCCAAGTACAGCCCAGAAACCTACAGCTGAGCCCAGAGCACACTCTAAGATGATTTTGTCCTTGGATTCCTTAAAATTCTTAAATGGAAAAGGAGGAGAAATTGTTAACCAGAGGATACATATGATAACTTGTATGAGAGTGAAACCCACAACAGTGAGTTTCTGCTGTGCAGGCCCAAAAAACTTCATGACATTACTACCTGGAAGTCTGGCTTTAAAGGCCATTAACACCACTATAGTTTTCCCCAGAACACAAGAGATACAGAGAACAAAGGTGATGCCGAATGCTGTGTGTCGTAGCATGCAGGACCACTCAGAGGGCCGGCCTATGAAGGTCAGAGAACACAGGAAACACAGAGTCAAGGAGAAGAGCAGCAGGAAGCTCAGCTCAGAGTTGTTGGCCCTGACAATAGGAGTTTTCCTGTATCTGAAGAAAATGAATGCCACAACAGCAGTGATGCATGTTCCAAATAATGATGCTGCAGTGAGCAGCACTCCCATAATATCTTCATATGATAGAAACTCTGCCTCCTTCTTCACACAAGCATCTCTTCTCTCATTTGACCAGAACTCAGGGTGGCATCGCACACAGGTGATGGAATCTGAAAATATAATATTAAAGCAATTATTAGACCTAATATATTTGTCTTTAGTTTTGTTTCAATCCTATACATTTTCTGTGCATACAATACTGACATGATACATGATTACCAGATTAAAATTGGACAACCATATCATAGCTACATGGTATCATCATGAATGATCTTGTTCTTATAACTACAATTTACAGTACAAATAGGTATTATTCATTCATATCAGTTTTTCTACTTTTATTTTAATAAGAAGTATATGTGTTATTTTTTAGATGGTATAATGCTGTTGTGTTTTTCAAGTGTAAATTATCAGTGCTGTAGCACAAACACAATTTACTTCACTCAGTTTTAGGGAGGGTAATCAAACGTTGAGATCCATCCTCAAACACCTTTAGGGGAGGTGAGAATAAACTGTCTTTTTGTTATTTTTAGTGATTTGACCAATGACCATTTTCTTTATTACTCTATCAGTATTTGTCTGATTGTAGTTGAATTGATTCATGATCAAATTATATAAGTATTTGCTTTTAACACTTATATACATGCTTACAATACCAGCCCTGCAGGAACTCCCTTAAAACTTTTAAAATCACATTACAGGACGATTTCTTAAAAACACTTTGAACATCTACATTTTAAGACTTTTCTTGTCTACACCTGTGATGTTGCTTATTTCTCCCTCTGCACATCTTAAACAGTCATAGCAGCAAACAGGCTTTCCTTTCTGGAGAACCTTGCGAGTTCCTGGAGGACATTTCTCACTGCAAACTGACAAAGGCACCTGCATGAAAAAAAAGAACTATGAAAAATAAATGTATGGGGGTTCACTTTATAAACCGCTTTTTCATTTGTCATGCATAAAAAGTAAACATTATCATACAATAACAATAACCACTAACTCATACAATAATTGAGTGTACCTAACAGTTAAAGTGATCACAAGTGATGACTTACCTGTTGTGAGTTCTTTGCCCAAATTAAAGACTTATTATGTAGATTCAGCTGTTTGTCTGCAGGTAGAGATGCATCATATAGACCAACTGTGACAAAGTCCACAATGCCACGTTCTGTTGGCTGCCAGTTTATAATTTCATATTTTGCTGCTGGGTCTCCATTCTCATTAAAGTAAACCTCATCTCCTTCCTTAGTTTTGAACAGGATCTTTTTTATGTGCTGTAAAATCTAAGAAGATATGGATCCATATGTCATTATCTGACAAAGTTGTTGCCTATTGGCTCAACCTGACAGCAATTGTTATGTTTCATTAAATTAAAAAAATGTTCTTGTTATTGTGACATTCTGTTAAAACTGTAATTCAAGTCTTTGGTTTTCCACTCACCGTATATGGATCTAGCTGCCCCTTGTTGTTACAGGTTTTGTTACAGCTGAGAATATTATGAAGTGCATGGGCCACAGAATACACACCTTTATAGATATTGTAAAAGATAGGCATGAGCGACATATCAGTGAAGCTGTTTTGTTCTCCAGTCAGATCTTCATGGCCAGTACATTCTCTCTGATTCCCTGCTGAAGATTTTGTTTGTTTGTTTTGTTTGAATTTACAGTTAAATAATGTCTCCCAAAACTCTGGAAACATTTCATTACTAGATGAATTAAGCTGGTTCACATCCAACATGAACTCTTTCATTCCACTGACATGTGCTTTGGGGATGGACAGGCCTATGGCACCATCCAGAATGTGATGCCTATCCATGGCTGCAGTTTGGGAATCAAATATCCAGCCCTCACTGCCTACCCACTGGTACCCAGTCAGGTTGTGGTAAGACAACTTTTGAATTAGGAGATCAATATCCATGAGGGAGAGGAAAGCAACAATGACCATTGAAGTAGAAGCCTTGATAATTTCAATTATCTTTTGTATTTTCTCAGGTGGATCTGTTCTAAAGAAAGCTACAGAGTACTCTATACAGATGCCAAGATGCTGGGCGGTTTCTGTGAAAGTGGCCATGCCATTGTTGCCATAATCATCATTTGTTCTAATAGCTCCAACCCAAGTCCAACCAAAGTGCTTGACCAGCTGGGCCAGAGCTCTGCTCTGATAATAGTCACTGGGTATTGTCCTGAGGAAGGATGGGTACTTGGTTTTATCACTCAGACAAGCACAAGTAGCAAAGTGGCTGATCTAAAAAAAAAAAATTAAAAAAAAACTTAGAGTAAGATGCAAAATATGAAACAATTGTAAAACCTTATATTGCTATAACCAGCTGAAACAATTGATTCCAATTCCATTCTTACCCACCATTGGGATATGAAAAGGTCCGATTACAGTAGATACAGCCATGCAAGGAGAGGAAGAGGTCTCTCCCATAATGGCCTGCACTTGTGCAGGTCTGGTACATGGTGCCTCGGTGTGTGCAGATAATATCTCATTACCATTAGCCAAGGCCAGTGCAACCCTCACACTTCTGGCAATGGAGCCACACGCATCATAGATCTTATAGCCCAGAGAGATACCAGGCAGTAGGTCTGTGCTGTTATTAATTTCTTCTATGGCAAAGAGCATAGCTTGGGCAAACTGGAAATCTCTGAAATTCAAACTTGATGCAGACAGTTATAAATAGTTGGAATTTGCTCATGAAATAGAAACAATGGCATAGGAAATTAAACTATTTATATAATAGCTACAACACAATAAATATTAATTCTTATTTAATAAATCTGACTTTATCATTTAAACAGTTTATATCTTAATGAATACAGTATTATTTACCTGGTGCATTCCAGTGGTAATGGTTTTTGTGTGTAGTTGTCCTGTCTGTCTTTCCAACTGGTGTGGAAAGAGAATATTCCCCCCAACATAATGTCCCCATTCTTAGATATCTGGGGGTTCTCAGGATCCCCTCTCTGCCTGCACACCGGCTCCTCAGCCTGAGAGAAAGATGCCACCAGCAACAGATGTAAGAGTGCCCAACCCTGCTCTGGCCACATCTGTGTGGACGTCATACTGTCTAGAGCTGAAACACTGGGTGGCAACACATGTACCGTAATGTAACTCCAAATCTTGCACTGGTATTTGTACATTTTGAAGCAGCATGGGAAATATAATAAGATGTTTTATCTCTGTAGAATTACAAGGTGTTGCGAGATGAAGGATGTGCCCAAATGGCAAATAGGGTTTGGGGTTTAAGCAAACACAGCAGGTGTGAAAGCGTCCTCCATTTTAGTTTTATTTTCTCCAATCATGGCCATGTCTCTACTTATTAAAAACAACTATTAGAAATCTAATCTTGGGGGTGCCTGGACAGCTAACCTAGTTGAATGTCCATAGTCCTTTCCACAATCCTGTTCTAGTCTTGAACCTTTTCTCCACCAAAATGACAGGCCTGTTTCCAAGTTGGCTTTAATTGCCAAAGCCATAGGCTCCAATGCTATTGTTATACACTAGAGTGTTCTGTTTTGGTACTGTTGGATCTCAGGCAGCTTTTGACTTACTTAGCTAGATTCTGGCACAAAAGAATTACAGGGTCACATAACACACAAAAATCCATCTTGTCATGTTTCAAGTGAATGTGTTTATGTCAAATCAACAACAGACTGAACCAATCAGTGCCCGGTGAGGAGCTACTGACAGCTATGGACCTGGTATAGGAGTGTTGCCGCCGTGACCGTTCATTAAAAGCAATAATGGCAGAAATGATAAACAGATGATGCATTCATTTACCTACCTGGTAATTTTTGAAAATGCCTGCCCTTTTTCCATACAGTTTCCAATGACGAATTTTCAGTTAATTCTTTGATAACAAAACATCTGGTGTGTCAGGTGAGCTTTTGACACTTTGGACAATATAATTGTAATCAACAAATTTAAGCAGTGGGCCGTCCAGTAAATTTCTGGGCCAGTGCCTCACTTCCCAGCCATTTGTACATGAACCTTTACCTGTCCCTTTTCTTGAAACTGTATCTGTTACCGCTACCAATTGCCGCTGATTTGGCGACGTCGCACGAAGCTATGGTCCCCTATTTCCATAACAAATCACACGTATAGATGTGCATACATGTCTGTCCAAAATAAGACAAACCCATTCATGAGAAGGCATTGTGTAATGTTACTTTAATCATTTTTCAGTTAAGCTGAGGTTCTCCACAATCTTTCATGTACCCCCTGGCATTGCAGTAGTACCCCACAAGGTATTAGTTCCCCTGGTAAGAATCACTTTTCTTCAGACAATAAACATGTAACTTTTTGGCAACCATTTGGTAAAGGCCCTTCCTTCTTTCAAAATGACAATGTTGCCCTGCATGAAGCCAGGTCCATTGAAATCGGAGGTTAGTATGGAAGAATCTGACTTGCCTGCATAGAGCCCTGGCCTCAACCCCATCAGAAAACCTTGGTTTAAAATGTGGTAACACAGACTGTGTGGCCAGACCACTCAACATAAGTGCCCGACTTTTCTAATAACAATGTGGTTGAAGGGGAAAAAATCCCTGGAGCAAAGAAATCATGTGGACAGTCTTCACAGAACTATAGATAGATAGATAGATAGATAGATAGATAGATAGATAGATAGATAGATAGATAGATAGATAGATAGATAGATAGATAGATAGATATCATCAATGTGCTAATACACTGTTCAATAGAAATGGGGATAATAGGCAAAGGCCGCAATACCATATTTTTCATCTGTTATTTTAAAGTTATTGGCAAAACTAAACTTTGTGGTCTCTTTTAGACTGGTTGTCCTGTCAACCATTTAGCACATCACATTAAGTGTCGGATACCCTTCCCACATTTTAAAAACAAAGGCATAAAAACTGGTATTTAATGTCTTTCTTTCTTTAATTCAATATTAAAGTTTGTTAAGTTTAAAAGGCATCATCATGGCCAAATGCTCCAGGGCACAGTTTTGACAAAGGCCTCACGTTCTCTAGTAGAGATCTTAAGGGGATCATGATGCAACAGCGGGAAGTTTCCAGTGTGAGTTGAGAGAACAGGTGTGGAGGTACGTTGGAGACATGGAACTCTAGAGGGAGTGTGTTAGACCGTTTGGGAAGAGCCTGAGGCACTAGCACTTCACCACATGTGTTCCTACTAAATCAGCTCCCAAAAGACATACACTAAACTAACAAGCATCTAGCACACAAACAGCAATTTCTTTTTTAATTAAAGAGGAGCCTAAGACACATCAGCTGACTAATAAACATCCCTTTGACTGAAAAATATCAATAACACCAAATTAAATATCATATGGTCCAATGCCGTGCTTAATCAGGTGTGTTGAATTGTTTATTTGAATCAGTTGTCAAAAGTGTAAATTTAATTCCCTTATCCAAATGCAGAGTTCCCTAAGAATAATATGACATGTAGGGTAAAACGGCAATTAATGGATGAGGGTTACCATTGTGTAAACACACAAATGTATTGCTTCTTTTATTTTCACAGTATATCTTTCTGGTTTGTAAAGATGTATTTGGAAAAAAAAGATAAGAAAATGAAAGAATGAAGAAAAAATCAGACCACATCAGTACAATGTTTAAGTTGTCTGATCACAATTTAGGATTGTATCATATATCAAATGTCCATTCACTGCCAATTGCATTGACTAAGGTGTTAAAGGGGTTATACATGTCATGGAGCACAACCTTTAAACCTATATCTTGTACAATGTAAAGCACAGATTTCACAACAAAAGCATAATGTTTTTATGAGTGGACTCCTCCTAACCTTTATGACCTGTTCAACACAGTTTTCAAAGGAAGATATACAGTATATATACTGATACATGTATTCAAATGAGCCTAACTACTCCTAGCTGGAAGAAGCATTTCAATAAATGTTTGTATATACTGTACATATTGTATATACAAGCATGCATCCCATTGTGCATCACGACAAAGACATGTATATTAAGTACATTCAAAAACTGCCTATAAAGTGGTCATGTGTAACTTTCCGTTTGTGTTGATTTCAGCGGCCCCTTTGGACAGAAGCTGTAGTGTTTTTACCATGCGTTTAGCAGATGATAAAGATCTTTTCTTTACGGTGCTGTATTACCCAATGTATTACTTAATTGGCTTTACTGGGAAGTCATGTAGTTGCAGTGAATGTTTTGCTGAGAGAATACCTTACAGAAGCATCGTCACTTTTAAAGTGTACAATATGCGATAACTTAGCCTGAATGTATCGTCAGCTAAAGTGGGTAACGATATTACTGTCACTGTGTCACGAGTCAAAGCCTTAAGAGTTTGTTGTAGCAACCAACATAATTTGATTAATGTAGCACATTTCATGAAACCCAAGGACACTTTCCACAAGTACAGCAGGACAAGGGAAAAGAAAATATAAAATGATTACACAATCATCGACTAAAAGAAATAACACATCTGTGCTAAATGGAAGTGGGATATAATTTATTGTTGACTGCTGATTAACAACCACATTGTGCATTGTAAACTAATTTTGTGAATGAAATAGACATATTACATACCTGAGGGCCAATTCGGGGTCAGTTTTGAATCATTTACAATCCCATAACAGTCTCCATCTGTTGAAAACCCGACCAAAATTGACTCGTAACGGACGTCGTCTTTCACTTTCCATTTTAGCTTTTTGTTTTTCTTCATTTATTTCCTTTTTTAGGAAATTGTCGTTGTTTTTAGCTCTGCCCCAGTATCAGCCATAACTAAAGAAGATAACTTTTAAAATAAAAGTAAAATACAATTAGACCTATATAAATCTCCTGCTACCTTTTTACCGGAATACTCACTAACACAGCCTTTTCCGGAGTTTTGAATGTGTGCTCTGTAGCCCTGTCTACCTGCCGAAAATCATTTTGTGACTTCACTGGAAATTCAGACCCTGAAAATGGCATTACTAAAAACTAGATAAAAATAGCTTTTTATCTTGTTTGCTGTTACAAGTTATTTATGATCATCAGAAGAAAAATTATACCATTTCAGGAACATGAAAAAGTTACATATATTCACTTTAACATTTGAGAATTTTATTATTTAGTTTTGAATTTTATCAAATGTTTTTTTTTCCATGTTCAGCAAAAGTGGGAGCCCAGCCAGGCACAGCCCGAAAAAGCGACATGGCACCTCTGTCTCCAGTCCATGGGCCCACCACCTGTGGGAGGAACCGCTGGGGTCAGGTGCGCTGCCACATGGGTGGCAGTGAAGGTCAGGGGCCTCGACGTAGCAGACCCTGGTGGCGGAGGCTGGCTCTAGGGACGTGGACTGTCACCTCTCTGAACTTGTGGGGGAGGTGGAGCGCTACCAGTTAGATCTGGTGGGGCTTACCTCTATGCACGGTCTCGGTTCTGAAACCAGACTCCTGGATAGGGGTTGGACTCTGTCCTACTCCGGAGTTGCCCAGGGTGTGAGGTGCTGATCGCCACTACGTTGGAATTTACCCTGGAGGACGAGAGGGTCGCCTCCTTACGCCTGTGGGTGATGGGGGGGGGAAACTCTGACTGTTGTTTGTGCATATGCACCAAACAAGAGTTTGGAATATTCTGCCTTCTTAGAGACCTTGAATAGAGTCCTGAATAGGGGAGGAACAGGAGGAAGGGGAGGAATAGGGGAGGAACTCCTAAATCCAGCTGACACATTCTCTATGGTAGAGGAAGAGCAGGAGGATGATGGGGGATTGTTGTCAATTTCCCTGGTGGAAGTTGCTGAGGTAGTTAAACAACTCCACAGTGGCAAAGCCCCAGGGATTGATGATATCTGTCCAGAAATGCTGAAGGCTCTGTGTTAGGAGGGGCTGTCTTGGTTGACACGTCTCTTCAACACTGCATGGAGGTCTGGGGCAGTGCCTAAGGAATGGCAGACCAGGGTGGTGGTTTCCCTCTTCTAAAAGGGGGACGAGAGGGTGTGTGCCAATTGCAGGGGTATCACACTGCTCAGCATCCCTGGTAAAGTCTACTCCAAGGTGATGGAAAGGAGGGTCCGACCAATAGTCAAACCTCGGGTTGAAGAGGAACAATGCGGATTCCAACCTGGTTGTGGAACAACGGATCAGATCTTCACTCTCGCAAGGATCCTGGAGGGAGCCTGGGAGTATGCCCAACCGGTCTACATCTGTTTGGATGTTGTGGATCTGGAGATGGCGTATGACTGGGTCCCCCGGGAGATACTGTGGGAGGTGCTGCGGGAGAATGGGGTTAGGGGGTCCCTTCTCAGGGCCATCCAATCTCTGAATGACCAAAGCGAGAGCTGTGTCCGGGTTCTCGGCAGTAAGTCGGACTCGTTGCAGGTGAGGGTTGGCCTCTGCCAGGGCTGTGCTTTGTCACCAGTCTTGTTTGTTGTATTTATGGACATTTATCGAGGCGTAGTCAGGGTGGGGAGAGGTTTCAGTTTGGTGGACTCGGGATCTCATCGTTGCTTTTTGCAGATGATGTGGTCCTGATGGCATCATCCGTGCCTTGGAATGAGTCCTTACCCCAAGTGAAGTGAGTTTAAATACCTTGGGGTCTTGTTCGCATGGTGAATTATGTATGTCACATTCACTACACATGTCCCCCCAGAATTCACCATATCAGAAGAAGAATCAAACAGTCAACGGGTAGGTGGGCGTATTAACTGGCCACAATGGCTTCGCTGCTGTTGAGGTTGGCGGGGCCCAACTGCGGCTGGTGCCTCGTCAAGACATGGGCGTGGGGCATAGAGGGTGGGAGGGGGCAGGGCCGGTGGCCGACCGCATTGTGGGGGTATTGCCAGGTCAACAGGACCGGCCATGTCCAAGTGAGCCGGTTTGAGTCGCTCCGGGCTCCCCCAACTCCAAAACACGGAATGGGCATAGCAATCCCTTGTGGGCCTCCTGGCGAATGAAGACATAGTCAGCCATCTGAAGCCCAGCGGGGATGTACAACTGAGGAAGTCTGTGACAGGAAGTGGGGACAGGTGCAAAAAGCCTGGCATTGTCCAGCAGAGTAGACCGCTGGAGAGTAGCAGACCAAGGAACCGTGGCGCTAGGGACAAAATCCCCTGGAACCTGCAGCGGCTGTCCATAAACCAGCTCTGCGGAAGAAGACTGAAGGTCCTCCTTTGGCGCAGTCCTGATGCCCAGTATCACCCATGGGAGTTTGTTGACCCAGTTGCTGTCTTTAAGGCAGTAATGCATATGCTACAATAATGCATCGTTTTTGATGGTATGTTGTGTAAAAAAAACATGATCTGCAAAGTAACTACACTTGCCATGGCACAATGATGTCACACAATATTTACCCAATATATACCCAATCAAGACTGTCCGGTATCACTGATTGGTTAGTACAGTAAGATGCTAACCCTGCCACCAACTAAGATTATAAAATGTTGCATGACTGGGGAGATTTTCTCCATCAACATTTGGGAGTGGAAAATGTCAGTGATAGCAGGGCAGATTTTCATGGGGCTCCTGTTGGCATTTGGAGCTGTGGATGGAGCAATGGATGGAGCAGCAGAGAGGGAACCTCCTTTGTGTCAGATCCTGGGGAGTCTAGAGTTCCCTCTGCTGTCGAAAGAGGGAGATGTTATGATCGGGGGAGTCTTCTCCATTCACAGCAAAATCACAGAACCTACACTTTCCTTCACAGAGAAACCAACACGTCTCACATGTTCAAGGTAATTTCAAGATTTGTAGAAAAATATTTTCTAATGAGTTCTGTCACAGTGAATACAAGTTTCTATTTTTTATCTTCTTCTCTTGTCTCAGTGTCAACCTCAGGGAGTTTCGATTTGCCCAGACCATGATCTTTGCAATTGAGGAAATAAACAAAAGTGAATTTCTTCTTCCAAATGTTTCAATCGGATACCGTATTTATGACAACTGTGGCTCAACATTATCCTCAATGCGTGCTGTGATGGCCCTGATGAATGGTGATGATTTGACTGTAGGAAAGAGCTGTTCTAGTCAGTCAGCTGTTCATGCTATTATTGGAGAGTCTGAATCCTCCTCAACCATTGTGCTTTCCCGCACTACTGGACCATTTAAAATACCAGTGGTAAGATCAATGTCTGTGTGTATCAATGTGTATATTACATACAAACTTATCTTATTCTTTCTCTCTCTTTGTGTATTCTCAGATAAGTCATTCAGCAACGTGTGAATGTTTGAGCAACAGAAACGAGTATCCCTCTTTCTTTCGAACCATTGCCAGCGACCTCCACCAAAGCAGAGCCCTTGCCCAGCTGGTCAAGCACTTTGGCTGGACCTGGGTCGGGGCAGTCAACAGCGACAGTGAATATGGCAACAATGGCATGGCCATCTTCCTTGCTGCAGCCCAGGAAGAAGGAGTGTGTGTGGAGTATACAGAGAAATTTCACAGGGAAGAACCAGAAAAACTCTTGAAAGTGGTAGAAGTGATCCGAAAGAGCACTGCCCGGGTCATCGTTGGTTTCCTGGCCCATGTAGAGATGAATAACCTTCTAGAGCAGTTGAGTCTGCACAACATCACAGGTCTGCAGTTTGTTGGTGTGGAGGCCTGGATAACTGCTGACAGCCTTGTGACTCCTACCAGCTTTAGTGTGCTAGGAGGTTCACTGGGTTTTGCTGTGCAAAAGGCCAATATCAGTGGTCTGGATGATTTTTTAATTAAAGATTTCTGGGAGACAGAGTTTAAGTGCAAGGAGACAAACGGGTCCACCATTACAGAAACACAACAATGCAAAGACAAAAACGATCTAATTGACCTCAGAAATTATGATGATGATGTGGCAGAGCTGAGATACTCCAGTAACATCTACAAAGCCATCTATGCAGTGGCCCATTCTCTGCATAGCATTCTAAAGTGTTTCAAAAGTCAGGGTTGTGACCACACTGTAAAGGTTACTCCCTGGCAGGTAAAAAGAACAGATTACTAAACTGTTTATTTCTTAGCTCTGGTCATTCATATATTGACGTATTGTTTTACTGCTTTTTAGGTAGTGGAGTGTTTGAAGCAGGTGAATTTTACCATTAAGAACGGGGACCAGGTGTGGTTTGATAGCACTGGAGCAGCTGTTGCTCGGTATGAAGTGGTGAACTGGCAACGTGGATCAGATGATTCAATCCAGTTTAAACCTATCGGCTATTATGACGCCTCCCTACCCCCTGGACAGAAGTTTGTCCTCAAGGCCGAAGCCATAATTTGGCCTGGAGAGAAGACAGAGGCAAATATCACAATTCACAGTAAAACATTGATGCAATGCAGGGATTTGACAGATAGTTTGACAATATTTCATCTTGAATGATTATTTAAAACTTAATAGCTGTTATCCTTTTAAATTCAAAGTTGCCTGTGTCAGTGTGCAGTGAGAGCTGTCATCCTGGAACGTATAAAGTCCTTCAGAAAGGAAAGCCAGTCTGCTGCTATGACTGTATACCATGTGCAGAGGGAGAAATCAGCAACAGCACAGGTATATGTACTGCTGACCTTAACAATGACAAATTGCATACATTGTTTACTTTCCACACTCTGTGTTTCATATTAAAATCCACTCTTGTAAAGTCTCTTATTTATGTTTTTATAATGTAAGTGATTAAATTGCAATGCTAGTGACTATATTTCTATTACAGATTCTAATGACTGCAAAAAGTGTCCTGAGGAGTATTGGTCCAATCAAAACAGAGATGCATGTGTACTGAAAAATGTTGAGTTCCTCTACTTCACAGAGGTTATGGGTATAATACTTGTGTTTTTCACTTTGTTTGGTGCGCTTCTTACATTAATTGTGGCCACTATATTCTTGCGCAATAAGGACTCTCCCTTAGTAAAGGCCAACAACTCTGAGCTGAGCTTCCTGCTGCTCTTCTCCTTGACTCTGTGTTTCCTGTGTTCTCTGACCTTCATAGGCCGGCCCTCTGAGTGGTCCTGCATGCTGCGACACACAGCATTCGGCATCACCTTTGTTCTCTGTATCTCTTGTGTTCTGGGGAAAACTTTAGTGGTGTTAATGGCCTTCAGGGCCACACTTCCAGGTAGTAATGTTATGAAATGGTTTGGGCCCGCACAGCAGAGACTCACGGTTCTGACTTTCACTCTTATACAGGTTTTAATTTGCATACTTTGGCTGATAATGAATCCTCCTTTTCCTTTCAAAAATATGAACCACTATAAGGACAAAATAATTCTTGAGTGTGCCCTGGGATCACCTGTAGGGTTCTGGGTTGTGTTAGGATACATAGGGCTCCTTGCTGTCCTATGTTTTATACTGGCCTTTTTGGCTAGAAAGTTACCTGATAATTTCAATGAAGCTAAATTTATCACCTTCAGCATGCTGATATTCTGCGCCGTCTGGATCACATTTATCCCAGCATATGTCAGCTCTCCTGGGAAGTTCACTGTGGCTGTGGAGATATTTGCTATTCTGGCCTCCAGTTATGGGCTACTTCTCTCTATATTTGCACCAAAATGCTTCATTATTGTATTCAAACCTAAACTGAACACAAAAAAACATCTTATGGGGAAAATTGGATCCAATTAAATCTCAATGAGCTTGCGGCGTGTCATTGAACTGAGCACACTATTCATTGACATGTATTATTCAGCTTTGTATCACAATCTACACAAAAGCTACAAAGCAACAATCATTATGATAAAGGCAATTCAACATTGTTGACTGTAAGTTAAACTCTTACTTCTTTTAGATCATTGATTTAATCTATATTTGCTGCTACAATACAGATGTAAAAAAATTGTATAAATAAATAAAAACTTTAAAAACTATCCATGACTTCCTGAATCCTTATTTTAATTAGCACAATTAGGGTCTGCACAGTAGAGACTTATGTGGCCCAGACCAGCTTTGATCTGTGGTCTGAGTGATTGGATCTCAATCCATCCTCAATGCCTTCTGGGTGCATTCACACCTATACTTAGAGCTGTCTGCTTTTGGTCCAATCCATCAGATCAGATTTTATAACCACAAAACGGGGATTCAGTGTATATAGTGCAAGCCTTCACCATGTATGTCGTCACACAAGTACAATATGCAGTTATTTTATGAAAACATGAGTTAAAGGGCTTTGTCATTATAAAAAATACAACTAGAAAATAATCTGACCTTGACACTATACCCTCTCCCACACAGATTGTTCTGTCTTTAGTTCCCCAAAATATACAGTAGATAATGAAATGAAACTGAATCAGGTTGGGAGTTAATGGTCTGTGAATTGAAAGGGCAACCAAAGGTCACAAGCAAGCATGAGATATATCATAAAATATAGACTATTTACTGAGCATATATTCAAGGTTTTATTACAACATAACTAATATTAAAGCTGTATTGTCACAGTACATACACACAGTAAAAAGCACATTACTACACTAGCACACAGTGGCTTGAAAAAGTGTTCACACCCATGCTAAAGTTGATTAAAAAGAGGAATGAAAAAACATATTTTGGAAATTGATCTTAATGCCTTAATTCAAAAATATTTTGGCAGTTATTTCATAGATCCAGGACACTATGCATCCTGATAAAGTTCCTTTAGCCTTTGGAATTAAACTAGCCCCATATCATCTCACACCCTTCACTTGATTTATTTCAGTTAGCTTAATAGCTGGTTTGATTTGCATTGAGAGATGGTCTTATGGAAAGTTCCCCATGTCTATCTCTAGGTATGGTGAAGGGTATGTGATGATGTGGTGAGGTGGGGGGCAATTTTAATTCCAAAGGCCAAGGGAATTGTATCAGGATGCATAGTATCCAGGATCCATGAAATAACTGGCCTTTAAAAATAAAAATGTGCCTGCCTCTATGGAAATTTAACATAGAGGTGTGTGTATACTTATGCCCGCTTTATTTTAAGAAATAATATTTATTTCTTTAATATTATTAATTTTAATTTTAATTTTAATTATTATTATTATTATTATTATTATTATTATTATTATTATTATTATTATTATTATTTTTATACTTTATTCATTGACAAAGAAAATTTATGTCCTTAAAAGGTTGGATTTTCCAATTTTCTTTTTTAAATTAAGGCATTAAGATCAATTTCCAAAAAGGTTTATTTTATTCCTCTTTGTAATCAACTTTAGCATGGGTGTGTAAACTTTCTCAAGCCACTGTACATGCTAAAAACCATTGAATCATAACAATGAATGAATATTTATTTTCGTGTCTGATCGCTTACACGGCCCATCTCATCTATTATGGGTTCATTCAGACACATTTTAACTAAACCCTTTCCAAAACAAAATAAGTACATGAAGTACATGAAGTACATAAACACAAAAACACATAAATACAAGGAGGGTACAAACATAAAGTAAACATTTCAACATGAAAATCTTATGGACCAGAATAAATAATGGTACAAATATGAAATAAACACATTAGATAAATTCTGGCGATATTCCACACAAGTAGTGGGCGGAAAAACTGGAGCGAGAGCAAGAGTGAGATGGACAGGGAGAGAGAGAGAGAGAGAGGTTGCGCATGAGTTTTCCTACATGTGGTGTTTAGCAGAAGAATTAGCATGTTATCACTTTCCACCACCATAATGTCCACACCACGAACAACTTCATTGGCACTGAGCATTGCCATTGTACTTAATCTTGAGGTGTAGAATCATCCAATATAGATGTAACCCTTATGGAATACCAGGCTGGCATACTGTGTTTTCATGTATTGATTTATCAACATAAACGTTTTGTTTGATATTAAATAGACACATTTTATGATAGCATATATGCTTACAACCACACTTCCAACACAAACACACACACACACACACACACAAACACACGCATGATGCATATGGTTGAGAGCACAGACAAGAGGAGTTGAGTGATTTAACTGTTTACACTGATGCACTACTATAGCTGCCTCTCCACAGATATACTGCACCATACAATTATTCTGAAGTTATATTCTTCATCTCCATGTTCTTTACATGAATATCAACATCAGTGTCAGGGTAGTCTATATCCGCAACATTCCACTTTTGGGATTGCTCTGTTGCTGCAGGAAATTACACCGGGTGCATCTATTTTTGCCAATGTCCGTTTCCTTCCGTTTTGTTTGTGTCGGAATTTTAAACTTCGAAGAATTTATGAGGACTATGGTTAACTGCTCCTCAGATCTCTACAGGGTAAATTCAGACAGCTAGCTAGACTATCCGTCCAATGTGAGTTTTTGGTTGCACGACTAAAACAACTTTGTTCCACCAAAACAAGTTCCTTCCTGAGGCTATTTTGCAGTGGCTCCATTCGGAGCTTAGCACCACCCATGACAATTGCTATTGGTTTAAAGAAATGCCAATAAACCAGACCACATTTTTTGCCAATCCTGGATTTTTATGTGGACTAGCCAGACCCTCCTCGGCAGAATGTGGAGTATGGTCTGGTAAAACAAGACTAGTGTCAGGGCAATACACTCTTGGGTACTCATTTTTGGTATCTGGGTCTGAAACCTTTTATACAACCTCACATTTTAGTTCACTTATTCGTCTGAGGTGGTGCAGTGACTGTCACCAAACAACATCACAATACAGGGTTTGAACCCGCTGGCCGGCTTGGGTCCTGTGTAGAGTCTACATGTTCTCCCTGTGTTAGCCTGTGTTCTCCGGCTTCCTCCCACAGTCCAAAGACATACATGCGTTTATAATTTTTCATTCAATTGACTTTCCACTTTTTCCCTTTTCATTGATTTGGCAAATATATTCTTTATATCCTCAGTTTGCAACCTAAGTGGGTTTAGAACTATGTGTTCCCCTCATCAGATCCTCCTACAATTTAATTTACAACTTAAAGTAACAATGATATAATGGTCTTAAAAACAGAATATACCTTCTCAAATGAAAAAAAGCTAAGCGATCTGACATCATTATGCAGTGATTCGCTAAGAGGACCTTGATTGTCATCATCTGCAGAAGTATAAAGCTCTGCCCATGAAAGGAGATACATGTTTTGTTCAGCAATAGAATCACACTTCACAGCGTATAGGTCTGTGTGTACATGTTTGTGCCAGATGTTTGACTGTATCTATGTAATGTTACTGTTTGTGCTTCTTGTGGGAGTCTTTGGAGCAGAAGAAGACACTGCCCTCTGTGAGACATTGGGCAGCCCAGAGTTTCCTCTGTTGTCTGAGGAAGGAGACATCACTATTGGAGGAGCTTTCTCCCTCCATAGCCAAATATCAAGGCCTCCGCTTACCTTCACAGATGCTCCTGAATCTCTGAAATGCTCCAGGTACTGATTGTTGTTTTCTTTTCTCATTTGTTGGTTTCATGACAGAAAATAACGTAAATTTGGAAAACTGTTAGTAAAAAATCCTCTCTTACTCTTTTCAGGATCAATGTTAGGGAATTTCGTTTTGCCCAAACAATGATTTTTGCCATTCAGGAGATCAACAATAGCAGCTCCCTGCTGCCCAATATTTCAATTGGTTATAAGATATTTGACAGCTGTGGTTCAAATCTGCCTTCAACACGTGCAGTGATGGGTCTAATAAATGGGCCAGAAAGGACTTTGGACAAAACCTGCTCCAGCAATGTATCTGTTCATGCGATCGTCGGAGCCTCAGAGTCCTCCTCAACCATTGCAATGCTACAGATTTCAGGGATTTTCCAAATACCAGTGGTAAATATTTGTAATATTTGTGTTTATGGTTGACTGATTTCACCGTCTTTCTTTTTCCATAAGGCTTATATAGATCAATCTTATGATCAGCCTATATATATTATATGATATAGTATTATAGATAATATTGTATTATTTAATATAAACTGAATAGTATTTTGGTTAATTTCCCATCTGTGCTCTGATTGTGATTAAGGTTTACAGATTCAGCAGATTGACTCTAAAGTCACATGTTAACATCAGAGATGGCAAATGTACTCACTTCCCGTACTCAAGTAGATGTACAGATACTTGTGTTAAAAAACACTACTGGAAGTACTGATTTAACGTCTTTACTCAAGTAAAAGTGCAACAAAGTGCAGGCTTGGAAATTTACTTAGTAGCTTTGCGAATGACAACCGTTTTTTAGAGTGCATGCTGAGGAACTTCAGTGGACGTGGAGAAAAATGCTCTTAAAATGCCATTGGTTACATTTTAAATGGATGTCTGCCAACAGGCCTACAACATCCCATATATGATTATTGTGACAGAGACTGGGACTCCAGGTTAATAAGATTCTGACTGAAGATATGAATTCAGTTGTGATTCGGTGAGAATTCCCAGATCTAGTTTCTATTTTTCAATCTTTCCCTTAACATTTAGAGGAATCTACATGTGTGTGTTTGCTCAAATAAACTAAACCAACATTTATTAAGAAGTTCCCTATATTTTAGAATTACGCAGCACATTGGCCAGGAGTCATTCTTGATGCATAGTCTACTATCTCAAACATCTCTCTCAGACAAGGCCGAGGATGATGGGAATCTATCGAGCTGTCTCGTAGTGGTGCATCAAGTGCAATTAAGATTGAATTCAGAATTGATGACTCAATAACAATAACAACAATAACAATAACTTGAGTTAACAATAATAATGTTAACTCAAGTGAACTGACTTGAAACTTGTTAGTGAGGACTAGATTAGGACTGGATTTAAAGCTGATTCTGGTTTCCAACTTGACCCCAGGTCTGTTAAAACACAGACTCTCTTATGATGCTTCATTACAATCAAACAGGACAAACGTGTGTGTGTGTGTGTGTGTGTGTATGTGTGTGTGTATGCACATAAATAACATTGTAGAGGCTACCATACACAACCATGGGCACGGTTTGATAATCCATGCGCACGGTTTACAAAAACTGTGCACACACATTCATAATCTTAATAAACGTGAGCAAAGTAGGGATGATATTCACTGATTCAAACTTCTGGGATCAATTACTCTATAGCGAAATTATGTTAAATCACAAATGACGCATCTTTCCTAACGTAGTAAAGTTAACAATGAGCTACAAAAACATTTTTATCAAAACTTGGAGAAATGAGATTGGACTCTAGCAGCAGCCGGCGGTGCTTAGACGTCTATAAACTACAACACGACACAAAAATATCTATTTATTTAATGATTAAATAAGGTAGCAAACTTCTGTTTTAACAGTAAGTGCTGTAGTACAACTAGGAGACAAGTTATAATTAAGGTAACATGTATAGAATGTCTTTCCTATTTTGCTCACATTTAAAAATCTACTTGAGTACAGTAACAAAGTATTTGTACTTTGTTTACTTCCCATCTCTGGTTAACATAAACATTTTCCCTTACTTTTTGTCACTTAACACTTATGAAATTAATTTGAAATGCTTTTTGTTTCCCTCTTTTTATTTTCTGTTAGATCAGCCACTTTGCCACTTGTGCTTGTCTGAGTAACAAAAGGGAATACCCCTCCTTCTTCAGAACCATCCCTAGTGACTACCATCAGAGCAGAGCCTTGGCAAAACTGGTAAAGCACTTTGGCTGGACATGGGTCGGGGCAGTTAGAAGTGACAATGATTATGGTAACAATGGCATGGCAACATTTATCACAGCTGCGAGTCAGGAAGGGGTCTGTATTGAGTACTCAGAGGCCATATCAAGGACTGATCCAAGTGAGCATGTTGCCAGGGTAGTCAGAGTTATCCAAAGCGGCAGTGCTAGGGTATTAGTTGCGTTCCTGGCCCAAGGTGAGATGGACATTCTGCTTGAGGAAGCTCTGAAGCAGAACTTGACTGGGCTGCAGTGGGTGGGCAGTGAGTCCTGGATTACCGCAGGTCATCTGGCCACTAAAGTGTACTCAAGAATTCTGACAGGGTCTCTGGGCTTCACCATCAGAAAAGCAAAGATCACAGGCCTGCGAGCGTTTCTTTTGCAGGTTAACCCAAGTCAAGACCCTTATAATAATCTGCTGAGAGAGTTCTGGGAAGCAACATTTGGTTGCAGTTTCCAACCCAGTGTGCATGGTCAGACCCAGTGCTCTGGCACTGAGAGACTACAGGACATCAAAACTTCTTTCACAGATGTGTCAGAGCTAAGGATATCTAACAATGTGTATAAGGCTGTGTATGCTGTGGCTTATGCAATGCATAACATGTTAAAATGTGGACAAAGTGGCGAAGCGGTGAATCACCCATGTATCTGGAAACATTCTCTAGAGTCAAAACAGGTCAGAGGTCACCTTTATGAATTACTGTATGTGAATCATTTGAAAAATTTAACAATACCCTGTACTCTGAGTTATATAACACTGTTCTCTGTTTGTAGGTTGTAAAACACCTCCAAGATGTGAATTTCACTCTTCAGTCAGGAGAAAGAGTGTACTTTGATGGAAATGGAGACCCTACAGCAACTTATGAGCTGGTGAACTGGCAGCGAAACCAAGCAGGAGATACTGTGTTTGTGGCTGTAGGGAGCTACGACGCCTCACTACCAAATGGAAAGCAGTTTACCATGAACGGGATAAACACTACATGGGCTGCCGAATCCCCGGAGGTATCAGACGTGTTACGTATTAAATACTCATATCAGAGCTGGATTTTTAAAGTATTAACTGTTCCCTGAGCCATTTCCATCATTAGAAATAGGTCCATTTTGCATTGTTGAGGAAGTCATACTATATAAAAGTAAAAAAATAATACACACAAATATAAATAGACTTTATTTTGCAAACTGACGTGCAAAGGGCCAGGTGTTTCTCTCTGATCTTTGCTGATTAAATTCAACCAGTGATATGACGGATTTGGTTTACAGGGGCAATACATTTTAAGTAAGTGATGAGTTGTGATGTTGTTTCAGAGGCCACAGTCTGTCTGCAGTGAAAGTTGTCTGCCAGGTTTCCGGCAGGCTGTAATTAAAGGCAAACCCATCTGCTGTTTCTCCTGTATCGCCTGTGCTGCTGGGGAGATAAGCAACTTCAGCAGTGAGTAGAAGTTTTCCTATCTGCAATTTATTATCTTAAACACACAATACTTCCCAGTATCTCTCATCTATATTTCACTAAATACAGCCAGTGCTTATTTTAACATGAACTCTGCTCTCATAACTTGCAGTTTACAGCATGAGCACATTTCAGTGTTTCACGTTTTCCATTCAGATTCGGCCGAGTGCTCGCGGTGTCCACTGGAGTACTGGTCCAATGAAGATCACAGCCAGTGTGTTCCAAAGGTGATCGAGTTCCTATCTTATGGAGAAACCATGGGTGCCCTGCTCACTGCCTTCTCATTGTTTGGAGCAAGTTTAACACTGATGGTGTCATGTGTCTTCTTTTGGTTTCGTCACACACCTCTTGTCAAAGCCAGCAACTCTGAGCTGAGCTTCCTGCTGCTCTTCTCCTTGACTCTGTGTTTCCTGTGTTCTCTGACCTTCATAGGCCGGCCCTCTGAGTGGTCCTGCATGCTGCGACACACAGCTTTTGGCATCACTTTTGCCTTGTGCATGTCTTGTATCTTGGCTAAAACCATAGCCGTGGTGATGGCCTTTAAGGCCAAAAGGCCAGCAAACACAGTTCCTCAGTGTTCTGCTCCACTTCAGAGAACAAGTGTTCTTAGCTGTACTTTACTGCAGGTGTTAGTCTGTATGCTGTGGTTGACTCTAGCCCCACCATTTCCCTACAAAAATACAGCTCATGGCACTGAAAAGATTATTCTAGAGTGTGATTTAGGTTCATCTATAGGGTTTTGGGCTGTGCTGGGGTATATAGGACTCCTGGCTGTGCTATGCTTCATCCTTGCTTTCCTGGCTCGAAAGCTGCCTGATAATTTCAATGAAGCTAAATTCATCACCTTCAGCATGTTGATATTCTGCGCAGTATGGATCACATTTATCCCAGCGTATGTCAGCTCTCCTGGGAAGTTCACTGTAGCTGTGGAGATATTTGCCATTCTGGCCTCTAGTTTTGGGTTGCTCTTCTGTATATTTGCTCCAAAATGTTATATTTTACTGCTAAAACCAGAGAAAAATACTAAAAAACATATGATGGGGAGAAACCAATAAAAGTCACTATAAACAAGTATGCAGAATAATAACACTTTAATGTCTGAATTCTCATTTTAGTCTTTACTTATTAAAAGCTTTGTGTTAAATATGACTTTGCAGGCCATGACCAGAGAATTAATGTCTTAAAGATATTCTCTGCCTCATTTGCTCATTTACATGTAGGTCTTTGCTGAATGAAAACAATGCGCCCACTGATCACACTGAGGGACTGGCCATATTTCAACCCAGCCTCATGGCAGTTCGTGAAATGGTCACGTCATTTAATCTATGGAATCGTGTACAATGACAAGTTTTTCTTGTTTTCTTTCTTGAGTATTTTTAAATGCAGATAATCCGCGTGTGGGGGTGGGTTGGGGCTATGGATGGGTCAAACAACACAGGACTTTACACTTTCTTATCCTAAACCCAACCGATGCATCCCCCAGAGACTGCAGCTTGCATCTTGGCGTTTGTCGTGTTCTTTCCCCGTTTTTGTTTCATGGCGCGTGGCGTGTTGTTTAACCGGCGTGCGGCGTGTTGTTTTCCTGTTCTTTCTTTTCCAAAATTGATGCTTCCCATACGTAGTGACCAGCACAAACAGCAACACCGAAAAAAAGAAAACCGTGTTTGTGTACACAAATCAATAAATAACGTGACAATTTCTCGAACTGCTGTGAGAACGTGTTGCATATTTTCAACATGGTTTATTTTTTATGCAATAAAAAATGTCAGTGCAGTGTTATCCCTGAAGCTGAATTCTAAATTAACCGTGTGTTGTGTTGATTAAAATTCAGCTCCTTGTTAAATGTAACACTTGGAATAAGATACTTTTGTCTATTTTGAGGAGAAAATGATCTCATCATACATTGACTCAATAATTCTCATTTAGCTCAGATTTTAAATTCTTAACTGAAAAAGAATATTCAATACACAACAACAGCTCAGATATCCCCATAGATTCAGGTCTCTGCAATTATTATTGTATGCAACAAAAACAAATGTCATATAAATGGTGTAGGCCCTCTAATAGGCCCATCCATCTATCAGTCACACTACAAGTTCTGCCAAAGGGTGGACACTGTTTGCATTGCATCCAGGCCCCCGAGGCTTGTACTAGTTAGAAGAAACTTCCTATAAAATGCTCAGACTTGAGTTGTTTACCACCTTGGGTGGTTAATAATCCGGTGAGCTACTATGCTGCCAATAGCAGATCTGCTACTTCTTTCCCTTCTGGCTGTCAGAGGAGGGAAGCCTATGTGTCAAACATATGGGACAAAAGAAGTCTCTCAGTTTTCTAAAGAGGGAGACATCAACATTGGAGGGATTTTCTCCTTTCATCAGAACCCAGTGAGTGTCAGTCCAGCTCTCCAAGTCAACCCAGGGACAATCCAGTGTGAAGGGTGAGAAATGAAAGCATGTAACTCTTATTACAAAATGTGTTGTTTATTCATGTCTAAATCATTGTATGTTTCGCATTTATTTTTACTTTTCACAAATTGTACAATTTGGTCCCTCTCTTTTTTCAGACTGGACCCAGGAGAGCTTCAGTATGCGTACACTATGATATTTGCCATAGAGGAGATCAACAACAGCTCAGATCTGCTGCCAGGAGTGACACTGGGTTACAGGATCTTTGACTCATGTCCCAGTATCCCTCTGTCCATCAGTGCGTCGCTTAACCTAATGAATAGGTATGACAGCGGCATAGGCAGCTGTGGCAAACAGTCAAATGTGCATGCTGTCATAGGGGAAACAACATCCACCTCTACAATAGGTATTGCACGCACCATGGGACCCTTCCATATACCTGTGGTGAGTGTCGGGGGCATGCATGTTGTTGAATGATGTTTAATATCTCATGTGAAAATGTGTGATTCATATTAGGCATTGGATGAATCTCAAATTAGCTATTTCTCTGTTTTACTTGTGTTTCAGATCAGTCATTCAGCCACATGTGCATGTCTCAGCAACAGAAGAGACTATCCCTCTTTCTTCAGAACCATACCTAGTGACATTTACCAAAGCAAAGCCCTAGCAAAGCTTGTGAAATACTTTGGCTGGACCTGGGTAGGGGCTATCAGAACTAATAGTGACTATGGGAATGGTGGCATGGCTGCTTTTTGGAAGCAGCAGAACGGGAAGGTGTGTGTGTGGAGTACTCAGTAGCTATATACAGAACTGACCCCAGAAAGTGGTTCTTAGAGGTGGTTGACATTATAAAGAAATCCACCTCTAAGGTAATAGTGGCATTTGCTGATGGCACAGACCTTGACATACTTATTAAGGAGCTCCATGCTCAGAATGTGACAGGCCTGCAGTGGGTGGGCAGTGAGGGCTGGATCACTTATCGCTATATTGCCTCTCCAGTAAACTACGCTGTGGTGCAGGGGGCTGTGGGCTTTGCAACACTAAATGCTCACATCCCTGGACTGCAGGAGTTCCTGGCTAACAGCAGGCCCTCTCTCACACCTGGAGACCAGGGGCTTGTGGAGCTTTGGGAGACTGTGTTTGGCTGCACCCTGACTCCCCAAGCAGAGACTCAAGCTCAGGTTTCTGTTCCAGCATGCACTGGGAAGGAGTCTCTGTGGAACACAAACACACGTTTCACAGATGTTTCAGATGCCAGTTTGCTAAATAATGTTTACAAGGCCGCATACGCTGTCGCTCATGCATTGGACATGTTGTTTACCTGCAAGGACGGACAGGGGCCTTTTGAGAACAATACTTGTGCTGATAGGGAAAATGTCCAATCATGGCAGGTAAACATAAAACCCAAAATGCTGTGCCTAAATCAAAACTATACTTTAAAGACGATGTAGTTAAATAAAAGCATCACTGTTTCTCTGCAGGTGCTGCATTATCTGACACAGGTCAATTTCACTACTAAGATTGGTGAAAATGTGTTCTTTAATGAGTTTGGTGACCCTGTGGCTCGTTATGCACTGGTAAACTGGCAAATTGATGAAGCAGGTTACATAGTGTTTGAAACCATTGGTTTCTATGATGCCTCCCAACCTGAGGGTCAGCAGTTTGAGATGAAAGCAGATGTGCAAGCCATCTGGGCAGGTGACAATCTCCAAGTAAGTAAATGACGACAACCTGCCCTAATTTTTAAATGTCTTTGGACTTCATTCATTCTTTTTTATTGTGAATAATGAACAAGTAATCTACAACGATCTTGTGATCAGTAAATAAATATGTCCAAAAGCAATGCATAAACTGCTGAGTTAATTACCTTATTAACTTGATTAGTGTGGAAGTTATTATCAATGTTTTTTTGTAATGCTGTCACTGTGATGCAGGTACCAAGGTCTGTTTGCAGTGAGAGCTGTTTGCCAGGGACCCGTCGGG
The DNA here is from genome assembly GCA_013375575.1 of Percina caprodes. NCBI lineage: Eukaryota > Metazoa > Chordata > Actinopteri > Perciformes > Percidae > Percina > Percina caprodes. Next base: position 1,163,754 of record JABXJD010000158.1, read on the forward strand.
CTTTTGTCAAGGGCAAGCCTATCTGCTGTTTTGATTGCATTACCTGTGCTGACGGGGAGTTCAGCAACAGTACAAGTGAGACAACAGGATTCCTAGCCTTTCCTCTAGCACTCATCGTGTTTCTGTTGGGCAAAATCACTGCCAGTACTTTACTGGTCTATCTGAAGATGTGTGTGCTGTACAGCCTAAACATATTTATGCTTTCAGATGCAGTGAAATGTGACAAATGCCCTCCCGAGTACAAGCCCAACGAAGAGAAGAATAACTGTGACCTGAAAGCTATTGAATTCCTCACCTACAGGGAATTGATGGGTACATTGTTGGTCACATTTTCTGTCTTCGGTGCTTGCCTGGCGATGATTACTGCCCTGATATTTTTTCACTACAGGCAGACTCCTATTGTTAAAGCCAACAACTCTGAGCTGAGCTTCCTGCTGCTCTTCTCCTTGACTCTGTGTTTCCTGTGTTCTCTGACCTTCATAGGCCGGCCCTCTGAGTGGTCCTGCATGCTGCGACACACAGCATTTGGCATCACCTTTGTCCTCTGTATCTCATGTGTTCTGGGGAAAACTATAGTGGTGTTAATGGCCTTTAAAGCGACTCTTCCAGGCAGCAATGTGGTTAAATGGTTTGGGCCTGCACAGCAGAGACTCACTGTTCTGACTTTCACTTTTATACAGGTTTTAATTTGCATACTTTGGCTGACAAGCAACCCTCCATTTCCCTTCAGAAATATATACCATTATGAAGATACGATAATTCTTGAGTGTGCCCTGGGATCGACTGTAGGGTTCTGGGCTGTGTTAGGATACATTGGGGTCTTAGCTGTGTTATGTTTTGTACTTGCTTTTCTGGCTCGAAAGCTGCCTGATAATTTCAATGAAGCCAAATTTATCACTTTTAGCATGTTGATATTCTGTGCAGTCTGGATCACATTTATCCCAGCATATGCCAGCTCTCCTGGGAAGTTAACTGTAGCTGTGGAGATATTTGCTATTCTGGCTTCAAGTTATGGAATGCTCTTTTGTATTTTTTTGCCCAAGTGCTACATAATTTTATTAAAGCCTGAGAACAATACAAGGAAACATATGTTGGGTAAAGTGACTCCAAGAGCCCTTTGATTAATTTGTTAATCACAGAAGATTTATTTCATAATTTATTTCTAATTCTCCAAATATTTTATCCTCAAAATATATTAATTTCCGAGGAAATGTGAATTTTCAGGTCACCAATTGTTCATGAAGTACAGGCAAAAGTGCTTGGGTAGCTCACCTGGTAGAGCGCCCGCCCATTTAAAGAGGTTCAGTCCTCGACACAGTGGCCGTGGGTTTAATTCCGACCTGCGGCCCTTTGCTGCATGTATTTTGTGTCTAACCTGTCCTGTCACAAATTTAGGCATGAATGCCAAAATAACAATCTAAAAAAAATTGATTTAATTGATTATATATAGATATATACAAACAAAACCTGTCATGCAGCAATGTTTTCCAATGTATTGGGCTCAACCTTTTCAACTGTTGATATTTACCTCTGTAGATGTATTCCCACTGCAACATGAATATTTTAAAAGAATACATTTTTGCATTTAAAGTATATGTATCAACAAAACAGAAATACAGTAAAACTACTGCATGAAACACGGACTCTTTTTGTGTTTTTTTCACAGCCATGAGAAAATATTCATTAACTCCATATTAGTATAGATTACAGTAAAAAACGTGCATACACAGTAAACAGAGTATTATAGGATTACAGAGACTTAATAATTTCAGAATATATCATATAGTGTATGATTTAACATCTAATCATACATTCTTAATTAAACATAATTTAAACTTGTAGGTTTATGCTCTTCTAACACAAGAGAGAGATTCATTCAGAAAAGTTCAGTTAGTTACACGCATTTCTATATTTTGTTTGCTTATGAACACCAGTTGTGCAGGTTACCACACACAGTGCCAGTTAGGATTAGGCCAGTTGGCCCTCTGTATCTGTTATATTTTGGTATGATTGTGCTTATACTCAACGTCTATATACTGTATCTTACATGAAGTATGCATTATACATAAACTATCATTCAAGAGTTTCTGTTTACCCTAAATCATTGTGCATTGTGCTTCTAAACACCTACATTAGCTAATACAATGGTAAATAAAACCTTTCAGTTGATTTTAATACTGCCCACAACACTTCTTCTTGACCTGGGGATTTACTGAATTAAAACCACAGATCCCAAGAAATCCTACTGACCACTTAATCACACTTAAGCCCATAACTTTGTGTAACGTCAGTTTTTTTATACCCTGTATTCAAATAACTAAAGGCTGACTAGTTTGGGCCACTCTAAAATGAAATAATACATTAAATACGAAAAGTGGCGTGAGAAGACACCAAAAAAAAAAAAAAACAGACCAACAAACAAGTTGAAAACCGAACAGAAAACATAACCTCCTTGTTGTAGGTAATTCAATAATTGAAATACATAAAGGCCAATGTGACCTCATGGGAAGATGTATAAATAGCACGCCAGTTTTAAGCTCCTGAGGACTACTCCACAAACTACACGTTTTATGTCATATTTAATAACTCCAGATCAATGTCGCTAGAGACTTTCTTTACTTAAAAGCAAAGAGATGCACTGTTTCAATAAGGTCTTCCATGTGATCGTAGTCCAGACGTTTTTTTAATCCAGCCTGGAACTACTGTTTCTTTCTATAATAAACAATAGTTAAGTATTGTACCTCCAGATTCTATGAGTATAGGCATTGAGGCTAACAGTGCGCATAAATCACTCATTCTCCTAGCCAACATGCAAGGCGGCTCAGGGGTGGATTGGACAATGTGGGTACTGCCCGAAAGCCCTATGGCCACGTTGGTTTGACAGTTGGCGGAGGGTGGTAAGCGGGAGCCGGGGCTTGGGAAAGTGCGGCCACAGCAGGGGCGTGCCCCTTGCTGTCATCTTGGTGCCGATGCTGGGGCTGAGGCAACACTCCCCAGGAGGAACGTTTCCGCATCCTTTCCACTACTTGTCTTAGGGCTTTTTCAATTTGGGGTCCAAACAACCCACCAGGGGCTATGAGGCCGTCTAAGAGTTCACGTCTGTTACTGGCTGGCAGCTGTGACCTGTACAGGCAGATGTTCCGCTGTGACATGTGCAGCTGGATGTTGCTGCCTTTGCGGGACAGCCAAAGGCTTAGCGGTTATGGCAGAAACAGCAGAGGACAGCTGAACAATGTTGTTCCATGCTGTTGTCATTTAGGCGGCACACAGGTGCACGCGGACGGTGGACGTGGTCACAGGGAGACGCCGGTGTGGGCTTCCATCAGCCGAAGGGCAAAGCCTATAGAAAATAGAATCTATAATGACGAATCCATTAATGAGGAAAAACTTCCTTTTAGGCAGAAACCTCGGACAGACCCAGGCTCTTGGTAGGCGGTGTCTTACGACCGGTTCCAGAACAATAAATTCACAACTGAACTAGTCTTAATTAATTTCTTCGTACAAAACAAATGCAGTGGTGTTTAACAATAAGGACAACAACTCCCATAATCCCATGCAACTTCATGTTCACATCATCAAGTTGAGAGACCCCTAGTGGCAGAACATTACATATTGTACATTTTGAGATGACACGACTAAATAGCATGAAATAAAGAGTGTAAATAAAAACAAACGTTGTGCTGAAAATCAAAAAGACTTCAGAAATAACTACTATTCATATGCCACTTGGTGATACAAGGCTGCTAAGGCCCAAAAATCTATTTTCTGTTTGGGCACTACCTTTAACAAGTCCCGCCTGCTACCGCATCAAAGCTTCATTAATGTATTTTGTGCTGCAAAAATGTATAAATACCAGTGCAAGCATTTGATTTACGTGAATGTGATGCCACCCAGTGATTTAGCTCTCTTAGACAGTATGACGTCCACACAAAGGTGGCCAGAGCAGGGTTGGGCACTCTTACATCTGTTGCTGGTGGCATCTTTCTCTCAGGCTGAGGAGCTGGTGTGCAGGCAGAGAGGGGATCCTGAGAACCCCCAGCTATCTAAGAATGGGGACATTGTGTTAGGGGGTATATTCTCTTTCCACAGCAGCTGGATAAATAGACAAGACTCCTACAGGCACAAACCACTGCCATTGGAATGCACCAGGTAAATGTTTTACTTATAAAAATAATGAGTGGAAGGGGGTACAGATACAAAAAAGATAGAGAGAAGTTATCAAGCAGTCTATAACAATGAGAAATATTCCCTGTCGTGAGTCAATATTTTTATTTACTGTGCAACTGTTTCACAATATATTGTCTGCATTTACATTTTCCTTCCATTTTGTTTGCAAAATGTATAAATGATAAAGTCAACCTAATGAAATATGAATTCATATTCCTTAAAAATTCCTGTTGTAGCGATTAAATAAATAGATTAATTTAAAATGCAATTGTTTCTATTTCATGGGTAAAATTCCAAGTATTTATAACTGTCCGCATCAAGTTTCAATTTCAGAGATTTACAGTATGCCCAGGCTATGCTCTTTGCCATAGAGGAGATTAATAACAACACAGACCTACTGCCTGGTATCTCTCTGGGCTATAAGATCTATGATGTCTGTGGCTCCATTGCCAGAAGTGTGAGGGTTGCACTGGCCTTGGCTAATGGTAATGAGATATTATCTGCACACACCGAGGCACCATGTACCAGACCTGCACAAGTGCAGGCCATTATGGGAGAGACCTCTTCCTCTCCTTGCATGGCTGTATCTACTGTAATTGGACCCTTTCATATCCCAATGGTGGGTAAGAATGGAAAAAAGAAAAGTATATACGTAAAAATATATGTATTATGTTTTGATTATTCCAGTTGGTCTTAGCACAAAAAAAGGAGGTTGTGTGTTGTGAAAACAACGTAAATTTATATTGTCATATTGTGATATATTTTCTTCTTCTTTTAGATTAGTCACTTTGCTACCTGTGCTTGTCTCAGTGATAAAACCAAGTACCCATCCTTCCTCAGAACAATACCCAGTGACTATTACCAGAGCAGAGCTTTGGCCCAGTTGGTCAAGCACTTTGGTTGGACTTGGGTTGGAGCTATTAGATCAAATGAGGATTATGGAAACAATGGCATGGCCATATTTACAGAAACTGCCCAGCATCTGGGCATCTGTCTAGAGTACTCCGTAGCTTTCTTTAGAACAGATCCACCAGAAAAAATACAAAAGATAATTGACATTATCAAGGCTTCTACTTCCAAAGTTATTGTCACTTTTCTCTCCCACATGGATATTGATATAATAATATCTGAGATGTCTAACCACAACCTGACTGGCTACCAGTGGGTAGGTACTGAGGCTTGGATTGCTGATTCCCACACTGCAGTAATGGATAAGCATCACATTCTGGATGGTGCCATAGGCTTGTACATCCCCAAAGCACATGTCAGTGGAATGAAAGAGTTCATGTTGGATGTGAAGCCACTTAATTCATCTAGTAATGAATTGTTTTCAGAGTTTTGGGAGACATTATTTAACTGTAAGTTCAAACAGTCAAAATCTCCAGCTGGGAATCAGAGAGAATGTACTGGCCATGAAGATCTGAACGGCGTACAAAACAGCTTCATTGATATGTCGCTCATGCCAATCTTTAACAATGTCTATAAAGGAGTGTATGCTGTGGCCCATGCACTTCATAATATTCTCAGCTGTAACAAAACCTGTAACTACAAGGGGCAGCTAGATCCATATACGGTGAGTTGCACACAAACTACTTAAATTATAGTTTTTACAGTAAGTTACATTAACATGGAAGACATTTTGAAATGTAAAATAAAATCAGTTCATCATGCTGTTAGCCAATAGGTCTACACATTGTTTGTCAGATAATAATACATATGGATACATGTCTTCTTAGATTTTACAGCACATAACAAGGATTAAGTTCAAAACAAAGGAAGGAGATGAGGTTTACTTTAATGAGAATGGAGACCCAGCAGCAAAGTATGAAATTATAAACTGGCAGCCAACAGAACATGGCATTGTGGACTTTGTCACAGTTGGTCTTTATGATGCATCTCTACCTGCAGACAAACAGTTGAATCTGCTAAATAAGTCTTTAATTTGGGCACAGAACTCACAAAAAGTAAGCTAAAATGGTATTACTGTAACTGTTAGTTACCATGAATTTGAAATTTAAACTTTCAATAATTGAGTAGTTAAAGTTATTGTGTAAAAATATTGGTTTGCATACATTAAAATTTGTAAAAGAGGCTTGCAAAGCCAATACCTTGTCAAAGTGAATGCACATACAATTTTCTTATTATTGTTTTTTTCATGCAGGTGCCTTTGTCAGTTTGCAGTGAGAAATGTCCTCCTGGAACTCGTAAGGTTCTCCAGAAAGGAAAGCCTGTCTGCTGCTATGACTGTTTAAGCTGTGCAGAGGGAGAAATTAGCAACATTACAGGTGCAGTGATTTATCTGTTGAAAGTTATCAATATGATCATTGACAAAGGGTCAACTCACTCGGAATACATGGTCACCCTTATACAAATGCTGGTCCCCCATTGTGAGTTGCAGCTGTATAATAAGCAATATTCAAATGAAAGCTATTTGTCTGTTTTAAAGACATTGCTTGAAGACCAATTAATCACCCAACATGTATATACTGTACAGAAACACAAAAAACATTAATGCAGGCTTGTTGTGTAACTCAAAATGTTACCTGTACCAGTACCAGACTATGCATATTAGATAATTGTTAACATTAACTTTAAAATCAGAAACCAAAGTCTGTGACTCCTTACATCTCATTTTGCCATAGTTTTCAACTAGCCTATACTGTATATTACAACAATTTTAAAGAATTCTAGAAATTTTGTTATGGTTTTGGTGTTCCACCCCATGATGAAACTATGGAACTATGAAACATTTCTGGGGGCACCACTTCTTATGAAATACAACTCATTTATGACCAAACAATGCAATCGTATCAGTCTTGTATGCAAAGAAAAGATGTAAGGCTGAGACAAAACAAAGAAAAAATGTACTGAGAAAGTCTAATAACTGCTATTTGTTTCAGATTCCATCACCTGTGTGCGATGCCACCCTGAGTTCTGGTCAAATGAGAGAAGAGATGCTTGTGTGAAGAAGGAGGCAGAGTTTCTATCATATGAAGAGATTATGGGAGCGCTGCTCACTGCAGCATCATTATTTGGAACATGCATCACTGCTGTTGTGGCATTCATTTTCTTCAGCTACAGGAAAACTCCTATTGTCAGGGCCAACAACTCTGAGCTGAGCTTCCTGCTGCTCTTCTCCTTGACTCTGTGTTTCCTGTGTTCTCTGACCTTCATAGGCCGGCCCTCTGAGTGGTCCTGCATGCTGCGACACACAGCATTCGGCATCACCTTTGTTCTCTGTATCTCTTGTGTTCTGGGGAAAACTATAGTGGTGTTAATGGCCTTCAGGGCCACACTTCCAGGTAGTAATGTTATGAAATGGTTTGGGCCTGCACAGCAGAGACTTACTGTTGTGGGCTTCACTGTTATACAAGTTATCATATGTATCCTGTGGTTAGTAATTTCTCCTCCTTTTCCATTTAAGAATCTTAAGATATTTAAAGACAAAATCATCTTAGAGTGTGCTCTGGGCTCAGCTGTAGGTTTCTGGGCTGTACTTGGGTACATAGGACTTCTGGCCATGTTATGTTTCATTCTTGCTTTTCTGGCCCGGAAACTGCCTGATAATTTTAATGAAGCCAAATTTATCACCTTCAGCATGCTGATATTCTGCGCCGTCTGGATCACTTTTATCCCAGCGTATGTCAGCTCTCCTGGGAAGTTCAGCGTTGCTGTGGAGATATTTGCTATTCTGGCCTCCAGTTTTGGACTGCTCTTTTGTATTTTCATTCCAAAATGTTATATTATCTTACTGAAACCAGAGAAGAATACCAAAAAGAATATGATGGGGAAATAACTATGAAACCCTAAAATAATATAGTGGCAAAGGCTTTGTATGCCATTTTAATCATTTGTGAAAAAGACTGACAAGTAGATATGTTAATTTTAATGAGGACTCCTTTTGTTGTTCTACTATAGTACTACTGTTGGGTGGAAAAAGAAATCCTGATGCATCACCAATACTGCACTCCCCACCATTGAGACTGCCAAGCACAAGCAATGTCTACAGGTGGAGCACAGTTATTAATTTAAAAAAAACTATAATGCTCATAATATGATCTATCAACCTTTTCAACATTTATATTTTTGTCACTGTATAGGCCTACTGTCTGGATCCAAATGTCAAGAATGTTAAATGCTTGAACATAAATAAACATTTTCCATTTATACATTATGTACAGAATCAACAAAACAGAAATACAATTAAAATATGCATTCTTTTTTCTTGCTTTTTACAGCCCTATCAAAAATATGTATTCAATAGCAGTTTTATATTACAGTACATAACAAAATTGTTGTCCATTACACATTTCAAAATGTAATTGTCAGTGTTAGCGTATGATTTAATGTACAGCTTTGAATACAGCCTAAACTGCTGTCATTTTAAGGCCGACAATTTACATTTCAAACAATGCAATTGCAAACACAGACACAAACAGTGATCAGACATCTTATTTCTACTAATGTGGGCTAATTTTCAATTATATACTGTATATTGAACTATATCTGGCTAGGATGATGTAAAAAAAGAATCAGTAAATGTGAAAACAATATATTTCTATTATGTGTGTATGGGAATATGTGTTTTACACAATGATCCCTTCCATGCATTAAATACTGATAAATGACTTTGGCACATGTACATTTATTTTTCTATTATTTGGCCCTACATGTTACATTATTCTTAGGGAACTCTGCATTTGGATAAGGGAATAAAAGTTAGACGTTTGACAACTGATCCAAATAAACATTTCAACATGCTTGATTTAACGAGGCATTGGACCATGTGATATTTAATTTGGTGTTATTGTTATGTTTTGTCAAAGATATATCTATTAGTCAGCTGAATTGCCTCTATGGCTCTGTTTAGTAAAAAACAAATTGTTGTTCTATACTTGTTAGTTTATGAAACACTTTAGACCTCTCCAGAGGTTGTGTCTTTTGGGGCCTGATTTTTTAGCACATGTGGTGAAGTGCATGTACGTCATGAATACCAACTTACACCTCAGGCTCTTCCCACTCACAAGCGGTCTGACAAACTAACAAACTCCCTCCATAATTCACAGTGTCTCCAACGTCCCTCCACACCTGTCTTCTCAGCTCACTCTGGAAACTTCCCGTCAGGGCTGTGCCCAGGAGCATTTGATCACGATGATGCCTTTTAAACTGAACAAACTTCAATAATGCATTAAAGAAAGAAATACATTGAATGAAAGTTGCTATGCCTTTGTTTTTAAAATGTGGGAATGGAAATCAACTCTTAATGTGATGTGCTGAGTGGTTGACAGTAAACATTCCATTAGATGACAGATCGGTTTCTCTCTTTGTGGCCAAAAAAGATAACACCCTTCGCCCATGCATTGACTACCGGGGGCTTAACATTTTTACTGTCAGGAATAAGTTTCCACTTCCCTTGATGGATTCAGTTTAAGAGTCCCTCTCCCAAATGGAAGACTGCGTTTAATATGCTGCTGGGTCTCTACGAGCATCTTTTCATGCTCTTCGGTCTCACTAACGGCCCAGCAGTCTTCCAGGCCCTTGTTAACGATGTACTCTGTGTACTCTGTGACTTTGTACATCGCTTTGTGTTCAATATTCTAATCTTCACCCGCAACCCAGTCCAACACACAGAACACGTCCAGTTGGTGCTGCAGCGAATTCTGGAGAACAGACTGTTCGCCAAGCCTGAGAAATGTGAGTTTAGCGTTCTGTCTGTGCAATTTCTGGGTTTTGTCGTTGAGAGAGGGCGACTAAGATTAAAGTATAATAATTTATACTGTTGATTAATCCCCAGTTATGTCATTGCGCTTTCCATAAAGAGCAGGTCTAGACCGTACTCTGATGTTATTTACAGAAACCCAACAGTTCCCACCAAGAGCAAGCATTAGGCGACCTAGGCAAGGAAAAACTTCCTTTAAGAGGCAGAAACCTCGAACAGAACCATGGCTTAGGGTGGACGGTCATCTGTCTCGACCGGTTGGGGGTGAGAGAAAGAGACAGAGAGAGAGTCAGCGGGTGACTCCAACCACAGATCCAGAGCCAGAAACACCTGCAGGAAGCAATAGGAGGAGAGAGGGGAGGGACGAGAAAGCCAGGGGTGAGAGAGCACAAGACTCTGGGAAAGGGAAGAAGTCGAGTTAGTAACATGCATTAATGGAATGACGTTGCACAAAGATGGAGAGAAAGAGGAAGAGAGAGGTGCTCAGTGCATCATGGGAAGTCCCCCAGCAGTCTAGGCCTATAGCAGTATAACTAATAGATGTTTCAGGGCTGTCCTGAGCCAGTCCTAACTATAAGCTTTATTAAAGAGGAAAGTCTTAAGCCTACTCTTAAATGTGGGGACGGTGTCTGCCTCCTGAACCCAAACTGGAACCTGGTTCCACAGCAGAGGAGCCTGATAGCTGGACGCTCTGGCTCCCGTTCTACTTTTAGAGACTCTAGGAACCACAAGTAACCCTTTGCAGTGCTCTGGTGGGGTAGTAAGGTACTATAAGCTCATTAAGATAAGATGGTGCCTGACCATGAAGAGCTTTGTAGGTAAGAAGAAGGATTTTAAATTCTATTCTGGATTTTACAGGAAGTCAATGCAGAGAAGCTAAAACAGGGGAGATGTGATCTCTTTTCCTGGTTCCTGTCAGAACACGTGCTGCACCATTCTGGATCAGCTGAAGAATCTTTATGGACTTTTTCAACCAGTAATTTACACTCTGTCTGTTAGAAATCACTACACACAGGCCTGAGATACTTACACATGCTCAGGACATAATCAGAGATAAGGTCTGACATTTGTTTTTTAACATGCCATGTTTGCAAAGGCCCAAAACCTATTTGCTGTTTGGGCACCTCCTGCCCCCCTACAGAGATACAACGTCACTGTTCTAGCATTATTTCCCATGTTGCTTCAAAATGTACAAATACCAGTGCAAGACATGAATGTGATGCCACCCAGTGATTTAGCTCTCTTAGACAGTATGACCTCCACACAGATGTGGCCAGAGCAGGGTTGGGCACTCTTACAGCTGTTGCTGGTGGCATCTTTCTCTCAGGCTGAGGAGCTGGTGTGCAGGCTGAGAGGGGATCCTGAAAACCCCCGTCTATCTATGAATGGGGACATTATGTTGGGGGGAATCTTCTCTTTCCACACCAACTGGAAAAACAGACAGGACACCTACAGGCAAAAACCATTGCCACTGGAATGCACCAGGTAACTTATACAGTATGAATCCATTTAAATCTAAATTGTATGAAGAAGAAAGCCAAACTTTTAAAGTAAAAAATATTCCTTGTTTTTTTTTCTATTAATAGAAAATACTTGAATTTACTATGCTATTTTTTCTATTTCATTGACACATTTCAACTGTTCTTTATTATTATTATTATTATTATTATTATTATTATTATTATTATTAATATTATTATTATTTAACGGTGTGTATCCAGTTTGAATTTCAAAGGTTTCCAGTTTGCCCAGGCTATGCTCTTTGCCATAGAGGAGATTAATAACAGCACAGACCTACTGCCTGGTATCTCTCTGGGCTATAAGATCTATGATTCCTGTGCCTCAATTGCCAGAAGTGTGAGTGTTGCACTGTTCTTGGCTAATGGTAATGAGATATTATCTGCACTCTCCGAGGCACCATGTACCAGACCTGCACAAGTTCAGGCCATTATGGGAGAAGCCTCTTCCTCTCCTTGCATGGCTATAGCTACTGTCATCGGAACCTTTCATATCCCAATGGTGGGTAAGATTGGAAAAATTAAATTATTTTTGTGAAAAAAATATTACTATAATTCAATTCAGCTGGATATAGAAAAAGGGGATTTTAAATAATTGTGTTTTCTGAATAAATGTTTCATATTTTGGCATCTCTATCTTATAATATTTTTCTTTCTTTTTCTTTTAGATCAGCCACTTTGCTACTTGTGCTTGTCTCAGTGATAAAACCAAGTACCCATCCTTCCTCAGAACAATACCCAGTGATTATTACCAAAGTAGAGCCTTGGCTCAGTTGGTCAAGTACTTTGGTTGGACTTGGGTTGGAGCTATTAGAACAAATGATGGTTATGGCAACAATGGCATGGCCACTTTCACAGAAACTGCCCAGCATCTTGGCATCTGTATAGAGTACTCTATATTTTTCTCTAAAACAGATCCACTAGACAAAATTAAAAAGACTATTGACATTATCAAAGCTTCCACTTCCAAGGTGATTGTCACTTTCCTCCCTCCCACGGATATTACTGAGTTAGTACGACAGTTGTCTCTCCACAACCTGACTGGTTACCAGTGGGTAGGCACTGAGGCCTGGATCTCTGATTCCCAAACTGCAGCCATGAATAGGCATCACATTCTGGATGGTGCCATAGGTCTGTCCATCCCCAAAACACATGTTAGTGGAATGAGAGAGTTTATTTTGGATGTGACACCACTCTATTCATCTAGTAATGAAATGTTTCCAGAGTTTTGGGAGACATTATTTAACTGTAAGTTCAAACAGTCAAAATCTCCAGCTGGGAATCAGAGAGAATGTACTGGCCATGAAGATCTGACTGGAGTACAAAACAGCTTCACTGATATGTCGCTCATGCCTATCTTTTATAATGTCTATAAAGGAGTGTATGCTGTGGCCCATGCACTTCATAATATTCTCAGCTGTAACAAAACCTGTAACAACAAGGTGCAGCTAGATCCATATATGGTGAGTTGCACATCAACATTTCATACAGTTTTTTTAAACTAAGTCACATTAACATGAAAAATTGTTTAAATTCTGAAAAATAAATGATTGTCATCGTTGTATCATGCTTTTGAGCCAATAGGCCTACATCTTCGTCAGATAATGATATGAATATGTCTTCTTAGATTTTACAGCACATAAAAAACATTAGGTTCAGAACAAAGGAAGGAGATGAGGTTTACTTTAATGAGAATGGAGACCCAGCAGCAAAGTATGAAATTATAAACTGGCAGCCAACAGAACATGGCATTGTGGACTTTGTCACAGTTGGTCTTTATGATGCATCTCTACCTGCAGACAAACAGCTGAATCTACATAATAAGTCTTTAATTTGGGCAAAGAACTCACAACAGGTAAGCTACAATGTAATCACTTTAACTGTTAGGTACACTCAATTATTGTATAAGTAAGTAGTTATTGTTATTGTATGATAATGTTTAATTTTCATGCATGACAAATGAAAAAGCGGTTTATAAAGTGAACCCCCATACATTTATTTTTCATAGTTCTTTTTTTTCATGCAGGTGCCTTTGTCAGTTTGCAGTGAGAAATGTCCTCCAGGAACTCGCAAGGTTCTCCAGAAAGGAAAGCCTGTCTGCTGCTATGACTGTTTAAGATGTGCAGAGGGAGAAATAAGCAACATGACAGGTGTAGACAAGAAAAGTCTTAAAATGTACATGTTCAAAGTGTTTTTAAGAAATCGTCCTGTAATGTGATTTTAAAAGTTTTAAGGGAGTTCCTGCAAGGCTGGTATAGTAAGCATGTAGTGTTAAAAGCAAACAATTATATAATTTGATCATAAATCAATTCAACTACAATCAGACTAATACTGATAGACAGAGTAATAAAGAAAATGGTCATTGGTCAGATCACTAAAAATAACAAAAAGACAGTATATTCTCACCTCCCCCTAGAGGTGTCTGAGGATGGCTCTCAACAGTTGATTACCCTCCCTAAAACTGAGTGAAGTAAATTGTATTTGTGCTACAGCACTGATAATTTACACTTGAAAAACATAACAGCATTATACCATCTAAGAAATAACACATATACTGCTTATTAAAATAAAAATAGAAAAACTGAAATTAATGAATAATACCAATGTGTACTGTATGTTGTAGTTATAAGAACAAGATCTGGTTGTCCAATTTTAACCTGGTAATCATGTATTGTCAGTCTTGTATGCACAGAAAAGATATAGGATTGAAACAAAACAAAATACAAATGTATTGGGTCTAATAATTGCTTTAATATTATATTTTCAGATTCCATCACTTGTGTGCGATGCCACCTTGAGTTCTGGTCAAATGATAGAAGAGATGCTTGTGTGAAGAAGGAGGCAGAGTTTCTATCATATGAAGAGATTATGGGAGCGCTGCTCACTGCAGCATCATTATTTGGAACATGCATCACTGCTGTTGTGGCATTCATTTTCTTCAGCTACAGGAAAACTCCTATTGTCAGGGCCAACAACTCTGAGCTGAGCTTCCTGCTGCTCTTCTCCTTGACTCTGTGTTTCCTGTGTTCTCTGACCTTCATAGGCCGGCCCTCTGAGTGGTCCTGCATGCTACGACACACAGCATTCGGCATCACCTTTGTTCTCTGTATCTCTTGTGTTCTGGGGAAAACTATAGTGGTGTTAATGGCCTTCAGGGCCACACTTCCAGGTAGTAATGTTATGAAATGGTTTGGGCCCGCACAGCAGAGACTTACTGTTGTGGGCTTCACTGTTATGCAAGTTATCATATGTATCCTGTGGTTAGTAATTTCTCCTCCTTTTCCATTTAAGAATCTTAAGATATTCAAAGACAAAATCATCTTAGAGTGTGCTCTGGGCTCAGCTGTAGGTTTCTGGGCTGTACTTGGGTACATAGGACTTCTGGCCATATTATGTTTCATTCTTGCTTTTCTGGCCCGGAAACTGCCTGATAATTTTAATGAAGCCAAATTTATCACCTTCAGCATGCTGATATTCTGCGCCGTCTGGATCACTTTTATCCCAGCGTATGTCAGCTCTCCTGGGAAGTTCAGCGTTGCTGTGGAGATATTTGCTATTCTGGCCTCCAGTTTTGGACTGCTCTTTTGTATTTTCATTCCAAAATGTTATATTATCTTACTGAAACCAGAGAAGAATACCAAAAAGAATATGATGGGGAAGGGGGCACCAAAATAATTATGAAACCTTAAAATAATATAGTGACAAAGGCTTTGTATGCCATTTTAATCATTTGTGAATCTGACTGGCAAGTAGATATCCATCTTAATTTTATAGAGGACTCCTTTTGTTGTACCACTATAGTACTACTGTAGGTTGGAAAAAAAAATCCTGATGCATCACCAATACTGCACTCCCCACCATTGAGACTGTCAAGCACAAGCAATGTCTACAGGTGGAGCACAGTTATTAATAAAAACAAACAACCTATAATGCAGAAGTTAATTTTTTTTATGTAGTGGGCTCATAAAATGATCTATCAACTTTTTCAACATTTATATTTTTGTCTCTGTATAGGCCTACTGTCTGGTTCCAAATGTCAAGAACCTACATGTTAAATTCTTGAACATAAATAAACATTTTCCATTCATACATTATGTACAGAATAAACAAAACAGAAATACAATTAAAATATTGCATGAAATATGCATTCTTTTTTTCTTGCTTTTCACAGCCCTAAAAAATATTAATTCGATAGCATACATACATATTACAGTACATAACAAAATTGTTGTGCAGTACACATTACAAAATGTAATAGTCAGTGTTAGCGTATGATTCAATGTACAGCTTTGAATACAGCCTAAACTGCTGTCATTTTAAGGCAGACAATTGACATTTGAAACAATGCAATTGCAAACACAGACACAAACAGTGATCAGACATCTTAATAATAATTTGTTTCCCTGAATATATCTGTACTGGCTGTACTAATCTGTAAATGTGAACAATATATTATTACTTTGTGTTTATGGTAATATGTGTTTTACACAATCATCCACCACATCCATACAGTCAAATACTGTTAGATGATATTTGCACTTGTACATTTATTATTATTATTTGACCCTACATTTCACATCATTCTTATGGAACGTTCGTTGCATTTGTATACGGGAATAAGAGTTACACTTTTGATAACTGATCAAAATAAACATTTCAACACGCCTGGATTACCATGTGATATTTAATTTGGTGTTAATTTTATTTTTCAGTCAAAGAGATGTTTAATAGTCAGCTGATATGCCTCATAGAACCTCTTTAATCATAAACACATTATTGTTAGATGTTTGTTAGTTTCATGAAACACTTTAAGGCCGACAATTTACATTACAAACAATGCAATTGCAACATTGACACAAAAAGTGATCAGACATCTTATTTCTATTAATGTGGGCTAATTTTCAATTATATACTGTACATTGAAATATATCTGGCTAGGAAGATGTAACTGTGTAAAAATAGAATCTGTAAAGGTGAAAACAATATCTTTCTATTATGTGTGTATGGTAATATGTGTTTTACACAATGTTGCCTCCCATGCATTAAATTCTGTTAAATGACTTTGGCACATGTACATTTATTTTTCTATTATTTGACCCTACATGTTACATTATTCTTAGGGAACTCTGCATTTGGATAAGGGAATAAAAGTTAGATGTTTGACAATTGATCCAAATAAACAATTCAACATGCCTGATTTAACGAGGCATTGGACCATATGATATTTAATTTGGTGTTATTGTTATGTTTTGTCAAAAAGATGTTTATTAGTCAGCTGATATGCCTCTATGGCTCTGTTTAATTGAAAACAAATTGTTGTTAGATACTTGTTAGTTTATGAAACACTTTACACCTCTCCTGAGGTTGTGTCTTTTGGGGCCTGATTTTGTAGCAGCACATGTGGTGAAGTGCATGTACGTCATGAATACCAACTTACACCTCAGGCTCTTCCCACTCACAAGCGGTCTAACAAACTAACAAACTTCCTCCACAATTCACAGTGTCTCCAACGTCCCTCCACACCTGTCTTCTCAGCTCACTTTGGAAACTTCCCGTCAGGGCTGTGCCCAGGAGCATTTGATCACGATGCTGCCTTTTAAACTTAACAAACTTCAATAATGCATTGAAGAAAGAAATACATTGAATAAAAGTTGCTATGCCTTTGTCTTTTGAAATGTGCAGAAGCACCTCGGGATGACTCATGACAAGAAAATGGCAGGCAGGGCTGATGACTGTCGGGTCACTCCATGTTTGGCCAGATTGTGGCCAAACATTTTTTGAGTTGCTTCTTAGCAAAAAAAACGTCGTTCTGTCACAAATATGTGCGCCTTCATGTACAATTACTTTCACCAACTAATCAAAGTATTCTGGTAAGCGCAGAA
Source organism: Percina caprodes (assembly GCA_013375575.1). Taxonomy (NCBI): domain Eukaryota; kingdom Metazoa; phylum Chordata; class Actinopteri; order Perciformes; family Percidae; genus Percina; species Percina caprodes. Next base: position 1,181,039 of record JABXJD010000158.1, read on the forward strand.
GCTGCCATTCAGGATCATTCAGAATACATATGAGCGAGTCTCTCGAATGGCGGCAGCCATGTTGCGCCTCCATCTTTAAAATACATTATCGGAAGAGTTACATACTCTTACACTCAGTGGCACTGTGACGAAAACCAGGGAGGGGGAGAAGATTATTTGCGACTGCTGGCAGATTTGAAAGCCTGTTGAAGATGGAGGATCAAGCCTTTTCTCAAGGACATGTAATGAGTCACCAAGGAAGTTAAAAAGAGAATTAAAACAATAAGTCAAAAGGCAAAGCAACAAGACCAAAGTTAATATTGAAGTGACTTTTCCAAGATGGAAAGAGCTCATAAATTGAATACTATTTGTGTAAATTCAAAGTTTTATTGTTATGGTTGGGGTCCAGCTGACTGTGAGTATTTGTTTTGTTTACTATTTTTCTATTTATTGATCCCCAGTGGGGATATTGTAATTTACACTCTGTCTGTTAATAATCACTACACACAGGCCTGAAATACACACACATGCTCAGGACCTAATCATGCACAAATGGAGAGATGTCAAAGTGAGTGAGCTATCAGTGTTGGACCAGCACCCTGAGTGTCCTGGGATAGGGTGCCTTGCTCAAGGGAAGTGCCCAGGAAGTAAAGTGGCATCTCTCCAACTACCAATCAACACTCCATACTTTGGTCCGAACGTGTTCCCAACCTAACTCCCTACAGACTTAGCTACTGCCACCCAAAGCTGTTGTTGACTGGTCCATTCCCACCTCAGTAAAATAATTACGTTTTATTTGGCTTTTAAATTTTAACACCGGTTAATCCGCAATTACAGCTCTTTGGCCACCCCTCTTACCCATCTCACCTCCCCTTTAGTTCCCTTTGTCTGGTCTCCAGAAGCTGCTGCATCCTTCTCCCTTCTCAAATCCCGTTTCACCTCTGCCCCCATTCTCACCAACCCTGACCCATCCCTTCAGTTTGTGGTGGAGGTGGACGCCTCAGATATGGGCGTTGGGGGCACCCTGTCTCAATGCTCCCCTTCTTACCAGAAACTCCTCCCATTTGCCTTCTTCTCCTGGCTCCTTACGCCAGATGAGCGGAATTACAGCATGGAGGACCGGGAGCTGCTAGCCAATGAGGAGTGGAGGCACTGGTTGCAGGGGTCCCAACAGCCCTTCTTAGGCTGGACTGATCACAAAAATCATACATCCACACCACTCATAGACTCAATTCCCGGCAGGCTAGGTGGGCCCTGTTCTTCAACAGGTTAAATTTCACCCTGTCCTATCGCCCCGGATCCTTCAACACCAAGCCTGATGCCCTGTCCCGTCTCCATTCCGCCGATGACCTGGAAAACCATCTAGATATTTATCCTTCCCTGTTCCTGCCTCGTCGCCTCCCTGGTATAGGATGTTGAGTCCGCTTGTGAGGTGTGCACCCGTGCCAAGCCTTCCAATTAGCCACCTGCCGGTCTGCTGCAAGCTCCTTCCAGTCCCCAGTCGGCCCTGGTCCCATATAGACCTGGACTTTGTCACCGGTCTGCCCAACTCCCAAGGCAACACCGTCATACTTACCATGGTTGACCGGTTCTTCAAATCCGTCCACTTCATCTATCTGCCTAAGCTGCCCACATCCATGGAAACCCCCCGCTTACTGGTTCACCACGTCTTCCCCCTCCACGGGGTACCCCAGGACGTCATCTCCGACCGGGCACCCCACTTCACTTCACAAGTCTGGAAATCCTTCTGCCAAACCCTCGGCACTACAGTCAGCTCATCCTCAGGTCACCATCCTCAGACCAATGGACAGACCGAGCGTGCCAACCAGGACCTGGGGGCAGTTCTTAGGTGTGTGGCGTACCGTATCCCTTCCATGTGGAGTATCCACCTTCCTTGGGTTTAGAACGCGCACAACATATAAACGGCCACTGCGATGTCCCCGTTTATATTCGCTAAGGGGTTCCAACCTTCGCTTTTCCCTGCCCTGGAAGAGGAGGTGACAGTCCCATCGATCCAGGCTCACCTTTGTCGATGTCGACGGGTGTAGAGGGAGGCCAGGGCAACACTTCAACGCATGACTTCCCGCAATAAACGTCTGGCTGATCGCCATCGAAGACCAGCTCCTGTCTACCAGCCAGGCCAGAGGGTGAAGCTTTCCTCCCAGGACCTCCCAATGCAGACCTCCTCCAAGAAGCTCACTCCCCGGTCAGTGGGTCTGTACACTGTTGAGGCTGTCCTGAACCCCAATGCCATTAGACTTAGGCTCCCGCCTCATCTCAAGATCTACCCGGTCTTCCACTTTTCTCGGCTCAAGCTGGTCTCCACCAGTCCTCTCTCCGTCCCAGTGGCAGCAACTCCCCCTCCACGAATCATCAACGGCAACCCGGCTTTTACTGTACGCCGCCTCCTGGATGTGCGACGTAGAGGTCCATGATACCGGTACCTAGTGGTCTAGTGGAGTAAAAGTCATGGATTCCCGCCAGCCAGATCATTGACAAGACAATCCTGGATGAGTTTTCCAGGGCCTGGGGGCATTCGTTTGAGGAGAGGGTACTGTTATGGTTGGGGTCCGGCTGGTTGTGAGTATTTATTTTGTTTTACTATTTTTATATCTGAGCCCTGTTTGTCCCTGCTGTTTTCTTTTTTCCTTACTCTCCCTCCTGTATTGTCCTGTATAACCATGACTAAAGATTGGGGCATTTGGCAACGGCTGTGAAAGAAAACTTGGAAATAGGCCTGAAACTTTGGTTGAGAGAAGGTTTTAGATTTGTTTATTAACCTGCCATTTAACCTTTTGCTGTTTGGGCACCTACTGCCCCCCCTATAGAGATACAACGTCACTGTTCTAGCATTATTTCCCATGTTGCTTCAAAATGTATAAATACCAGTGCAAGCTTTTGCTTTACATGAATGTGATGCCGTCCAATGAGTTAGATCTCTTAAACAGTATGACATCCACACAGATGTGGCCAGAGCAGGGTTGGGCACTCTTACATCTGTTGCTGGTGGCATCTTTCTCTCAGGCTGAGGAGTCTGTGTGCAGGCTGAGAGGGGATCCTGAGAACCCCCAGATATCTACGAATGGGGACATTATGTTGGGGGGAATCTTCTCTTTCCACACCAGCTGGAAAGACAAAAAGGCCAACTACAGGCAAAAACCATTGCCACTGGAATGCACAAGGTAACTTATACAGTATGAATCTATATAGATCTAAATTGTATGAAGAAGAAAGTCAAACTTTTAAAGCACACAATGCTCTTTGTTTTTTTCTATTAATACCATCAAATACTTGAATGTACAATGCTGTTGTTTCTATTTCATTGACACATTTCAACAATTCTTTATTATTATAACGGTGTGATCCAGTTTGAATTTCAGAGGTTTCCAGTTTGCCCAGGCTATGCTCTTTGCCATAGAGGAGATTAATAACAGCACAGACCTACTGCCTGGTATCTCTCTGGGCTATAATATCTATGATTCCTGTGCCTCAATTGCCAGAAGTGTGAGGGTTGCACTGTTCTTAGCTAATGGTAATGAGATATTATCTGCACTCTCCGAGGCACCATGTAACAGACCTGCACAAGTTCAGGCCATAATAGGAGAAGCCTCTTCCTCTCCTTGCATGGCTATAGCTACTGTCATCGGAACATTTCATATCCCAATGGTGGGTGATTTGAAAAATAAAATTATATTCATGAAAAAAATATTATAATTCAGTTCAGCTGGACATAGAAAAAGGGGATTTACAATAATTGTATTTGCTGAATAAATGTTTTATATTTTGTATCTCTATCTTAGAATTATTTTCTTTTTCTTTTAGATCAGCCATTTTGCTACTTGTGCTTGTCTGAGTGATAAAACCAAGTACCCATCCTTCCTCAGAACAATACCCAGTGATTATTACCAAAGTAGAGCCCTGGCTCAGTTGGTCAAGCACTTTGGTTGGACTTGGGTTGGAGCTATTAGAACAAATGATGGTTATGGTAACAATGGCATGGCCATATTTACAGAAACTGCCCAGCATCTGGGCATCTGTCTAGAGTACTCTATAGCTTTCTTTAAAACCGATCCACCAGACAAAATTAAAAAGATTATTGACATTATCAAAGCTTCAACTTCCAAGGTGATTGTCACTTTCCTATCTCCCACGGATATTAACGCATTAGTACAACAGTTGTCTCTCCACAACCTGACTGGGTACCAGTGGGTAGGCACTGAGGCCTGGATCTCTGATTCCCAAACTGCAGCAATGGATATTAATCACATTCTGGATGGTGCCATAGGCCTGTCCATCCCCAAAGCACATGTCAGTGGAATGAGAGAGTTCATGTTGGATGTGAAGCCGCTCAATTCATCTAGTAATGAAATGTTTCCAGAGTTTTGGGAGACATTATTTAACTGTAAGTTCAAACAGTCAAAATCTCCAGCAGGGGATCAGAGAGAATGTACTGGCCATGAAGATCTGAATGGAGTACAAAACAGCTTCACTGATATGTCGCTCATGCCTATCTTTTACAATATCTATAAAGGAGTGTATGCTGTTGCCCATGCACTTCATAATATTCTCAGCTGTAACAAAACCTGTAACTACAAGGGGCAGCTAGATCCATATACGGTGAGTTGCATATGAACATTTGATATAATTTTTAAACTAAGTCACATTAACAAGAAAAATTGTTCAAATTCTGAAAAATAAATTATTGTCATCTTTTTTTATGCTATTGAGCCAATAGGCCTACATCTTCATCTGATAATGATATGAATACATGTCTTCTTAGATTTTACAGCACATAAAAAAGATTAAGTTCACAACAAAGGAAGGAGATGATGTTTACTTTAATGAGAATGGAGACCTAGCAGCAAAGTATGAAATTATAAACTGGCAGCCAACAGAACATGGCATTGTGGACTTTGTCACAGTTGGTCTTCATGATGCATCTCTACCTGCAGAGAAACAGCTGAATCTGCAAAATAAGTCTTTAATTTGGGCACAGAACTCACAACGGGTACGTTATAATGTGATCACTGTAATTGTTAACAGTTTATGTCAATAGCTACAGGTGTATTAGTTATTAGTTATAGTTATTATATCATACTTTTTAGTTTTCATGCATTACATTAATAATAGAAGCTTGCAAAGACAACACCCTGGGAATACCTGTATATTTTCTCATAGTTGTTTTGTTCATGCAGGTGCCTTTGTCAGTTTGCAGTGAGAAATGTCCTCCAGGAACTCGTAAGGTTCTCCAGAAAGGAAAGCCTGTCTGCTGCTATGACTGTTTAAGCTGTGCAGAGGGAGAAATAAGCAACATTACAGGTGTAGTAGTATTGATTAAATGTCATTAAACGATCAGCTCACTCAAATTACATAAAATGCCTACAGTATTTACTCAGTGGTATCTGAGCATGCAGATAGCTTTGGACTCAGCTTTTAAGGTTTGGACAGGTCTCTCTGAAACTGCAGTGAATGCATTGAGAGTGGATGAAAATGTGTTTGTGCAGCAGACCTGAAAACAACGGGCCCTCGCTCCTCTGCTCACATTGGGGTTACTAGCAGATGCCGATTTTGTGACCAGAAATGTTTTTCTTTTAACAAGTTTTCATCTTTGAGTATTTGAGATAGTACAGACCAAATTTGGAGTCCAGTGGATAAAATCTCCAGGAGGAGTTTGTTAAAATATAGCACCTTTACTTTTAGTTATAGTTCCAATAGTGCCAATACAATATCCTGTATATGTCCTCAGGATTGGACTCTGATGAATCCTGAAAAGTTTTGAGCCAATTGAATAATGTACACTCAAGTTACACTCACTTCCTGTTTCGATGGGGAAAGGCACAAAATGACCGCCCCGCCATGGCCATGCCCTATGACGAAAAGTTTTCTTTTAATACATTTTCATCTTTATCGTCTTAAGATGGCACAGACAAAATTTGAAATTGTGCGTATGAATTCTCTAGAAGGAGTTGGTTAAGGTACGACATGTCGAAATGGCCAAAAATGGTTCATGTTGGGTTCAGGCTATTGCTCCAATAAGCTTTTATGTACATCTTGACATGCTTCATATGTGTACCACTGTTTATGAGTCTACGTTAAACGTACTGCAGGGGGTCAAATATTTAACTTTATAGAGAGCGCTAGCGAGCCATTTTGTGCTCCTGATCCTGAAACACTGAAAAATACATATACTTTCACAAGACTTGATGGGACCACCAATTTTGGTGAGTTGGTGAGTATGTTAAGCCCCTCCAAAAGGCGATTAATTTGTTGGAAGAATAATAATTCCTTCAGTTTGAATGGGGCCTTCGCCACTGTCGGTGCTCGGGCCCTAATAGTAAGTAAAACCTCAATATATCATGTGAAATCCAAATCATTCATGATGATACCATGCTGAACGTGTAGAACTGTCACAAGACTATCAATTATATGGTAATTATGGAGTGTCTGTTTTGTATGCGTCACAAAAATACATTTACATAAGAGAGAAAACAAAAGACAGATGTATTGGGCAAGTCTAATAACTGCTATTTTTTCAGATTCCATCACCTGTGAGCCATGCCACCCTGAGTTCTGGTCAAATGAGAGAAGAGATGCTTGTGTGAAGAAGGAGGCAGAGTTTCTATCATATGAAGAGATTATGGGAGCGCTGCTCACTGCGGCATCATTATTTGGAACATGCATCACTGCTGTTGTGGCATTCATTTTCTTCAGCTACAGGAAAACTCCTATTGTCAGGGCCAACAACTCTGAGCTGAGCTTCCTGCTGCTCTTCTCTTTGAATCTGTGTTTCCTGTGTTCTCTGACCTTCATAGGCCGGCCCTCTGAGTGGTCCTGCAAGCTGCGACACACAGCATTCGGCATCACCTTTGTTCTCTGTATCTCTTGTGTTCTGGGGAAAACTATAGTGGTGTTAATGGCCTTCAGGGCCACACTTCCAGGTAGTAATGTCATGAAGTTTTTTGGGCCTGCACAGCAGAGACTTACTGTTGTGGGTTTCACTCTCATACAAGTTATCATATGTATCCTCTGGTTAACAATTTCTCCTCCTTTTCCATTTAAGAATTTTAAGGAATTCAAAGACAAAATCATCTTAGAGTGTGCTCTGGGCTCAGCTGTAGGTTTCTGGGCTGTACTTGGGTACATAGGACTTCTGGCCATGTTATGTTTCATTCTTGCTTTTCTGGCCCGGAAACTGCCTGATAATTTTAACGAAGCCAAATTTATCACCTTCAGCATGCTGATATTCTGCGCCGTCTGGATCACTTTTATCCCAGCGTATGTCAGCTCTCCTGGGAAGTTCAGCGTTGCTGTGGAGATATTTGCTATTCTGGCCTCCAGTTTTGGACTGCTCTTTTGTATTTTCATTCCAAAATGTTATATTATCTTACTGAAACCAGAGAAGAATACCAAAAAGAATATAATGGGGAAGGGGATACCAAAATAATTATGAAACCCTAAAATAATATAGTGGCAAAGGATTTTTTATGCCATTTTAATAATTTGTGAAGCAGACTGTCAAGTAGATATCTATCTCGATTTTATTGAGGACTCCTTTTGTTGTACTACTATAGTATTACTGTAGGGTGGGAAAAATGTCTGATGCATCACAGATACTCAGGCTTTAAAAAATATGAATTCAATAGTAGTTTTATATTCATTACATAAAAAAATTATTGTGCAGTACTCATTTGAAAATGAGTTATTTGTTAATTTTAGCGTATCATTTTATGTACAGCTTTAAATACAGCCTAAACTGCTGTCATGTTAAAGCATTTCAAACACAAATCTTAATGATACTAATTTGAGCTTATTTGTTTCCCTGGATATATCTGTACTGGCCAGTAACAACTAACAAACTAAGTAAACTCCCTCCACAATTCACAGTGTCTCCAACGTCCCTCCACCCGTCTTCTCAGCTCACTCTGGAAACTTCCCGTCAGGGCTGTGCCCAGGAGCATTTGATCACGATGCTGCCTTTTAAACTGAACAAACTTCAATAATGGATTAAATAAAGAAATACATTGAATAAAAGTTGCTATGCCTTTGTTTTTAAAATGTGGGAATGGAAATCAACTCTTAATCTGATTTGCTGAGTGGCTGACAGTAAACATCCCATTAGATGACAGATCGGTTTCTAAAATAGATCATACAGTTTAGTGTTGACAATAACATGCAAATATATGTTATGAAATATGTTTTAGTCATATAATTTGAACCAAGCGATCAAAGAAGGTGACTATTAGTAATAAGACATCTTTTCTGGATCCACACACTTCTACTTCCATTCTGAAATTAAATATACACTTTTTTGAAAGAAAGGACCCAACACTGGCCTTTTTCTCTTTTCCCCTTGTTCTTGGACATTGGCCCTCAGTGTGGATGGGTCAAAACAAACTGCAAAAATTAACATTGATTTATTTTAAAATAACAAATATTGTATTTTTTTAACCCAAACCACTATCTATCTATCTATCTATCTATCTATCTATCTATCTATCTATCTATCTATCTATCTATCTATCTATCTATCTATCTATCTATCTATCTATCTATCTATCTATCTATCTATGTTAACCCAAACATTACTCTCCTGTATAACATATCGCTCCAAAACCATGGGCGCAATATGTAGCTACAACACTCTTCTGTGAAGATTTGACTGCAGGGTTTTCCTCCCATTCAGTCAGATGTATTAGATTAGTTGGTCACTAATGGCGTTTTTCCACTGCGTGGTATCTACTCGACTCGACTCGACTCTACTAGCCTTTTTTGGTTTTCCATTACGAAAAAAAGTCCTTGGGACCTGCTACCAGGTACTTTTTTTAGTACTACCTCAGTTGAGGTTCCTAGCAAGCTGAGGCGATACCAAAAGGTTACGTGAAAACCTGCAGACTACTGGTTGGTCGGAGAGGATCGTCACTTATGACTGCGTTTTTAGCAAACAAGTGCGGAATGTGTGTCTAGAACAACCACGCCATTAAAAAAAAAAAATCTAGCCAGACATGACAGACGACGACAAATTTTCTTCTGGCTGTGGCAACATGCCGAGAATCAAAACAAAACACCTCCAACATGATGTTGTGAATTGCGTTGAAATTACATCATGGCAGTTTCTGGCTGCGTAGCTATGGTGACCAGCCACGTTGAGGCATTACTCAATCTGCAATGGAAAATGGACGCAGAGTGCGTCGAGTCGAGTAGAGACAAGGCGAGGCGAATCGAGTCGAGCTGTTACCAGCAGTGGAAAAATGCCAAAATATTGAGCGATATGGCCGGGCTCTGTGTTACAACCAAACCAAAAGTCGAAACCAACGATTTCTGATGGGGTTGAGGCCAGTACTCTTCTAAATAGAAGAGGAGCTATGCATAAAAACCTCATAACAATTAAAACCACAAGTTCAATAATGCAAAAGAATAGGAGAATTAAATGCGGACTCTTAAACATCAGATCTCTCTCTTTTAAAGATGTACTAGTAAATTAATTACTATCAGATTATAATATTGATTTATTTTGTCTTACTGAAACCTGGCTGGGTGATGGAGAATATTTTACTCTAAATGAATCCACCCCTCCCAGTCATATTAATACTCACATTCCTCCAGGCACAGGCCGAGGAGGTGGAGTTGCAGCTATCTTCAATTCTAGTCTACTAATCAGCTCTAAACATAAACTAAATTATAATTCATTTGAAAGTCTTGTTCTTAGTCTTTCACACCCAAGTTGGAAATCACTGCAGCCAGTTCTATTTGTTTTAGTGCACCTGGTCCATACTCTGAATTCTTATCTGAATTTGCAGTTTTTGTCAAATTTAGTCCTTAAAACGGACAAAGTTCTTATTGTAGGGATTTTAATATTCATGTGGACGATGAGAAAAATAGCCTTAGTACTGCGTTTATCTCTCTGTTAGATTCAATTGGCTTCTCTCAAAGTGTTCATAAACGGACTCACCGTTTTAACCACACCCTCGATCTTGTTCTGGTATATGGTGTTGAAATTGAACATGTAATAGTGTTCTCACAAAATTCCTTTATATCTGACCACTGTTTGATAACTTTTGAGTTAATACTGCTGAACTACACGCCATTAGGCAAAACCTTCTATTCAAGATGTCTATCTGATAGTGCTGTAGCTAAATTTAAGGAAGTAATTCCATTAGCATTTAATTCACTACCAAGTCACAAAGTAACGGAGGACTCCTATGCTAATTTCAGTCCCTCCTAAATCGATAATTTTGTTGATAGTACAGCAGGCTAGCTGAGAATAACGCTCGACTCTGTTGCCCCTCTAAAAAAAAAGATAATAAAACCAAGACGGTTAGCTCCACAGTATAACACTGAAACTCGCAAATCAAAGCAAATATTGCGGAAACTTGAGAAGATTTGGCGTTCCACCAAACTGGAAAATTCTCGTTTAATTTGGCAAGATAGTCTTAAAACTTATAGGAAGGCCCTCTGTAATGCCAGAGCAGCGTACTACTCGTCATTAATAGAGGAAAATAGGAACAACCCCAGGTTTTTTTTCAGCTCTGTAGCCAGGCTGACGGAAGGCCACAGCTTTACTGAGCCAAGTATACCCATAGCTCTTAGTAGTAATGACTTTATGAGGTTCTTCAATGATAAAATTATAACTATTAGAAGCAAAATTCACCAAGACCTGCCTTTAACTGGCACTGACTTATCTCTAAACTCAGGAACCTTAGAAACAGCTGTAAAACCAGATATATGTTATATATATATATATATATATATATATATATATATATATATATATATATATATATATATATATATATATATATATATATATATATATATATATATATATATATATATATATAGACTGCTTTGCTTCACTATCTTTATCAATTTAATTCAATTATTTCTTCATCTAAACCATCAACCTGCCTCTTAGACCCCATCCCGACTAGGCTACTTAAAAAAAGTTTTACCTTAGTCAACACTTCTCTACTACATATAACCAATCTGTCTTTATTAACAGGCTATGTACCACAGTACTTTAAAGTAGCTGTAATTACAATTTAACAATTTAATTGGCATTAAAGGAACTGCTCTAAGCTGGTTTGAGTCTTATTTATCAGATCGATCTCAGTCTGTACATATTAAAAATTAATATTCCATGCACGCCAAAGTTAGTGATGGAGTCCCACAAGGATCTGTGCTCGGTCCAAGCCTGTTCACTTTATATTTGCTTCCTTTCCTCAGGAAACACTCCATAAACTTTCATTGTTATGCAGATGATACTCAATTATATCTATCGATCAAGCCAGATGAAATTAATCAGTTAGCTAAACTTCAAATGTGCCTTCAGGATATTAAAACCTGGATTACCTGTAATTTTCTAATTTTAAACTCAGATAAAACCGAAGTTATTGTTCTGGGGCCCAAGCACCTCCGTGATGCATTATCCAAATAGATAGTTACTTTGGATGGCATCACCCTGGCCTCCAGCACCAAGTGAGGAATCTTTGATCAGGACATGTCGTTTAATTCTCAAATAAAGCAATTTTCAAGGACAGCCTTTTTTCACCTACGTAATATTCAAAAAATCTGGAATATCCTGTCTAAAAATTATGCAGCAAAACTATTCCATGCATTTGTTACATCTAGGCTGGATTACTGCAATTCTTTATTATCTGGAAAAAGTCCATAAAGACTCTTCAGCTGATCCAGAATGCTGCGGCACGTGTTCTGACAGGAACCAGGAAAAGAGATCACATCTCCCCTGTTTTAGCTTCTCTGCATTGGCTTCCTGTAAAATTCCAGAATAGAATTTAAAATCCTTCTTCTCACCTACAAAGCTCTTCATGGTCAGGCACCATCTTTTCTTAAAGAGCTCATGGTACGTCACTACCCCAACAGAGCACTGCGCTCCCAGAATGCAGGGTTACTTGTGGTTCCTAGAGTTTCCAAAAGTAGAATGGGAGCCAGAGCGTTCAGCTATCAGGCTCCTCTCCTGTGGAACCAGGTTCCAGTTTGGGTTCAGGAGGCAGACACCGTCTCCACATTTAAGAGTAGGCTTAAGACTTTCCTCGTTGATAAAGCTTATAGTTAGGACTGGCTCAAGAGAGTCCTGAACCATCCCTTAGTTACGCTGCTATAGGCCTAGCCTGCTGGGGGACTTCCCATGATGCACTGAGCACCTCTCTTTTCCTCCTTCTCTCCATCCTTATGCAACCTCATTCCATTAATGCATGTTACTAACTTGACTTCTTCCCTTTCCCGGAGTCTTGTGCTCCCTTGCCCCTCTCCTCTCTCCTCCTATCGCTTCATGCAGGTGTTTCTGGCTCTGGATCTGTGGTTGGAGTCACCTGCTGCCTCCATGTTCCTGCTCGACACACTCTGCTACAATTCTCCATGTCTCTGTCTGTCTGTCTGTCTGTCTGTCTGTGTCTCTCTCTCTGTCTCTGTCGAGGCTTTCTGCCTCTTAAAAGGACGTTTTTCCTTGCCTCTGTGACCTAGTGCTTGCTCTTGATGGGAATTGTTGGGTTTCTGTAAATAACAACACAGAGTACGTTCTAGACCAGCTCTTTTATCAAAAGTGCAATATAAGCGCTATATAAATAAAATTGAATTGAATTGAATTGAATTGAAGGACTATGTGCAGGACACTCAGATGCATCAATGCCAACCACCCATTTTCATAGACCTGTCCTGCCAGGTCTTCCAGATCTCCAGGCAGACCGAGTTGCAGGCTGGAGGCTAGCAGCCCTGGGAGCAGAATGGAGATCACCTAACTGAGGAGGCTGCAGTGAAGGGTTCAGAAGAAAAACACTGCAAAACAATGCCACCTGATAAATAACACAAATTTAGAGTTAATGTTTCCAGAAGCAGCTCGGAATTTCAAGAAGCCTTGGTCAACATTTAGAAAAGGTCCTTGGTAATTCTTAACTCATGCCAAGAAAATGGCAGGCAGGGTTGGTGACTGTCTCCTTACTCCATGTTTGGCCAGATTGTACTGTCAAGGAACTGAGTACAATGCAACAAGGGAAGGACCTAAATGCAGATATAATAGTAGATAAAATACAAAAGTGGACTGGCATGGGTAGCTAGTTAAACAGAAGGAATTTAGGAAGGGGAACAGGAATGGGGTTAGCAAGAGGTACACGCAGGCAGGCAGACAGTAACAGTCAGATATGGTTTCATGAATATGTATAGGTTCAGTTTCAGGTACATATGGCTGGAATGTAAGGCAATGGTCAGGTAATATACTGGAGGGCTGATGAGGGAAAGTGGAGACAGGTGAGCAGTTAGAAGTGAGAGTCAGCAGAGTGGGCATTGCATGGGGAATTTTGCTACATTTTTTAAAGTTTAAATGAAACAGTGAAAATAGATTGGTTGGTGGAGCGGACATCCATGTGTGGAGGATTGCTCTTTGATAAAGCAAGCCCGACCTGTGGCCCTTTGCTGCATGTCATTCTCCCCTCTCTCCCCTTTAATTTCTTGAGCTTTCCTATCAATAAAGGCCAAAAATTATCTTAAAAAAATAAACAGACAAAAATGATCTGGTGATACCTTTAAAGCTCCATTGTGTAATTTTTTGAGTTGATTCTTAGCAAAAAAAAATTTGTTCTATCACAAAAATGTGCCCCTTCATGTCTAATTACTTCCACCAACTAATCAAAGTATTCTGGTAAGCACAGAATCTGCCATTCAGAATCATTCAGAATACATATGAGATGAAAATGCATTCTCGGAAGAGCAACATACTCTTACACTCAGTGGCACTGTGACGAATGCCAGGGAGGGGGAGAAGATTATTTGCGACTGCCAGCAGATTTGAAAGCCTGTTGAAGATGGAGGATCACGCCTATTCTCGAGGACATGGAACGGAGTCACCAAGGAAGTTAAAAAGATAATTAAAACAACCACGCGACAGGCAAAGCAACAAGACCAAAGTGGCTTTTCCAAGATGGAAAGAGCTCATAAAAAGTAAGGATTTTAAAAGGGAAGCCGAAGTTGCCTGCTTTCTTCGCAAAAGGTAATTCTGCCTGTTTGTGTAAATTTTAAGATTTATAGTTGCTTGGCCTACTATAGCATGGTTATGCATAACGCTAGAACAATGTCGAGGATCCTTTTCCTTGCATCAATGATGAAAAAAGATTGTCTACCTTGTAACATAAATGTAATCATGTGTCAGGATTTCCCTCGCAGACAACTCACATCATGCAGTTGTAACACAGACTAGCTACAGCAAGAACAGCTGCATGTAAACAATGGAGACACTAACGGCTAATTTTGGTTTCATTGACTATGCTCATACTGCTCAGAGAAATATGTTAAAAATACAAACTCCTGTTGCTTCTCTCCTAAGCTGTAAACAATACCTTACACTATTAATCGCGTACAATATACAGAATAACAATAACACTGATACTTTACTGACATTAGCTAGCATATATCTGGGACCTTATAGCTGATGTTAGCAATTAAATAGTACCAAAACAATGTAAAACTATTATTATGCTGGAAGGAACACTCATGGACAAAGTCGTACTTCTTGAAATAATACGGCCACCTTAGGAGTTAAAACGTGCTTGGAATGGGAGGGGCTAGAAAGTAACATTCAGTTGGTTGTCATATACAGTTTAACTACTAGATGGGATAAATTAAATTAAACCTCCTGCCCCCTTACAGAGATACAACGTCACTGTTCTAGCATTATTTCCCATGTTGCTTCAAAATGTATTAATACCAGTGTGAGCTTTGAATTTTTGTTAATGTCATGCCACCCAGGAATTCAGCTCTCTTAGACAGTATGACATCAAATCAAAGGTGGCCAGAGCAGGGTTGGGCACTCTTACAGCTGTTGCTGGTGATATCTTTCTCTCAGGCTGAGGAGCTGGTGTGCAGGCAGAGAGGGGATCCAGAGAACCCCCAGCTATCTAAGAATGGGGACATTATGTTGGGGGAATCTTCCTTTCCACAGCAGCTGGATAAATAGAAAGGACACCTACAGGCAAAAACCATTGCCACTGGAATGCACCAGGTAAATTATACAGTATAATTCTATTTAGATTTAAATTGCATGAAGAAGAAAGGCAAATTTTTTTCTGCTACATTGACACATTTAAACTGTTATTTGTTATTATAACTGTTTCCATCCAGTTTGACTTCCAGAGGTTTCCAGTTTGCCCAGGCTATGCTCTTTGCCATAGAGGAGATTAATAACAGCACAGACCTACTGCCTGGTATCTCTCTGGGCTATAAGATCTATGATACCTGTGGCTCCATTGGCAGAAGTGTGAGGGTTGCTCTGGCCTTGGCTAATGGTAATGAGATATTATCTGCCCTCTCCAAGGCACCATGTACTAGTACTGCACAATTGCAGGCCATTTTGGGAGAGACCTCTTCCTCTCCTTGCATGGCTGTATCTACTGTAATCGGACCCTTTCATATCCCAATGGTGGGTAAGAATGGAAAAAATGAATATTATACTTGTGAAAGATATATATATATATATATATATATATATATATATATATATATATATATATATATATATATATATATATATATATACTGAAGTAGTTATACTTTGCATTTAATAATGTAATTAATAGTGGGTTAATTGTTATTTACTATCACAAATGATTAATATGCATTGGGTATGGCCTTTTCAATGTTATTTATCTTTTATTATCACAGATAAACACACAGCCATAGCAGAACTACCCACGCCCATGTTTACACTAATGCTTGATTGTAATGAAGCATCAACAGAGAGAAGTTGTCTCCGTCTTGGTTTTAACAGACACACTTAGGGTGTAGTTGGAAACCTGAATCCGCTTTAAATACAGTCCTAATCTAGTCCTCACTAACAAGTTTCAAATCATTTCACTGGAGTTCCCATTATTTTTTGCGTCATCAATACCAAATTGAATCTAACTGGATGGTAATATACAGAGTTCATATCTTGCTGCTCAGTCAGTATCTTATTAAACTGGAGTCCCAGTCTCTGTCACAATAAATAAGCTATATGTTGTAGGCCTATTGGCAGACATCCATTTATAATTTAGCCAATGGCATATAAAGAACCTTTTTCTTCGTGTGCACTGAAGTTTCTCAGCGTGCTCTCTAGTAACATCTGGTAGCTTTGTCATTCTTTTTTACTTTTACTTTTATAATTTAACTAAATTTTAAAGCCTGTACTTTGTTACACTTACTAGAGTACAGACGTAAATCAGTACTTCTACTTTTACCAGAGTATTTTTAACACAAGTATCTGTACTTCTACTTGAGTATGGGAAGTGAGTACTTTTGCCATCTCTGCTATATATATATATATATATATATATATATATATATATATATATATATATATATATATAAGGGAATTTAAAATAATTGTATTTGCTGTTCAAATGTTTCATATTTTGCATCTCTATCTTAGAATCTTTTTCTTTATTTTTCTTTTAGATCAGCCACTTTGCTACTTGTGCTTGTCTGAGTGATAAAACCAAGTACCCATCCTTCCTCAGAACAATACCCAGTGACTATCACCAGAGCAGAGCTCTGGCCCAGTTGGTCAAGCACTTTGGTTGGACTTGGGTTGGAGCTATTAGATCAAATGATGATTATGGCAACAATGGCATGGCCATATTTACAGAAACTGCCCAGCATCTGGGCATCTGTCTAGAGTACTCTATAGCTTTCTTTAAAACAGATCCACTAGACAAAATTAAAAAGACTATTGACATTATCAAGGCTTCAACTTCAAAGGTGATTGTCACTTTCCTCTCCCCCACGGATATTATTGAGTTAGTACAACAGTTGTCTCTCCACAACCTGAATGGGTACCAGTGGGTAGGCACTGAGGCCTGGATCTCAGATTCCCAAACTGCAGACATGGATATTAATCACATTCTGGATGGTGCCATAGGCCTGTCTATCCCCAAAGCACATGTCAGTGGAATGAGAGAGTTCATGTTGGATGTGACACCGCTCAATTCATCTAGTAATGAAATGTTTCCAGAGTTTTGGGAGACATTATTTAACTGTTCTTTCAAACAGTCAAAATCTCCAGCAGGGAATCAGAGAGAATGTACTGGCCATGAAGATCTGACTGGAATGCAAAACAGCTTCACTGATATGTCGCTCATGCCTATCTTTTACAATATCTATAAAGGAGTTTATGCTGTGGCCCATGCACTTCATAATATTCTCAGCTGTAACAAAACCTGTAACAACAAGGTGCAGCTAGATCCATATACGGTGAGTTGCACATCAACATTTAATATGGTTTTTAAACTGAGTCACATTAACAAGGAAAACTGTTCAAATTCTGAAAAAGAAATTGGCATTTTTTTATCATGCTATTGAGCCAATAGGCCTACATCTCCGTCAGATAATGATATTAGTACATATCTTCTTAGATTTTACAGCACATAAAAAAGATTAAGTTTACAACAAAGGAAGGAGATGAGGTTTACTTTAATGAGAATGGAGACCCAGCAGCAAAGTATGAAATTATAAACTGGCAGCCAACAGAACATGGCATTGTGGACTTTGTCACAGTTGGTCTTTATGATGCATCTCTACCTGCAGACAAACAGCTGCATCTGCAAAATAAATCTTTAATTTGGGCACAGAACTTACAACAGGTAAGTTAAAATGTGATCACCTTAATTGTTAACAGTTTATGTCAATAGCGACAGTTGTATTAATTATTAGTTATAGTTATTGTATTATAATGCTTGGTTTTCATGCAATACATTAATAATAGAAGCTTGCAAAGACAACACCCTATATTTATATGAATTCCTATATATTTTCTTATAGTTGTTTTGTTCATGCAGGTGCCTTTATCACTTTGCAGTGAGAAATGTTCTCCAGGAACTCGCAAGGTTCTTCAGAAAGGAAAGCCTGTCTGCTGCTATGACTGTTTAAGCTGTGCAGAGGGAGAAATCAGCAACATCACAGGTGTAGTAATATTGGTAAAATATCATACAAATGTCATTAAAGGGTCAGCTCACACAAATTACAGAAAATGCCTACAGTATTTACTCAGTGGTATCTGAGCATGCAGATAGCTTTGGACTCAGCCTTTAAGGTGTGGACAGCGCTCTCTGAAACTGCAACTGTTTGTGCAGCAGCCCTGAAAACGACGGGCCCTCGCTCCTCTGCTCACAAACATTTTGTGACCAGAAATGTTTTTCTTTTAATTAGTTTTCATCTTTGAGGATTTGAGATAGTAAAGACCAAATTTGGAGTCCAGTGGATAAAATCTCCAGGAGGAGTTTGTTAAAATATAGCACCTTTACTTTTAGGTATAGTTCCTGTTGCCACTAAGGGGCACAATGCCAATACAATATCCTGTATATGTCCTCAGGATTGGACTCTGATGAATCCTGAAAAGTTTTGAGCCAGTTGAATAATGTACACTCAAGTTACACTCACTTCCTGTTTCGATGGGGAAAGGCACAAAATGACCGCCCCGCCATGGCCATGCCCTATGACGAAAAGTTTTCTTTTAATACATTTTCATCTTTATCGTCTTAAGATGGCACAGACAAAATTTGAAATTGTGCGTATGAATTCTCTAGAAGGAGTTGGTTAAGGTACGACATGTCGAAATGGCCAAAAATGGTTCATGTTGGGTTCAGGCTAATACTCCAATAAGCTTTTATGTACATCTTGACATGCTTCAAAAGACCAAATTTGGAGTCCATCGGTTGAAATCTCCAGGAGAAGTTTGTTAAAATATAGCACCTTTAGTTGTAGGTATAGTTCCTGTTGCCACTAAGGGGCACAATGCCGATATAATATCGGCTGGTATATGTCCTCAGGGTCTGACTCTGATTAAAGTTTTGAGCCAATAGGTAATGTACACTCAAGTTACACCCACTTCCTGTTTCGATAGGGAAACACACAAAATGACCGCTCCGCCATGGTCATGTCCTATGATGAAAAGTTTTTCTTTTAATAACTTTTCATCTTTAACGTCTCAAGATGGCACAGACCAAATTTAAAATAAGGATTAGGGGGGTTAGGGTTAGGGTTTAGGGAAGTGCGAATGAATTTTCTAGAACGAGTTTGTTAAAGTACAACATGTTGAAAGGGCAAAAGATAGTGGACTTCCTGTTAGGTTTAGGGTGTTGCTCCAATAAGCTTTGACATACATCTTGACATGCTTCATATGTGTACTACCGTTTATGAGTCTACGTTAAACGTACTGCAGGGGGTCAAATATTTAAGTTTGTAGAGAGCGCTAGCGAGCCATTTTGTGCGCCTTATCCTGAAACACTGAAAAATACATATACTTTCACAAGACTTGATGGGACCACCAATTTTGGTGAGTTTGTGAGTATGTTAAGACCCTCCAAAAGGCGATTAATTTACCTGAAGAATAATCATTCCTTCAGTTTGAATGGGGCCTTTGCCACTGTTGGTGCTTGGGCCCTAATAGTAAGTAAAACCTCAATATATCATGCAAAATCCAAATCATTCATTATTATACTATGCTGAACGTGTAGAACTGTCATAAGGCTATCAATTATCTGGTAATTATCGAGTGTCTGTTTTGTATGTATCACAAAAATAAATTTACATAAGAGAGAAAACAATAGACAAATGTATTGGGCAAGTCTAATAACTGCTATTTGTTTCAGATTCCATCACCTGTGTGCGATGCCACCCTGAGTTCTGGTCAAATGAGAGAAGAGATGCCTGTGTGAAGAAGGAGGAAGAGTTTCTATCATATGAAGAGATTATGGGAGCGCTGCTCACTGCAGCATCATTATTTGGAACATGCATCACTGCTGTTGTGGCATTCATTTTCTTCAGCTACAGGAAAACTCCTATTGTCAGGGCCAACAACTCTGAGCTGAGCTTCCTGCTGCTCTTCTCCTTGAATCTGTGTTTCCTGTGTTCTCTGACCTTCATAGGCCGGCCCTCTGAGTGGTCCTGCAAGCTGCGACACACAGCATTCGGCATCACCTTTGTTCTCTGTATCTCTTGTGTTCTGGGGAAAACTATAGTGGTGTTAATGGCCTTCAGGGCCACACTTCCAGGTAGTAATGTTATGAAATGGTTTGGGCCTGCACAGCAGAAACTCACTGTTGTTGGTTTTACTCTCATACAAGTTATCATATGTATCCTCTGGTTAACAATTTCTCCTCCTTTTCCATTTAAGAATTTTGATGAATCTCAGGACAAAATCATCTTAGAGTGTGCTCTGGGCTCAGCTGTAGGTTTCTGGGCTGTACTTGGGTACATAGGACTTCTGGCCATGTTATGTTTCATTCTTGCTTTTCTGGCCCGGAAACTGCCTGATAATTTTAATGAAGCCAAATTTATCACCTTCAGCATGCTGATATTCTGCGCCGTCTGGATCACTTTTATCCCAGCGTATGTCAGCTCTCCTGGGAAGTTCAGCGTTGCTGTGGAGATATTTGCTATTCTGGCCTCCAGTTTTGGACTGCTCATTTGTATTTTTATTCCAAAATGTTTTATTATCTTACTGAAACCAGAGAAGAATACCAAAAAGAATATAATGGGCAAGGGGTAACCAAAACAATTATGAAACCCTAAAATAATATGGTCGCAAAGGCTATTTTATGCCATTATAATCATTTGTGAAGCAGACTGTCAAGTAGATATCTATCTTAATTTTATTGAGGACTCCTTTTGTTGTACTACTATATGACTACTGTAGGGTGGGAAAAATGTCTGATGCATCACAAATACTTTAAATACAGCCTATTGCTCTCATTTTAAGGCCAATGGTAACATGTGTTTTACACAATCATCCACAGCATCCATACAGTAAAATACTGTTACATGATTTTTTCATGTACATTTATTTTTCTTATTATTATTTGACCCTACATTTCACATCATTCTTATGGAACGTTGCATTTGGATAAGGGAATAAGAGTTACACTTTTGATAACTGATCAAAATAAACATTTCAACACGCCTGAATTACCATGTGATATTTAATTTGGTGTTATTGTTATTTTTCAGTCAAAGAGATGTTTAATAGTCAGCGGATAAGCCTCTTAGGCTCTCTTTATTATAAACAAATTGTTGTTCTATACTTGTTAGTTTATGAAACACTTTAGACCTCTGCAGAGGTTGTGTCTTTTGGGGCCTGATTTTGTAGCACATGTGGTGAAGTGCATGTACGTCATGAATACCAACTTACACCTCAGGCTCTTCCCACTCACAAGCGGTCTGGCAAACTAACAAACTCCCTCCATAATTCACAGTGTCACCAACGTCCCTCCACCCGTCTTCTCAGCTCACTTTGGAAACTTCCCGTCAGGGCTGTGCCCAGGAGCATTTGATCATGATGCTGCCTTTTAAACTGAACAAACTTCAATAATGGATTAAATAAAGAAATACATTGAATAAAAGTTGCTATGCCTTTGTTTTTAAAATGTGGGAATGGAAATCAACTCTTAATCTGATTTGCTGAGTGGCTGACAGTAAACATCCCATTAGATGACAGATCAGTTTCTAAAATAGATCATACAGTTTAGTGTTGACAATAACATGCAAATATATGTTATGAAATATGTTTTAGTCATATAATTTGAACCAAGCGATCAAAGAAGGTGACTATTAGAAATAAGACATCTTTTCTGGATCCACACACTTCTACTTCCATTCTGAAATTAAACATACACTTTTTTTAAAGAAAGGACACAACACTGGCCTTTGTCTTTTCTACCCTTGTTGCTTTTTTCTCAGTGTCTATCTAGCTTTGTCAGTGGCTATCTATCTATCTATCTATCTATCTATCTATCTATCTATCTATCTATCTATCTATCTATCTATCTATCTATCTATCTATCTATCTATCTATCTATCTATCTATCTATCTATCTATCTATCTATCTATTTTTACCCGAACATTACACTCCTGTATAACATAACGCTCCAAAACCATGGGCGCATTATGTAGCTACACCCCTCTTCTATGAAGGCTTGACTGCAGGGATTTCCTCCCATTCATTCAGATTTATTAGATTGGTTGGTCACTAATGTTGGGCGATATGGCCTAGCTCGGTGTTACAACCAAACCAAAAGTTGAAACCAACGTTTTCTGATGGGGTTTAGGCCAGGACTATGTGCAGGACATTCAGCTTCATCAATGCCAACCTCCCATTTTCATAGACCTGTCCTGCCAGATCTTCCAGATCTCCAGGCAGACCTGGTTGCAGGCTGGAGGCTAGCAGCCCTGGGAGCAGAATGGAGATCACCTAACTGAGGAGGCTGCAGTGAAGGGTTCAGAAGAAAAACACTGCAAAACAATGCCATCTGATAAATATTACAAATTTTGAGTTAATGTTTCCAAAAGCAGCTCGGGATTTCAAGAAGCCTTGGTCAACATTCAGAAAAGTCCTTGGTAATTCTTAACTCATGCCAAGAAAATGGCAGGCAGGGTTGATGACTTTCTGGTTACTCCATGTTTGGCCGGATTGTACTGTCAAGCAAGTGAGTACAAAGCCACAAGGGAAAGACCAAAATGCAGATAGTCCAGGGAGGTATGAAGACTTCAGTGATTGTGTTACAAAAGCAAAATACAAAAGTGTACTTGCATGGGTAGCTAGCTAAACATAAGGAACTGAGGTAGGGGAACAGGAATGGGGTTAGCAAGAGGTACACGCAGGCAGGCAGACAGTAACAGTCAGATATGGTTTCATGAATATGTACAGGTTCAGTTTCAGGTACATATGGCTGGAATGTAAGGCAATGGTCAGGTAATATACTGGAGGGCTGATGAGGGAAAGTGGAGACAGATGAGCAGTTAGAAGTGAGACTCAGGGGAGTGGGCATTGCATGGGGGATTTTGCTACATTTTTAAAGCTTAAATGAAACAGTTAAAATAGATTGGTTGGTGGAGCGGACATCCATGTGTTGAGGTTTGCTCCTCGATACAGCAAGACCCGACCTGCGGACCTTTGCTGCATGTTATTCCACCCTCTCCCTCCCCTTTAATTACTTCAGCTTTCCTATCAATAAAGGCCATTAAAGAAACATAGACATATCATCTGGAGATACCATTAAAGCTTCATTGTGTAATTTTTTGAGTTGATTCTAAGCAAAAAAACGTAGTTCTATCAAAAATGTGTGCTCCTTCATGTCTAATTACTTCCACAAACTAATCAAAGTATTCTGGTAAGCGTATAATCTGCCATTCCCAATCATTCAGAATATATATGAGCCAGACGCTCGAATGGCGGCAGCTATGTTGCGCCTCCATCTTTAAAATGCATTAGCTGAAGAGCAACATACTCTTACACTCAGTGTCACTGTGACAAATACCAGGGAGGGGGAGAAGATTATTTGCGACTGCTGGCAGATTTGAAAGCCTGTTGAAGATGGAGGATCACGCCTATTCTCGAGGACATGGAACGGAGTCACCAAGGACGTTAAAAAGAGAATTAAAACAATAACGCGACAGGTAAAGCAACAAGACCAAAGTTAATATTTAATTGTCTTTTCCAAGATGGAAAGACCTCATAAATTGACTGCTTTTGTCGCAAAAGGTAATTCTGCCTATTTGTGTCAATTCGAAGATTTACAGTTGCTTGGCCAACTATAGCATGGTTATGCATAATGCTAGAACAATGTCTAGGATCCTTTTCCTTGCATCAGTGATGAAAAAAGATTGTCTACCTTTAAACATAAACATGATCATGTGTCGTGATTTCCCTCGCAGACAACTCACATCATGCAGTTGTAACACAGACTAGCTACAGCAAGAACAGCTGCATGTAAACAATGGAGACACTAAGGGCGAATTTCGGTTTCATTGACTATATTCATACTGCTCAGAGAAATATATTAAAAACACAAACTCCTGTTGCTTCTCTCCTAAGCTGTAAACATTGCATTACACTATTAATCTCTTACAATATACAGAATTGTTATGGGTGGGGTCCTACTGGCCGTGAGTTTTTGTTTTGTTTATTATTTTTTATGTGTTTTCTGTGGTCCTGCCCTGTCCCCTGTTTTGTTTGGTTACTCACCCTCTACTGTTGAAGCCAGCTGATTATGCACACCTGCTTGCCATCAACAATCAATGGCTCTTGCTGCCCACACCTGCCAGTATTTACCATCTCCCACAGCATATCTACCCCGGCTCTTCATCCGCTCTTCACCTGATCGTTGATCCAGTCACACTGGTGAACCTTGTCAGCTTATCTATAGTAATAGTGTTGTCTCCTTGTATTTTATGTACTTACCTCTCTGTTTTCCTCCCTGCAGTTTCCTCTTGTCTCCATCACCTCCGGTCAGCTGGCTTCAAACCCCGGTCCTCCTCCCACGGCGTACTGCTTCCATCAGCCGCCTTACTGCTCCTCGTGTCCATGTCTCCTCCTCAGCTCATTCTCCCGGTCCTCCCATGATCCATCTCCTGTGTCTCCTCCTTAGTTCCTGAGTTTCAGATATCCTCACGTCCCAA
Source organism: Percina caprodes (assembly GCA_013375575.1). Classification (NCBI taxonomy): domain Eukaryota; kingdom Metazoa; phylum Chordata; class Actinopteri; order Perciformes; family Percidae; genus Percina; species Percina caprodes. The sequence continues at coordinate 1,205,451 of JABXJD010000158.1, forward strand.
GCTTCCCTCAACCCTCCGGCCCTCCGCCTCCCTGCTCCTGGCGTCCGTCTTCCCACTCCCTAAATCCTGTTTTCAGAATAAATATTAATATGCTTTGAGCCGTGCACTTGAGTCCTTCTGTGCTCCCGTAACACAGAATAACAATAACACTGATACTTTACTAACATGAGCTAGCATATGTTTGGGACCTGATAGCTGATGTTAGCAATTAAATAGTACCAAAATAATGTAAAACTATTATTACGCTGGAAGGAACACTTATGGACAAAGTCGTATTTCTTGAAATAATACGGCCACCTTAGGAGTTAAAATGTGCTCGAAATGGGAGGGGCTAGAAAGTAACATTCAGTTGGTTGTCATATACAGTTTAACTACTAGATGGGATAAATTCTTACATCATGTAGCTATGAAGTGTCATATTGTCTGTTTAACGGAATATAAAAGGCAAAAAGAAATGGACCAAGGACTGAACCTTGGGGAACACCAGATTAGATTAGATCAGATTAAGAGGTTTAGTTGCCAACAGCAATTGACACTCTTCCTTCAGAAAGATAAAGAGAATCACTGCAAGGCTGACCAAGAGATGGAAGCCCGCTGCTTAAGTATGTTAATTAGAATTATATGGTGCCCAGTTTCAAAAGCTGCACTGAGATCCAGCAGTACCAAACCACTGTCCTGTATAACCATGGATCAAGATATCATTGGAGCCTATGGTAATGGCTGTGAAAGGAAACTTTGAAATAGGCCTGAAACTTTGGTGAAGAGATGGTTCGAGATTTGTTTTTTAACCTGCCCTGTTTGCAAAGACCTCCTGCCCGCCCCCCCCCACAGAGATACAACGTCACTGTTCTAGCATTATTTCCCATGTTGCTTCAAGATGTATAAATACCAGTGCAAGCTTTTGATTCATGTTAATGTGATGCCACCCAGTGATTTTGCTCTCTTAGACAGTATGACATCAAATCAAAGGTGGCCAGAGCAGGGTTGGGCACTCTTACAGCTGTTGCTGGTGATATCTTTCTCTCAGGCTGAGGAGCTGGTGTGCAGGCAGAGAGGGGATCCTGAAAACCCCCAGCTATCTAAGAATGGGGACATTATGTTGGGGGGAATTTTCTCTTTCCACAGCAGCTGGATAAATAGACAGGACACCTACAGGCAAAAACCCTTGCCACTGGAATGCACCAGGTAAAGTATACAGTAAAAATCTATTTAGATTTAAATTGTATGAAAAACAAAGTAAAACTTGCTATGCTATTGTTTCTATTTCATTGACACAGTTCAACTGGTATTTATTATTATTATTATTATTATTATTATTATTATTATTATTATTATTATTATTATTATATTATTATTATTATAACTGTTTCCATCCAGTTTGACTTCCAGAGGTTTCCAGTTTGCCCAGGCTATGCTCTTTGCCATAGAGGAGATTAATAACAGCACAGACCTACTGCCTGGTATCTCTCTGGGCTATAAGATCTATGATTCCTGTGCCTCAATTTCCAGAAGTGTGAGTGTTGCACTGGCCTTAGCTAATGGTAATGAGATATTATCTGCACTCTCCGAGGCACCATGTACTAGAACTGCACAATTGAGGGCCATTTTGGGAGAAACCGCTTCCTCTCCTTGCATGGCTGTAGCAACTGTAATCGGACCCTTTCATATCCCAATGGTGGGTAAGAATGGAAAAAATTACTTTATACTTGTGAAACAACATTATGATTTATTTTTACATATATATATATATATATATATATATATATATATGTGGCCATAGCAAAAGTGGATTTAAAATAATTGTATTTGCAGAATAAATGTTTAATATTTTGCATATCTATCTTAAATTTTTTTCCTTTCTTTTTCTTTTAGATCAGCCACTTTGCTACTTGTGCTTGTCTCAGTGATAAAACCAAGTACCCATCCTTCCTCAGAACAATACCCAGTGACTATTACCAGAGCAGAGCCCTGACCCAGTTGGTCAAGTACTTTGGTTGGACTTGGGTTGGAGCTATTAGATCAAATGATGATTATGGCAACAATGGCATGGCCATATTTACAGAAACTGCCCAGCATCTGGGCATCTGTCTAGAGTACTCTGTAGCTTTCTTTAAAACAGATCCACCAGACAAAATTAAAAAGACTATTGACATTATCAAGGCTTCAACTTCAAAGGTGATTGTCACTTTCCTCTCCCCCACGGATATTATTGAGTTAGTACAACAGTTGTCTCTCCACAACCTGACTGGTTACCAGTGGGTAGGCACTGAGGCCTGGATCTCTGATTCCCAAACTGCAGCCATGGATATTAATCACATTCTGGATGGTGCCATAGGCCTGTCCATCCCCAAAGCACATGTTAGTGGAATGAAAGAGTTCATGTTGGATGTGACACCGCTCAATTCATCTAGTAATGAAATGTTTCCAGAGTTTTGGGAGACATTATTTAACTGTAAGTTCAAACAGTCAAAATCTCCAGCAGGGAATCAGAGAGAATGTACTGGCCATGAAGATCTGACTGGAGTACAAAACAGCTTCACTGATATGTCGCTCATGCCTATCTTTTACAATGTCTATAAAGGAGTGTATGCTGTGGCCCATGCACTTCATAATATTCTCAGCTGTAACAAAACCTGTAACAACAAGGTGCAGCTAGATCCATATACGGTGAGTTGCACATCAACATTTAATGTAGTTTTTAAACTGAGTCACATTAACAAGAAAATTGTTCAAATTCTGAAAAATAAATGATTGTCATTTTTTTATCATGCTATTGAGCCAATAGGCCTACATCTTCGTCAAATAATGACATATATGGATCCATATCTTCTTAGATTTTACAGCACATAAAAAAGATTAAGTTCACAACAAAGGAAGGAGATGAGGTTTACTTTAATGAGAATGGAGACCCAGCAGCAAAGTATGAAATTATAAACTGGCAGCCAACAGAACATGGCATTGTGGACTTTGTCACAGTTGGTCTTTATGATGCATCTCTACCTGCAGACAAACAGCTGAATCTGCTAAATAAGTCTTTAATTTGGGCAAAGAACTCACAACAGGTAAGTTATAATGTGATCACTGTAATTGTTAACAGTTTATGTCAATAGCTGCAGTTGTATTACTTATTAGTTATAGTTATTGTATTATAATGCTTTGTTTTCATGCAATAAATTAATAATAGAAGCTTGCAAAGACAACACCCTGTAAATACCTGTATATTTTCTCATAGTTGTTTTGTTCATGCAGGTGCCTTTGTCAGTTTGCAGTGAGAAATGTCCTCCAGGAACTCGCAAGGTTCTCCAGAAAGGAAAGCCTGTTTGCTGCTATGACTGTTTAAGCTGTGCAGAGGGAGAAATGAGCAACATTACAGGTGTAGTAATATTGATAAAATGTAATTAAAGGGTCAGCTCACTCAAATTACATAAAATGCCTACAGTATTTACTCAGTGGTATCTGAGCATGCAGATAGCTTTGGACTCAGCCTTTAAGGTTTGGACAGGTCTCTCTGAAACTGCAATGAATGCATTGAGAGTGGATGAAAATGTGATTGTGCAGCAGCCCTGAAAACGACGGGCCCTCGCTCCTCTGCTCACAAACATTTAGTGACCAGAAATATTTGTCTTTTAATAAGTTTTCATCTTCGAGGATTTTAGATTACAGACTAAATTTGTAGTCCATCGGATGAAATCTCTAGGAGGAGTTTGTTAAAATATAGCACCTTTACTTTTAGGTATAGTTCCTGTTGCCACTACGGGGTGCAATGCCGATATAATATCTGCCTGTATATGTCCTCAGGGTTGGACTCTGATTAAAGTTTTGAGCCAGTTGTATAATGTACACTCAAGTTACAACCACGTCCTGTTTTGATAGGGAAATGCACAAAATGGCCGCCCCGACATGGCCATGCCATATGAAGAAAAGTTTTTCTTTCAATAACTTTTCATCTTTAACGTCTTAAGATGGCACAGACCAACTTTGAAGTAAGGGTTATGGGGGTTAGGGGTTAGGGTCAGGGTTAGTGGTTAGGGTTAGGGAAGTGCGAATGAATTCTCTAGAAGGAGTTTGTTAAAGTACGACATGTCTAAATGGCTAAAGTTTGTAGAGAGCGCTAGCGAGCCATTTTGTGCGCCTGATCCTGAAACCCTAAAAAATAGCTACATTTTCACAAGACTTGATTGGACCACCAATCTTGGTGAGTTTGTGAGTATGTTAAGCCCAACCAAAAGGCGATTAATTTGCCTTAAGAATAATAATTCCTTCAGTTTGAATGGGGCCTTTGCCACTGTTGGTGCTCGGGCCCTAATATTAAGTAAAACCTCAATATATCAATCAAAATACCATGCTGAACATGTAGAACTGTCATAAGGCTATCAATTATCTGGTAATTATGGAGTGTCTGTTTTGTATGCATCACAAAAATACATTTACATAAGAGAGAAAACAATAGACAAATGTACTGAGAAAGTCTAATAACTGCTATTTGTTTCAGATTCCATCACCTGTGTGCCATGCCACCCTGAGTTCTGGTCAAATGAGAGAAGAGATGCTTGTGTGAAGAAGGAGGCAGAGTTTCTATCATATGAAGAGATTATGGGAGCGCTGCTCACTGCAGCATCATTATTTGGAACATGCATCACTGCTGTTGTGGCATTCATTTTCTTCAGCTACAGGAAAACTCCTATTGTCAGGGCCAACAACTCTGAGCTGAGCTTCCTGCTGCTCTTCTCCTTGAATCTGTGTTTCCTGTGTTCTCTGACCTTCATAGGCCGGCCCTCTGAGTGGTCCTGCATGCTACGACACACAGCATTCGGCATCACCTTTGTTCTCTGTATCTCTTGTGTTCTGGGGAAAACTATAGTGGTGTTAATGGCCTTCAGGGCCACACTTCCAGGTAGTAATGTTATGAAATGGTTTGGGCCCGAACAGCAGAGACTCACGGTTCTGGGTTTCACTCTCATACAAGTTATCATATGTATCCTCTGGTTAACAATTTCTCCTCCTTTTCCATTTAAGAATCTTAAGATATTCAAAGACAAAATCATCTTAGAGTGTGCTCTGGGCTCAGCTGTAGGTTTCTGGGCTGTACTTGGGTACATAGGACTTCTGGCCATGTTATGTTTCATTCTTGCTTTTCTGGCCCGGAAACTGCCTGATAATTTTAATGAAGCCAAATTCATCACCTTCAGCATGCTGATATTCTGCGCCGTCTGGATCACTTTTATCCCAGCGTATGTCAGCTCTCCTGGGAAGTTCAGCGTTGCTGTGGAGATATTTGCTATTCTGGCCTCCAGTTTTGGACTGCTCATTTGTATTTTCATTCCAAAATGTTACATTATCTTACTGAAACCAGAGAAGAATACCAAAAAGAATATAATGGGGAAGGGGTAACCAAAATAATTATTAAACCCTAAAATAGTATGGTGGGAAAGGCTTTCTTATGCCATATTAATCTTTTGTGAAGCAGACTGTCAAGTAGATAGCTATGTTAATTTTACTGAGGACTACTTTTGTTGTACTACTATAGTATTAATGTAGGGTGGGAAAAATTCTGATGGATCACAGATACTCAGGCTTTAAAAATATGAATTCAATAGTAGTTTTATATTACATTATATAACAAAATTATTGTGCAGTACTCATTTGAAAATGAGTCAATTGTCAAAGTTAGCGTATTATTCAATGTACAGCTTTAAATACAGCCTAAACTGTCATTTTAAGGCCGATGGAAACATGTGTTTTATACAATCGTCCACCGCATCCATACAATAAAATACTGTTACATGATTTTTTCACATGTACATTTATTTTTCTTATTATTATTTGACCCTACATTTCACATCATTCTTATGGAACATTGCATTTGGATAAGGGAATAAGAGTTACACTTTTGATAACTGATCAAAATAAACATTTCAACATGCCAGGATTACCATGTGATATTTAATTTGGTGTTATTGTTATTTTTCAGTTGAAGATATGTTTAATAGTCAGCGGATAAGCCTCTTAGGCTCTCTTTATTATAAACAAATTGTTGTTTAACACTTTAGACCTCTCCTGAGGTTGTGTCTTTTGGGGTCTAATTTTGTAGCAGCACATGTGGTGAAGTGCATGTACGTCATGAATACCAACTTACACCTCAGGCTCTTCCCACTCACAAGCGGTCTGACAAACTAACAAACTCCCTCCACAATTCACAATGTCTCCAACGTCCCTCCACCTGTCTTCTCAGCTCACTTTGGAAACTTCCCGTCAGGGCTGTGCCCAGGAGCATTTGATCATGATGCTGCCTTTTAAACTGAACAAACTTCAATAATGGATTAAATAAAGAAATACATTGAACAAAAGTTGCTATGCCTTTGTTTTTAAAATGTGGGAATGGAAATCAACTCTTAATCTGATTTGCTGAGTGGCTGACAGTAAACATCCCATTAGATGACAGATCGGTTTCTAAAATAGATCATACAGTTTAGTGTTGACAATAACATGCAAATATATGTTATGAAATATGTTTTAGTCATATAATTTGAACCAAGCGATCAAAGAAGGTGACTATTAGTAATAAGACATATTTTCTGGATCCACACACTTCTACTTCCATTCTGAAATAAAAATATACACTTTTTTGAAAGAAAGGACCCAACACTGGCCTTTGTCTTTTCTACCCTTGTTCCTTTTTTCTCCGTGTCTATCTAGCTTGGTCAGTGGCTATCTATCTATCTATCTATATATCTATCTATCTATCTATCTATCTATCTATCTATCTATCTATCTATCTATCTATCTATCTATCTATCTATCTATCTATCTATCTATCTATCTATCTATTTTTACCCGAACATTACACTCCTGTATAACATAACGCTCCAAAACCATGGGCGCATTATGTAGCTACACCCCTCTTCTATGAAGGCTTGACTGCAAGGATTTCCTCCCATTCATTCAGATTTATTAGATTGGTTGGTCACTAATGTTGGGCGATATGGCCTAGCTCGGTGTTACAACCAAACCAAAAGTTGAAACCAACGTTTTCTGATGGGGTTTAGGCCAGGACTATGTGCAGGACATTCAGCTTCATCAATGCCAACCTCCCATTTTCATAGACCTGTCCTGCCAGATCTTCCAGATCTCCAGGCAGACCTGGTTGCAGGCTGGAGGCTAGCAGCCCTGGGAGCAGAATGGAGATCACCTAACTGAGGAGGCTGCAGTGAAGGGTTCAGAAAAAAAACACTGCAAAACAATGCCACCTGATAAATACCACAAATTTTGAGTTAATGTCTCCAGAAGCAGCTCGGAATTTCAAGAAGCCTTGGTCAACATTCAGAAAAGGTCCTTGGTAATTCTTAACTCCTGCCAAGAAAATGGCAGGCAGGGTTGGTGACTTTCTGGTTACTCCATGTTTGGCCGGATTGTACTGTCAAGCAAGTGAGTACAAAGCCACAAGGGAAAGACCAAAATGCACATAGCCCAGGGAGGTATGAAGACTTCAGTGATTGTGTTACAAAAGCAAAATACAAAAGTGTACTGGCATGGGTAACTAGCTAAACAGAAGAAACTGAGGAAGGGGAACAGGAATGGGGTTAGCAAGAGGTACATGCAGGCAGGCAGACAGTAACAGTCAGATATGGTTTCATGAATATGTACAGGTTCAGTTTCAGGTACATATGGCTGGAATGTAAGGCAATGGTCAGGTAATATACTGGAAGGCTGATGAGGGAAAGTGGAGACAGTTAGAAGTGAGAGTCAGCGGAGTGTGCATTGCATGGGGGATTTTGCTACATTTTTAAAGCTTAAATGAAACAGTTAAAATAGATTGGTTGGTGGAGCGGACATCCATGTGTTGAGGTTTGCTCCTCGATACAGCAAGACCCGACCTGCGGACCTTTGCTGCATGTCATTCCACCCTCTCCCTCCCCTTTAATTACTTCAGCTTTCCTATCAATAAAGGCCAATAAAGAAACATAGACATATCATCTGGAGATACCATTAAAGCTTCATTGTGTAATTTTTTGAGTTGATTCTTAGCAAAAAAAACTTTGTTCTATCACAAATGTGTGCTCCTTCATGTCTAATTACTGATGTATGATATATATATGAGCCAGTCACTCGAATGGCGGCAACCATGTTGCGCCTCCATCTTTAAAATACATTTTCGGAAGAGGAACCTACTCTTACATTCAGTGGCACTGTAAGCAGATTATTTGCAACTGCCGGCAGATTTGAAAGCTTGTTGAAGATTGAGCATCACGCCTATTCTCGAGGACATGGAACGGAGTCGCCAAGGAGGTTAAAAAGATAATTAAAACAACAGCGCGACAGGCAAAGCAACAACACCAAAGTTAATATTTGAGTTGCTTTTCCAAGATGGAAAGAGCTCATAAGTTGACTGCTTTTGTCGCAAAACATAATTCTGGCTATTTGTGTAAATTCGAAGATTTATAGTTGCTTGGCCAACTATAGCATGGTTATGCATACCGCTAGAACAATGTCTAGCATCCTTTTCCTCGCATCAATAATGAAAAAAGATTGTCTACCTTGTTAAATAAATATAATTGTGTGGCGTGATTTCCCTTGCAGACAACTCACATCATGCAGTTGTAACACAGACTAGCTACAGCAAGAACAGCTGCATGTAAACAATGGAGACACTAAGGGCGGATTTTGGTTTCATTGACTATATTCATACTGCTCAGAGAAATATATTAAAAACACAAACTCCTGTTGCTTCTCTCCTAAGCTGTAAACATTGCCTTACACTATGAATCTCCTACAATATACAGAATTGTTATGGTTGGGGTCCTGCTGGCCGTGAGTTTTTTTTATTTTTTTATTATTTTTTTCTGTATTTTCTGTGGTTCTGCCCTGTCCCCTGTTTTGTTTGGTTCCTCCCTCTCTCCTGTTGAAGCCAGCTAACTATGCACACCTGGTTGCCATCAACAATCAATGGTTCGCGCTGCCAACACTTGCCAGTCATCACCATCTCCCACAGTATCTACCCTAGCTATGAAGTGTCATATTGTCTGTTTAACGGGATATAAAAGGCAAAAAGAATCGGACCAATGACTGAACCTTGGGGAACACCAGATTAGATTAGATCAGACTAAGAGATTTAGTTGCCAACAGCAATTGACACTCTTCCTTCAGAAAGATAAAGGAGAATCACTGCAGGGCTGACCAAGAGACACAAGCTCGCTGCTTAAGTATGTTAATTACAATTATATGGTCCCCAGTGTCAAAATCTGCAGTGAGATCCAGCAGTACCAAACCACTGTCCTGTATAACCATGGATCAAGATATCATTGGAGCCTATGGCAATGGTTGTGAAAGGAAAGTTGGAAATAGGCCTGAAAAAGAAAGATAAAGGTTTGAGATTTGTTTTTTTACCTGCCATGTTTGCAAAGTTCCAAAACCTTTTGCTGTTTGGACACTTCCTGCCCCCCCCCCCACCCCTACAGAGATACAACGTCACTGTTCTAGCATTATTTCCCATGTTGCTTCAAAATGTATAAATACCAGTGCAAGCTTTTGATTTATGTTAATGTCATGCCACCCAGTGATTTTGCTCTCTTAGACAGTATGACATCAAATCAAAGGTGGCCAGAGCAGGGTTGGGCACTCTTACATCTGTTGCTGGTGGCATCTTTTTCTCAGGCTGAGGAGCCGGTGTGCAGGCAGAGAGGGGATCCTGAAAACCCCCAGCTATCTAAGAATGGGGACATTATGTTGGGGGGAATCTTCTCTTTCCACAGCAGCTGGATAAATAGACAGGACACCTACAGGCAAAAACCACTGCCATTGGAATGCACCAGGTAAAGTATACAGTATAAATCTATTTAGATTTAAATTGTATGAAAAACAAAGTCAAACTTAAAAAAAATTATTCCTTAACATATAATTTTTCTATTAATACCATCAAATACTTGAATTTAGTATGCTATTGTTTCTATTTCATTGACACATTTCAACTGTTATTTATTATTATAACTGTTTCCATCCAGTTTGACTTCCAGAGGTTTCCAGTTTGCCCAGGCTATGCTCTTTGCCATAGAGGAGATTAATAACAGCACAGACCTACTGCCTGGTATCTCTCTGGGCTATAAGATCTATGATTCCTGTGCCTCAATTGCCAGAAGTGTGAGGGTTGCACTGGCCTTGGCTAATGGTAATGAGATATTATCTGCACCCACCGAGGCACCATGTACTAGAACTGCACAATTGCAGGCCATTTTGGGAGAAACATCTTCCTCTCCTTGCATGGCTATAGCTACTGTCATCGGACCCTTTCATATCCCAATGGTGGGTAAGAATGGAAAAAATGAAATCATATTTGTGAAACATTATTATTTTATATATATTATTATATTATATATATATATATATCCATAGCAAAGGGGGATTTAAAATAATTGTATTTGCTGAATAAATGTTTCAAATTTTGCATCTCTATCTTAGAATTTTTTCCTTTCTATTTCTTTTAGATCAGCCACTTTGCTACTTGTGCTTGTCTGAGTGATAAAACCAAGTACCCATCCTTCCTCAGAACAATACCCAGTGACTATCACCAGAGCAGAGCTCTGGCCCAGTTGGTTAAGCACTTTGGTTGGACTTGGGTTGGAGCTATTAGAACAAATGATGATTATGGCAACAATGGCATGGCCATATTTACAGAAACTGCCCAGCATCTGGGCATCTGTCTAGAGTACTCTGTAGCTTTCTTTAGAACAGATCCACCAGACAAAATTAAAAAAACTATTGACATTATCAAGGCTTCCACTTCCAAGGTGATTGTTGCTTTCCTCTCCCATAAGGATATGGATGTGCTAATACATTACTTGTCCAACCATAACCTAACTGGGTACCAGTGGGTAGGCAGTGAGAGCTGGATCTCTGATTCCCAAATTGCAGCCATGGATATTAATCACATTCTGGATGGTGCCATAGGCCTGTCCATCCCCAAAGCACATGTTAGTGGAATGAAAGAGTTCATGTTGGATGTGAAGCCGCTCAATTCATCTAGTAATGAAATGTTTCCAGAGTTTTGGGAGACATTATTTAACTGTAAGTTCAAACAGTCAAAATCTCCAGCAGGGAATCAAAGAGAATGTACTGGCCATGAAGATCTGAATGGAGTACAAAACAGCTTCACTGATATGTCGCTCATGCCTATCTTTAACAATATCTATAAAGGAGTGTATGCTGTGGTCCATGCACTTCATGATATTCTCAGCTGTAACAAAACCTGTAACAACAAGGTGCAGCTAGATCCATATACGGTGAGTTGCACACCAACATGTCATATACATTTTAAACTAAGTCACATAAAAAATAACTGAAAAATAAATGATTGTCATCTTGTATCATGCTATTGAGCCAATAGGCCTACATCTTCATCAGATAATGATATGGATATACGTCTTCTTAGATTTTACAGCAAATAAAAAATATTAAGTTCAAAACTAAGGAAGGAGATGAGGTTTACTTTAATGAGAATGGAGACCCAGCAGCAAAGTATGAAATTATAAACTGGCAGCCAACAGAACATGGCATTGTGGACTTTGTCACAGTTGGTCTTTATGATGCATCTCTACCTGCAGACAAACAGCTGAATCTGCATAATACGTCTTTAATTTGGGCACAGAACTCACAACAGGTAAGTTACATGTAATCTGTAATTGTTAACATTTTGTCAATTGCTACAGTTGTTTTAGTTATTAGTTGTAGTTATTGCATTGTATTACTTGATTTTCATGCAATAAATTAATAATAGCAGCTTGCAAATACAACACCCTGTAAATACCTAAAATATATATTTTCTCATAGTTGTTTTGTTCATGCAGGTGCCTTTATCACTTTGCAGCAAGAAATGTTCTCCAGGAACTCGTAAGGTTCTCCAGAAAGGAAAGCCTGTCTGCTGCTATGACTGTTTAAGCTGTGCAGAGGGAGAAATGAGCAACATTACAGGTGTAGTATTGTTGATAAAATGACACAAAAATGTCATTAAAGGGTCAGCTACCTCAAATTACATAAAATGCCTACAGCATTTACTCAGTGGTATCTGAGCATGCAGGTAGCTTTGGACTCAGCTTTTGAGGCTTGGACATCTCTCTCTCTGAAACTGCAATAAATGCATTGAGACTGAAAATGTGTTCGTGCAGCAGCCCTGAAAACTGATATTTTAATATTGATATTCATGATGCTTAGTTATTAAGAAGTAAAACAAAACAAACAAATGAAAGCTGCAAGCAGTGTTGGACGGGCCCTCGCAGAGGGCTAACTGGTGGAAGCCGATCCTTGGGACCGTGCAGTAGCGCGGCACTCAAACACTACAAATTGTCACCAATGAAAAGGGAGTTTAATGCTGAGTTTAATGATACGTCACACAAGACTATACATCATGCAGTTCATCAGCTGTGAAAGGGGGACAATGTGCACTAAGTTACAACTTCTTTGATCAACAATAAATGCTCAAAACGTCCACCACGCTACGCTCACTCCTTTTGACGAAAGGTTTTTTCTTTTAATAATTTTTCATCTTTAAATTGTTGAGAAGGTACAGGCCAAATTTGAAGTTCATCGGATAAAATCTCTAGGAGGAGTTTGTTTAAGTATTGCACCTTGACTTTTAGGTCTACTTCCTGTTGCCACTAGGAGGAATTATTACTTTGAGCCAATATTGGCCTGTTTTATGTCCTCAAGGTTGGACTCTGATGAATCCTGAAAAGTTTCGAGCCAATTAGACAATGTACACTCAAGTTACACCCATTTCCTGTTTTGATCACGTAACTGACAACATTGCCGCCCCGCCACGAACATGCCCTATGACAAGACAAGTTTTTTTAAATAACTTTTCATCTCTAACATCTTACAATTGCACGTACCAAATTTGAAGTTGAGCGGATGAAATCTCTAGGAGGGGTTTATCAATGTACAACATGTGGAAATGGCCAAAAATGGCGGACCTGCTGTTGGGTTTAGGGTATTGCTCCAATAAGCTTTTTTCAAATCAATTTTATTTACAGTATCAATTCACAACAAGAGTTATCTCAAGACACTTTACAGATCTACAGGTCCACAGGTCTACACCACACTTGACCACATAATTTACAAGGACCCAACAGTTCTAGTAGTTCCCTCCAGAGCAAGCAACAGTGCGACAGCATGTCTTGACATACTTCTTATGTGTACCACTTTTTCTGAGACTATGTTAAACGTACTGCAGGGGTTTCATTTTGTAGAGGCCGCTAGTGAGCCATTTTTGTGCGCCTATTCCAGAAACCCTTAAAATACATACTGTACATTTTCATCAGACTTGATAGGACCACCAATTTTGGTGAGTCTGTGAGTATGTTAAGCCTCTCCTAAAGGCGATTATTTTGCCTGAAGAATAATAATTCCTTCAGTTTGAATGGGGCCTTCGCCACTGTTGGTGCTTGGGCCCTAATAGTAAGTAAAACCTCAATATATCATGCAAAATCCAAATCATTCATGATGATACCATGCTGAACATGTAGAACTGTCATAAGGCTATCAATTATTTGGTAATTATGGAGTGTCTGTTTTGTGTGCATCACAAAAAATGGAGACAAAACAAAAGAAAAATGTACTGAACTGAAGTCTAATAACAGCAATTGTTTCAGATTCCATCACCTGTGTGCGATGCCACCCTGAGTTCTGGTCAAATGAGAAAAGAGATGCTTGTGTGAAGAAGGAGGAAGAGTTTCTATCATATGAAGAGATTATGGGAGCGCTGCTCACTGCAGCATCATTATTTGGAACATGCATCACTGCTGTTGTGGCATTCATTTTCTTCAGCTACAGGAAAACTCCTATTGTCAGGGCCAACAACTCTGAGCTGAGCTTCCTGCTGCTCTTCTCCTTGACTCTGTGTTTCCTGTGTTCTCTGACCTTCATAGGCCGGCCCTCTGAGTGGTCCTGCAAGCTGCGACACACAGCATTCGGCATCACCTTTGTTCTCTGTATCTCTTGTGTTCTGGGGAAAACTATAGTGGTGTTAATGGCCTTCAGGGCCACACTTCCAGGTAGTAATGTTATGAAATGGTTTGGGCCTGCACAGCAGAGACTCACAGTTCTGGGTTTCACTCTCATACAAGTTATCATATGTATCCTCTGGTTAACAATTTCTCCTCCTTTTCCATTTAAGAATTTTGATGAATCTAAGGACAAAATCATCTTAGAGTGTGCTCTGGGCTCAGCTGTAGGTTTCTGGGCTGTACTTGGGTACATAGGACTTCTGGCCATGTTATGTTTCATTCTTGCTTTTCTGGCCCGGAAACTGCCTGATAATTTTAATGAAGCCAAATTTATCACCTTCAGCATGCTGATATTCTGCGCCGTCTGGATCACTTTTATCCCAGCATATGTCAGCTCTCCTGGGAAGTTCAGCGTTGCTGTGGAGATATTTGCTATTCTGGCCTCCAGTTTTGGACTGCTCTTTTGCATTTTTATTCCAAAATGTTATATTATCTTACTGAAACCAGAGAAGAATACAAAAAAGAATATAATGGGGAAAGGGGTACCAAAATCATTCTAAAATAATATGATGGCAAGGCTGTTTTTTGCAACAAAAACTCCTTTTGTTGTTCTACTGTAGTATTACTTTAGTTTGGCAAAGAAAACGCCTCATGCATCACCGATACTCAACTGTCAAGCACAAGAAATGTCTGTGGATGGTGCACAATTTTCCAAAACCTGTAATGCGGAAGCTATTTTTAATTGTAATTGACTCATAAAATGATCTATCAACCTTTCCAAGGGTTTATATATTTTTCATTGTATACTGTCTGGTTCCCAAGTACCTTAAACGTTAAATACTGGAATAACTTAAACAAATACATTTTTTTCCATTTGTACAATATGTACTGTACCAATATATGTATCTTAAAACATGCATGAACTCATTTCTAAATTTACTTTACAGTACAAAACACAATTGTTGCGTTAAACATTTCAGAATGTATCAGTCAATATTAGCCTTTGATTCAACGTATCAGGAAATAATGACTTGCAGTGACAAGCATTTGGCAGTAAAAACAGCACAAACGTTAGCACGCTAACATTCAAAATTATGGAGCCCTGGAAGTGACATGGAAACAGAAAGGGAAAAAAAAAGGATAGGATAAACAAATAAAAAAAAATACATGTACTGGGGACAAACGCTAAACTCGAGTTATCATGAACATTGAACTGTTTAGCGTTTGTAAAAATAGCATCTGTAAATGTGATAACAATATATTTCTATTATGTGTGTATGGTAATATGTGTTTTACACAATGTTCCCTCCCATGCATTAAATATTGTTAAATGACTTTGGCACATGTACATTTATTTTTCTATTATTTGGCCCTACATGTTACATTATTCTTAGGGAACTCTGCATTTGGATAAGGGAATAAAAGTTAGACGTTTGACAACTGATCCAAATAAACCATTCAACATGCCTGATTTAACAAGGCATTGGACCATATGATATTTAATTTGGTGTTATTGTTATTTTGTCAAAGAGATGTTTATTAGTCAGCTGACATGCCTCTTAGGCTCTGTTTAATTAAAAACAAATTGTTGTTAGATACTTGTTAGTTTATGAAACACTTTAGACCTCTCCAGAGGTTGTGTCTTTTGGGGCCTGATTTTGTAGCAGCACATGTGGTGCAGTGCAGGTGCCTCAGGCCTGAGCGACTTACACCTCCGGCTCTGCCCACTTACAAGCGGTCTAACGAACTAACAAACTCCCTCTAGAGTTCAAACTGGTTCCAACCTGCCTCCACACCTGTCCTCTCAGCCCACACTGGAAACCTTCCGCCATAAGGACTGTTGCATCATGATCCCCTTCGAGAAATCAAGGCTTTTTTTAAGACTGTCCCCTGGAGCATGTGACCATCCTTTCAGACTAATTAACTTCAATATTGAATTAAAAAAGAAAGCTGTTTACTCAAACCCAGATTTTATTGTAATTTAACTTTTTAGTGGTCACTAGTTTTTCTTTCATGTTTTGTTAAACACCACATTTATTATTAAATCACATTAGTTGTTTGTAATAATCAGTAAGTATGCAGTGGCCGGATCATATTAAGCAGAGATAACAAAGGATCTTAAGTTTCTGTATGGTAGGGGCGCTGCGCTGAATTAAGGCAAAGGCTCATGGGATAAAAAGATATTTTCTAAACTGTTTCTGTCCTAGTTAAAGTGTGTTTTATTATTGCTATATTAATGTTTTGGGTGTGCATTTATGTTTATATCTGGGTTTCAGTTGTGTGTAGTTGATATAATGTTCATCTTTATCTACATTTACTGTTGCACCATGATGGGTGGAGGCTGATGGCTTTCAGGCAGTGAGAACCGTGTCTTACGCACATAGACAGTTTAGAAACTAGTAGCTCTGTCTAGTTAGTAAAACTTGCCATGCAGTACTATATGCTGGAAAATTATATTTTTGGTTGTAATTTTTGGTAGTAGAAACACATGTATAATGCATTGTTCTTGGAGTCATGTTGTTATAAAGGAAAATAAAGAATATTTATAAGAACAAACTAATTTGTTAGTAGTGGTAAGTAGCCCACTGTTTTATATTTGTTATGTTTCTTTGCATTTTTAAAGCTATAGAGCGTAGTTTTTGAGCAATGACAACAAAACTATTGACGAATCCACATGACACATGATACAAGCCCTCAGTGATCTCAAACATCCTCCACGCAGTTGCTAGCAACCAAGGAGGACAAGGAGGATTAAAAAAAAACATGATGAACCCTTCAGAAGAGGTATTTATCTTCCGTTGATTTTCTGCGTGCGGAAGTTGCCTGACATAGCCATACTGAGAAATCCCGAGAGTTTTGTGGAGCTGATAGTCTTGATTAGCTTTGTGTCAACTCATTTGGCAATGGCTTGAATATAACGTTACTGGAGCTGCTGCCCCGCGACCCGATACCGGATAAGCGGATGAAGATGGATGGATGGCTTGAATGTAACGGCCATTTATTAATCTAAATAAAGATACACACTAAATCTTTAACTTAATGTGCTTATTTTAGACACCATGACTCCAGAAAAAAATAATTTATGAATGTTTACTATTGATTTTAAGTATTGACAACTAATGTAAACTTGATTTGTCTACTGCTCTGTGTTAATACAACTTGACCTATTGAGTTTCACCTTGTGTACCGTGACATGGCGCTCTTTGGATGCTTTGAAATAGACCTTACTGGTCCCATAATATTGCATTTGAAGTCTCTTTCCCAAAATTCAGCCTTGGTACAGAATTACAGCCACTAGAGCCAGTCCCACAATGAGTTTTCCTTAGTATGTGCCATTTCTGAGTCTGTAGCTTTTGAGGAGGAGAGAGGAGGGGGGGTGGAGGCTTGGGAAGTGGCATTGACTAACTGCTACTTTACTTGTTTGAAAGCCATGATGTCTCTCTCTCATGGGTTTGGCAAAATTCTCTGGGCGGGCCGAGCAGAGAAAGGGGAGGTAACCGATCGGCCGATCTGAGCTTTCATTTTCTCAAAGGCAGAGCAGGATACCCAGGGCTCGGTTTACACCTATTGCCATTTCTAGCCACTGGGGGGCTATAGGCAGGCTGGGGGAACACATATTTATGTTAAGTGAGATTTTCATACCATGGGATCTTTAAGGCACAGGTTTCCACACAAACGTAAAGGCAACTAATTTGGGATAACAGTGTTGAATATAACCTTCTATGCCTTTTTTTCAAAATGTGTTAATTGGAATCAACACTTAATGTGATGTGCTGAGTGATTGACAGAAAACATCCAGTAAGATGTCAAACCTGAAATAAGCCGTACAGTTTAGTTTTGACAATTACTCTAAAAACTGTAGGCCTAATGAAACATTTAGCAATGTTATATAGTCATATGATTTAAACCAAGCTGTCAAAATTAGAGATTATTGGTAGTTACATAGGTTTTAAGATAGTCTTCAGGATCACCACAATTCTGCTTACATTCTGAAATAACAGATACTGCAAACAGGGATGGCTAGTACTAATGAATACTGTACTCACAATAAAAAAGCACCCTTTATCATGGGGGCAGAACAGTAGCTAGCTGAGTGGTTCACATTAAGACAATCAAAAAAAGAACAACAGAAAGAAAGGACCCAACGCTGTGACCTTTGCCTCTTCTCCCCTTGATCCTTTTTTTTCTGTGTCTATCTATTCTATCTACATGACTAACTCGTTCTCACTCCCAACTCACCAAATATGACGGCTTGGTCAGTGGCCCTCAAGGTGGATGGGTCAAAACAAACAGGACTTTAAGCCAGGAGACCGCTTTCAATATCCTGTGTGAAACCAAAGGTTAACGTTGACTTGTTTTAAAATTACATCAAATAATGTAATTATTTCAACCCAAAACACAATTTTGCCAAAGTACCCAAGGTACCCAAACTATTAAAAACGTGACACCTAGGGGTCATGACATGTGTCATATGTGTTGAGTTGTGATAATGTGTTGACATGACATGGCCAAAAATATGCAGTACCCAAACATTACATTCCTTTATGTCTGTTGAACATCTATTAAACATGGGCATTCATTTGTAGCTACAACACTCTTCTGTCAAGACTGTCTAAAAGATTTTAAAACTTGGCGCCAGGGGTCATGACAAGCATGTCATAATGAATGTTGTGAAGCAATGTGGCTCACAGTCATGTTCCAAAAAGTTGTGCAGTTGACCCTGTGCAACATTACATTCCTTTATGTCTGTTGAACATCTATTTTTTCAAAACATGGGCATTCATTTGCTTGAATTGTAGCAACTTACCACCACATTTTGATTGACAGCACGTGCAAACTATGGATACGATATCTAATAGTTAACATTGTAAAGACATGTTTGTCACCACAATGTGATTAATACAAGTAGTTAATACAGGTGCACACACACACACACACACACACACACACACACACACACACACACACACACACACACACACACACACACACACACACACACACACACACACACACACACACACACCATTGCACACCAATCTTTGCTCTGTAAACTATGAAGCATTGCCATAGCTTGCACAATGTTGCCATCTCCTGGCAATATTATGCAATTGCTGAAAAACTGTTAATGCTGCTGTTGATAAAGATGATAATCCTAATATATATTACTGGATTATTAAATGTAGAATAAACTGTTTATTAATTGATTTTGTCAACATGTTGGAAGCACAATTCTCAAATACATTAAATAATACAATGAAAAGACGGTGAAAACACTTATGAAACACTTATAATAAATACAGTATATACAGTATATATATATATATATATATATATATATATATATAGTATAGCCAAATTAACATAATGTATGTATGTAGAATGTGTACTGTGTGTCAATAAGTAAAATTTAATTGTATTAATTGCAATTCATTGGCTTAGCAATGTTCAACACATATACTTTGTAACCTGTTTTATTAATTACAGCTTTAAAGATATACTTTGTAATATGTCTGCCTTAAAATGTCAACTGATGTTCAGCTCCCATTTGAGGTCCTGAGAGGTGATGGAGCCCAGGAAGCTCACATACTGAGGATGTTGATTGTAACATAGGATTGTATGTAACAAATGTTTCTTCTTCTTAAACTCCATTGAGATTGAATGTTATCTAGTTGACATTAGAGTTACAACTCAGTGAGCAAAGCTGAAAAATTATTTGAATTCTGTGAGTAATGGTTGGAGAGCAGGCCAAGATGCATTAGAGGTCTTCATAGGGGTCTGTTCACCGACAAGTAGCCTATCACCATGATGTTCCACTTCCGGGATTGCCGTTTCCATCGAAAATTTTGCCGGATTTCAATCTTTGCAGGCAGATGTCCGTTACCTTCCGTTTTGTTTGTGATGGAATTTAAAACTCTGGTGTATATGTGAGGACTGTGGTTAACTGCTCCTTAGATCTCTGCAGGGTAAATCCAGACAGCTAGCTAGACTGTCCGGAACAACTTTTGAACGTACACATGTTCCACCAAAACAAGTTCCTTCCCGAGGCTATTTTGCAGCGGTACCACGGCTTTTCCCAGTGCTTAGCGCCACCCATGATGAGTGTGTCGGTTTTTCTCCCGTCCCGGAATGCTGTGTGGACTCGCTAGATCCTCCTTTGCAGCACTGTGGAGGAAGGTCAAGCAAAGCAAGACTAACTGATGAGTCAATGTATTAAAATTGCATTTTTTATGATCAACACTTTTATTTTATGTTAAAACAAAACAAAAAGAAAACATACAACTCACAACATTAACCCATCACTTCCCTGTCTGACACCCCCACACACACTCGCCATCACCACATCCCTATACAAATTACCAGATAACCATATTATGTAAATATGCTGACACCGTAATTATACTAACCACGTCTTTTCACAGTACACAGCCTCCTAGGATCTCTCCAGAAATCTCAGGTACTTTCCACATTTTGTTGTGTAATAACTCAATCTAGCAAACCGTTTGTATGACATTTTTTATTTCACAAGCCAATCCTAATGAAATAGCCACAGTTTTCCCCACTTAATTACTCAGATTCTATTCGTGGTGTTAGTTGACTGGTTAGCAAGCAAGCAAACAGCTAAAACCAAGATTTCACAGACATCTTTAACACCTCACTGGAGACAGGCCACGTATGCTTCAAGTCCTCCACCATCATCCCGGTACCCAAGAAAACAAGAATCACCACAGTGGGTCTTTTGAGCGCTTTGTTTTGGCTCACCTCAAATCCCTCACCGACCTGCTCCTGGACCCCATGCCGTTTGCCTATAGAGCCAACTGTCATTCAAAATCACAACATTTAAATAGGAAAATGTTGCCGTTATTTTGTCACTTATTGGGAGCAGTAGGCTAGTTTGAGTCGATTACCTCCAGGATCTGTGGTGAGCTATAGCCTAGCGGTGGGTGCACCAGACAGAGTTACGACGCACACAGAGATGAGAAAGGTGTGTATGAATGGTCTTTGGTGAATAGGATAAAGTCTCAATAAGTGGATCACAGACTTCCTGTCTGACAAGAATCTGGGGAAACCGGTGGTCTCTGACCATCATCATTAGTTCAAGCTCCTGAAGTTTGCAGACTACATTGGACTCAGATGGGGAGAAGTCTGCCTACAGGTGGGAGATTGACCACATGTTGACATGGTGCAGTCAGAAAAACCTCAAGCTTAACCTCAGAAGACAGTGGAGATGGTTGTGGACTTTAGAAAGGATGCAAGCCCCCATCTCCCTGGGTGACTCCACAGACAACATTGTGAAGTCCTTTCGCTTCCTGGGCTCCATCATCTCCCAGGACCTCAAGTGGGAGCTGAACATCAGTTGCCATTTTAAAGCAGAAATATTAAAAAGTATATATTTGAAGCTGTAATTAACATACAGGTTACAAAATATATGTGTTGATCCTTGCTCAGCCAATTAATACAATTAATGTTATGGGTATACGCTTTTACTTTTTGACACACATTCTACACATATACAGCATACATTATGTTAATTTGTTGTTGTTGTTGTTGAGTGTCTTGTTTTAAGGATGCGGGATAAGTTTACTATCTGAAGAAGTGTTTTTATTTCTCACTGGGGAAAACATTTGTGTTTTCAATAATCACCTTAACGTTGAGAATAGTGTTAGATTGGGTTATTAAGTTTGGACATGCCAAATTTATCACATTTACATAAAGATTTTATTCTCTCCAATATCAAACTAATGATTCTGCTGTAGTGTTGCACAAAAAGTGAGTGGCTTGTTTTGAAAGAGATGAGATCACCTTTCATTAAAAGTCAATATTAATTAATTTCCAACACAACACCTGGTAAACTTCTGTTTCATTGCCTGAGGGCCAGATGTCATCAGTCTTGTTGGAAACACTTGCTTGTCTTTGCTTGCCCAGCTGGCCCCTTGTTCCCCCACAACCCCCTTGGGTAAAAGGTAAATTGGCAGGTTTATGATGAAGCCATGACACCACCTCCATAATACACAATAACAAACTTACATGTTTCCCAAGTGTGTTACGCTTCATTGCAAGTTATTATTCACATACATGTCAACAAGTCACACACACATACACACATACACACGCACACACACACACACACACACACACACACACACAGCGCACATCCCAAACTTTTAAACAGGTCTTTTAGCTACTCCAATACATCATGCTTAAAAAAAAAGTAGGCCTAGACTATGACCAGCAGTTATTTTAGCAGATATCCATTTTATAACACATATTTAAGAACAAATTTGCTTCT
This sequence comes from Percina caprodes, assembly GCA_013375575.1. Taxonomy (NCBI): domain Eukaryota; kingdom Metazoa; phylum Chordata; class Actinopteri; order Perciformes; family Percidae; genus Percina; species Percina caprodes. The sequence continues at coordinate 1,227,732 of JABXJD010000158.1, forward strand.
CTAAGATACCCACTAGATTAGCAAGGGAAGTATACTTTTTCCACTAGGTTTTACTGATTTTTGACTAGATTATCACAAAAACATTTTTCTTCTTGTTTCTCCTATTTTTCCCAAATTCTCTTTGATTTCTCTACCTAAAACTAAATTAATAATAGCCTCACGTTGCAATCTCTGTTTTTTAAGATGAAAGGCTGTAGGGGCAAAAGATTTGACGGTGAGAATACAAACTCACACATACAAGTGAAATGCTCTCACACACTACTGAAATACTTTTTATATACACTACTGAAAAATTATACTCTCACATACTGTACTGAAATCTCAGACACGTGCAAGTGAAATACTCTTCCACACTATTGAAATGCTCTCATAGCCACTACTCAAACGCTCTCATTTACACTATAAAATGTTTTGGCAGGTTTTTATTTTAAAGAATTTGATTTCAGTTTTATTGCGGCAGACTTTATGGTGGTGTTTCTTGTGCACAGACAGCTCAGCTGATGAATTCAGAGTCAGACAGATTTAAACGTTTACTGTAACTTTGCAATATAAAAAGAGAGGATTAGTTCTTCTGAGTCTCTGTCTAAACACCCGCACATGCCAGGGTATCGCTTAGCTGGTTATATACTATGTGAGCTAACAACTGGGCAGCCCAAATGTCTGTTTAAAGGAAATTTATTAGGAAAAAATTGTTCAGATGGCATCACAATGGAGAAAAATCAAAGGTTGTATGTCACCTTCAGAAGGAATGCCAACCCAAAATAGTCACCTACAACCACTTTCCACCAATCATACGGATAATGAGCAATGTGGGGCAGACCTCTGCCTGTCATATACTGCTGTGCACTGTAAGGCTAGGCAGCTAAAAATCATGGACGTATAGGTTGAAAATACAGAAGAGAAACAACAATGGTGAAAAGTAAGAGATTTATTTGCTTAGACCAACGACCAGGTGGAACTGTTCCTGAAAGGTATTTAAAGGTACTATGACATGCTGTTTTTCGATGCTTTTATATAGGCCTTAGTGGTCCCCTATTACTGTATCTGAAGTTGGTGCAGAATTACAGCCACTAGAGCCAGTCCCACAATGCGCTTTCCTTAGTATGTGCCATTTCTGTGTCTGTAGCTGTAAATGCTAATGACAAGGAGAGGGGGGGGGGAGTGAAGGGGGGGTGTGGCCTTGACCAACTGCCATGCTTTGCTTGTTTGCAAGACATGTCTGTCTCTTTCTCATGGGTGGGCCAAATTCTCTGGGGGGGCAAAGCAGAGAAAGAGTAGGTAACCTTCCCCCTTTATGATGTCATGAGGAGAAGATTCCAGATTGGCCCATCTGAGCTTTCACTTTCTCAAAGGCAGAGCAGGATAACCAGGGCTCAGTTTACACTTATCACCATTTCTAGCCCCTGGGGAACCATAGGCAGGCTGGGGGGATGCATTTTAATGTTAAAAAACCTCATATAGTGAATTGTTTGGGGCCTTTAGGCCTACCAAAAGGTCTCCATTTATGCCTGTATTAACTACAAAGCAACGCCAGAGATTTCAAACCAAAACGAGGACAGCAGTGTGTCCATATTTCTCCATTTTAGGGGCTCTGAAACTCAGAAATAGTGTGAAACAAGGTGCAACCAAGACACCTTTGATGGTTTCTGGTTGAAGGACAACTGAAAAGTCCATCTCCATGGCCTCCCCGGATGCCTCCCAAATCCTACTTTTAGCACCAGCCACTAAAGAAGCTGCAGCCGTTCTGTCCTCCCATTATACCCATCTGCTGCTTCAGGAGTCACCTGGGCCCACCAAGGCCTATAGGCTGAAACATATTGGGCTTGATAGGTTATAGGATATAGGTTTCGGATGTGCACTAGTGGTTTCTTTGGTGGCCGCTAAAACCTGAAACAAAGGCATGAAACAAATTTCATACCTTTATATTCCAAGTGTTGAACCTCCTCCTGATTGCAAGTGTAAAAATGTTTCTGATTCCAAACACTGCTACAATTTCTTTACTGGGGACATTATGGAACATTTTTAAGAGTTTTGACATTGAAGAATAAATTTCACATTTTCCAAAAAAAACCTGAGGAATCAAATTTGAGCAGACTTGACAATAACTTCTTTAAAAACAACCCTTGCATTGATTAATAGACCAAAAATTATTGAATTGAAATAACTTAGGATTCTTTCTTTGATCCTGTCTATATATTTGTACCCATACCTTTTTTTCTTTCTCTTCTTTCTTTCTGAGCTGGCTTTAATTCCACACATTTGTAATATCACTCTTGTTTTGAATGGCTCAAAAATGTTTGCATCTCTCTCTATTAGGATCTGTTAATCTAACCACTATGTTACTGTGTCTGCCTGTTTTTCTTTTTCTGTCTTGTGTTAGATTGCACATTCAAGGGTTTAACAGAATCACCCTGTGAGGACACTTGTAAATCACAGCTGTCCTCACAGGGCAGATTGTAAATGTATCGCAGTCTGTGATACTTCTACAATCTCCTTATTGTTCACTTCTGATCAGCTTGTATTCAGAAACAATAAAGCTGGTCCCTTTCCCCTTAGAGCACCATAGAATCCTTAGAGTTGGAGATCTTGTAAAAATCTTACTCACAAGAACAAGAAAAAAAACTGTCACATAATATTGTGCCTTCTGTCTTAGGGTTCCTCTGTCCTTCCTCTTCTAAGTGTCACACAGGGACATATTAAGTAAATGAAAAAGGAAACCTGCAATGTGTGACCTGAGGCAGTACAACATACAGCATTTAAACGTATCTTTGATACACACTCTGTGGTGCTCTGTTTTATAGCCTGCAGGGTTTGTTCTGAAAATGATATGCACAACACGCTAATGACATATTGATTTCACCATATTACTGTAAACCTGTACAACTCATGCAAGGATAAAAAGCGATAAACATTAAATAAAACTACATTCTGGTGAAATGCTGGAACTACTTACAGTAAAAGTTGTCAGATCTGTAATATTATATGAACACATGAAATGTGCATTCAAAACAATACAATAATGCACCTAATTTAGTCTCTCTCAGTAAACTCTATATTACTGAACTATAAGGTTTTGATATAACTTTGAATTTTTCCTCTCACTCAGCTGTTGTATACCATGTGTGTTTCTGGGTATGTGTTTCTGTATGTGTGTGCGTGTGTGTGTGTGTGCGTGCGTGCGTGCGTGCGTGTGTGCGTACATGCGTGCGTGTGTGTGTGTGTAAGGTGTGTAACTTAGTTGAGCAGCCTCTTGTGACATGGGCCTACTGCCTGCCTCTTCACATCACTGATGGATGAGTTAGGCCTAGTCAGGCATGACATTGTGACACAACAAAGCTCATGTCTTTCTCCATTATGGTCATGTGCTCATTCCTGTTCCTTGTTATTGTTGCTACTTACTTTGAAACTAGGGGCTCTTTTTCCATTGATCAGAGCCCCGGGGGAAATTTGGTAAATTGGAAAGTTGTGATATGAGGCCGGTAGCATATACATATATATACGCTACGTGGCAGTATCCCGCACAATTGACACAATTGAGTGGATAGTTAGTTTGTGTGGTGTTGAAGATGATTTTTCCATTTGACTTTACTAGAAATTGTACACTTCTATATAATAGTATGTTCATCTGAATGGGGTTATAATGCATTATCATCTGTTCACCAGCTCTTTCTTTTTATTGATTACAGACACATTGTGGAGGATTAATCATTTTTGGATGAGATCAGTGGAGCACAGTTTATCCCGGAGAAGAACAGAGCTTGTGTTTTTGAGTCTCCTATGGTGTGCGCTTTTTCCCTACAACTCCCTTCAAGAACAGAGCCAACAATGCAAATTAATCCCGGGATCTATGTCCCTACCTGTGCTGGAGAAAAAGGGGGACATCATTTTGGGGGGACTCTTCTCCCTTCACGACATGGTGGTAGAACCCAGTCTGTCCTTCACCTTTACGCCTCCTCCTGCACAGTGCACCAGGTAAGCTGTTTTATACTTATTCTTCAAATCTCTGAAGCTGCAAATGTTTGATTAAGCAACTCTAATCACATGGTCACACATGGGCACTGATCTTGTTTCCATAGTTCTATACAGCAGTGTTTTGTTTACTATGTTAAGTGAAACAAAGTTCTTTATTTCAGGGCTTTACACTCAGAATTGTATTAAAAAATTCCAAATTTGCCTCAAGGTATTTTCTCTCTTCTTCCAGATTTAACTTTCGGACATTCCGTTGGATGCAAACTATGATCTTTGCCATTGAGGAGATCAACAGAGATGGCAAACTCCTTCCCAACATCACACTGGGCTATAAGATCTATGATTCATGCAGTACACCCCATCAGGCTCTGAAGGCTGCCATGGAGTTAGTGGGGAGAGAGAAGGGTTCAGGGGTTGAAGAGACACAGAGTAAAGACACCTGTCCTGGGCCCGTACCAGCAGTGATAGGAGACGGTGGCTCCACTCAGTCTCTCGTCGTGGCCCGTTTCCTCGGAGCCTTCCATCTGCCACAAGTAAGATGGTCATAGCTACTCACCAACTGTTTGTCACGTTGATTTTTTGTATTGTTACTGCTGTACCACTGGGAAGGGTCAATGTCGACAGTCTCAAATCCATAGCAGTTTGAACAAGTGTTTACTGAGAGCTAAATGTGAGCAAGTCCAACAGACTGATTCAAAAATGTTTTAATGTTGAACATGGTAAAATTAAATTACCATGTGCGTTTGTTTTCATTAAGGTTAGTTATTTCTCCAGCTGTGCCTGTCTCAGTAACAAAAAGGAGTTTCCTGCCTTTTTAAGGACCATGCCCAGCGACTTCTTCCAGGTTAGAGGCAACAGACACTCACAAAGTGACGTAGCTCTTTACACAAAAAACTTCGTCAAAAAAACGTCCACATTTTAATTTCGGGAAAACCATAAATCTATCTCTCTCTCACTCTCACTTCCTATTTCTCTCTCTCTCTTTTTGTATCTCTCTTCCTCTTTTTACCTCTAGGTAGATGCATTAGTACAACTTATCAAGCATTTTGGCTGGACTTGGGTGGGTGTGATAGCAGGGGATGATGCCTATGGCCGTGGTGGGGCAAGCATCTTTGCTGATGAGGTGGGTCATACCCAAGGACTTAATAAGAATAAATTGTCATTTTGTAATTTTCAATCTATAACTCACTGAACAGATTGTGAACTTAAAATGATGTAAGTTGTCATGTATCCCCCCTGTTGCTTTCTTAGGTTAGAAAGTTAGGTGCCTGTGTTGCCTTTCAAGAGGTCATCCCTAGGAACCGAGCTCAGACCACCCTTTCATCTATCGTTTCCAAGATCCGCTCCTCTGGGGCTCGGGTGATTCTAGTGTTTGCTGTGGAGCAAGATGCTGCTGCGTTGTTTGATGAAGCTCTCAGGCATGACACATATGTTCAGAATTATCCACAACACTATAATATTTATAATATTATAAAAAAAAAAACGTATTAACAACTCATGGTTTTGTTTTTTACAGATACAGGTTTACTACGTTTGAATTTCTGGTATGTTTTTTATTGCAAAAATACCATTTACATTTATCTTTAATTTAGAGAGGGACTCACTGAGATACAGTGGCTGGCCAGTGAGGCTTGGAGCACAGCTGCCATCCTCTCCACCCCTAAAAGGCACCACCACATCCTCCAGGGTTCTATGGGATTTGCCATTCGGCGAGCACACATCCCTGGATTGAAAGACTTTCTGCTTCGTTTGCATCCCTCAAGCCCCGATGCCCTTGCAAATCCCTTCCTGATACCCTTCTGGGAAGAGGTGTTTCAATGCAGCCTGGGTGTGCAGGCTGAAGGTCGGGAACATAATGCTGTGGGTAAACCTCCATGCTCTGGGAGAGAAAAGCTGGGTAATGTGACGAATATATATTCAGATGTGTCACAGCTAAGGATTTCCTACAATGTCTATAAGGCTGTGTATGCCATTGTCAATGCACTTAAGGATATGAGAAGCTGTGTAAAAGGAAAAGGGCCATTTCCTCAGCAGGCCTGTCCGGATGCAGACAATATACAGCCATGGCAGGTACCATCCCATGTGTTGACTAATAAAATCCAGATAGATAAAAGTTATAGTGATGCTCAAACATGATTTATATATATTACTAATGCTACAAAAGGCTATGCACTTTCTTTCCTCAGCTTCTTCATTACATAAAACAGGTTACATACGTGAACTCCATTGGTGATGAAACCAAGTTTGATGAGAATGGTGACTCTCCAGCCATGTATGACCTTGTGAACTGGCAGCTGAGAAATGGAGAAATGGAGTTTGTCACTATTGGCAAATTTGATGAGACGACCACAGTTGGAAGGCAAAAACTCCAGATCCAGGAACAAATCATTGTATGGAATGGCAACCAAACCAAAGTAAGGAGCGTGAGAGAATGACATTTTCTTTTATGAATTGCATTGATGTGACTGGATGTTGACCAATCTAGTACATGTTTCCTTATTTTCTTAGATTCCCTTGTCAGTATGTAGCAGCATTTGTCCCCCAGGTACCCGGAAGGCAATCAGACCTAACTTTCCTATCTGCTGCCATGATTGTGTGCTTTGCACAGCTGGGGAGATTAGCAATCATACTGGTGAGGAAAGGCTACTTGCCTACATTATGTGTCTGACCCACAGTTGCAGTGATAAAGCCTTCTTGTGTTTCCTTTAGATGCAATAGAGTGTGTGCACTGCCTGCCAGAGTTCTGGTCCAATGCTGAGAGGACAGCTTGTATTCCCAAAGAGGTTGAGTTCCTCTCCTTTAGCGACACCATGGGCATTACCCTGTTGGCTATTTCCCTCATTGGCTCCTTCTGCACCTGTGTTGTGGCCTTGATATTCTCCTGTCACAGAATTACCCCTATTGTCAGGGCCAACAACTCTGAGCTGAGCTTCCTGCTGCTCTTCTCCTTGACTCTGTGTTTCCTGTGCTCTCTGACGTTTATCGGCCGGCCCTCTGAGTGGTCCTGCATGCTGCGACACACAGCATTCGGCATCACCTTTGTTCTCTGTATTTCTTGTATTCTGGGGAAAACTATAGTGGTGTTAATGGCCTTCAAATCCACACTTCCAGGCAGTAATGTCATGAAATGGTTTGGGCCTGCACAGCAAAAGGCAATCATTACCTTTTGCACACTAGTCCAGGTAAGGACTTCTGACTCTTGTTATGCTTTGAATACTAAAGGGAGCATTTATTCAAATGTTTGAAGCAGATATTTATTTTTCTGCAGGTAATTATCTGTACAGTGTGGCTGGTTGTGGCCCCCCCCACTCCACGCCAACTGATGCCACGTGAAAGCGTTCTTGTCATTCTCTTGTGTGACGAAGGTTCAGCCATAGCATTCGCTCTCGTCCTGGGCTACATTGGCCTGCTGGCCTGCCTCTGCCTTCTCTTGGCCTTCCTGGCAAGGAAACTCCCGGACAACTTCAACGAGGCCAGACTCATCACTTTCAGCATGCTCATCTTTTGTGCGGTGTGGATAGCCTTTGTTCCCGCCTACATCAGCTCTCCGGGGAAGTACTCCACAGTTACGGAGGTGTTTGCTATCTTGGCCTCCAGTTACGGACTACTGGGCTGTATCTTTGCTCCAAAGTGCTACATAATCCTACTAAGGCCAGAAAAGAACACATGGAAACACATCATGTCAAAAGCTGCCACTGATAAATTTTAAAAGATCATCTTCATCCCATGCACATTTAATGAAATTATTTGACTATTTTTTTCCACATTATTATATATATACACACACACACACACACACACACACACACACACACACACACACACACACACACACACACACACACACACACACACACACACACACACAGGAAGATGCCTCCTGTCTTCCTGTATAAACTTTTACAATTTACCACGAGATGGTAGTAGTGTGCTGTTAATGATCCCTTCTGTTATTCATAATAGTCCATGGGGAGATGCTCAACCACACACTTTTACCCTAACCAATAACGTTCCCCCATGGTGGTTGTACATATACTGTATATCATTTTCACTCGTATAATGTAAATTTGTTAATTTTCCAATCTGTGGTGTAGACATTAACAGACAGTATAATCACATGGACCATTTACTCTAATGTAAGGACAGGGCATTATCATGAAGAGGCAATGTTTTCCTGTGAACCCCCCTATAGTCTAGTTCATCCCACAATGTAGGACTTCAAGAAAAAAAAACCTTCACTCCATAATTAACAAACAAACATAAATACCATAGTCTTTTGGTTTTATTTTTCCAGCTAGAGTAGATGACCCTCTTCTCAGTACAAATGTGAGGGACAGCATATTGCAAGATCTGAATGTAATTTGGCAGCAGTGTCCATGCTGATTTGACCTGAGATAGAATGATGAGGCCCAGGATCTCTGAGGTATGCTTTGTGGAAATCCCAGCTGTCATTGGTTAATTAAACCCTTTTACTCCAGAGGCCTTTATATATAAACATTACGCCTGGCTTTTCCTTACAAAAACAAACTAAAACGTCAGACATTTTTCCAGCTCTCCACAGCTGCTCTCAGGCTAACATTGATTATCCACCACTGATTGATCTGTTGTTCCTCCCAAGGCAGAGAAATAAATTGAAAGATGGAAAAACGTCTGGTCTCTGACATCCATCCGAGACAGACTGGAAGAAAAGGGGTAGGAGGCGCAGATGGACAGCAGTGATTTATTGACACTGTATTACTTGATTTACATTCATTTCCAACCTTCTGTCTTCTTAGCCTTTTCTTTTTTAACTTGTGTCTTTGCTCTATACTGCATCAAAAATTACAATGGCAGCAGGGTGTCTCCTCATAGTCTCATTTCAAAGCGTAATCCTTCACCATTGTCGAGATTCATCTCTATTCACGGGTTAGATGATTTGAATGAGAAAGTCATTTCTTCAATTAAATGAATGGGCCATCACATTGCAGGCACACAGATGTAAAATGAAGTGTGCATGGCTGTGAAAAATGTATTAAAAGAGTTAGTGAGTGCAGAGAATAAGTCAGGAATTCATAGAAATCAATTCCTTGAAATACTGAAAAAAGCATAACTTGAAACATGAAGACAAAGATTTGCTGACCATGTACAGGGAAACACAGGGGGGAAGTAATACGATGACTTTTAGTACTTTCAGATATTTATTCAATCTTGTCATTAGTGACTTTTTTAAAGGGGGAAATGCTGACCAGATGTTTGGACACATGGGGGTTTACCTCATCAAAGACAGAGATTAGATAAGTTATACAAAATACTGTTTTAGGAATATGAAGCTATTATATGATATCTTTGGGTGAAAGGAAGAGTAACTTAACTTGATATTCTGTTTTGATGAGTAAGTTTGGAGAGTTGTTAAGCAAATAATCTGTTAAGTGTCTTTCAGTTAGCACTATCAAGAATTTAATTGTACTCGGTTACTACTTTTTTTTACAAATTTTAAAGTGTTTGCAACTATCCTCGGCAATTTCTGAGGCATATCACATTTGCAAAAATAATTAGCATTTTGTGCCAGTTTCAGTCTGACAAGCACTATTTTTTTGAGTTTTCAGAGCAAGATAACTTGCAGATGTATAAAGATGGCATATACTGTACTCTATACATTTTGCCTGAATAGCTGATAGATCAGTCATAAACACAGAAAAAACAATATAACAATATCCAAAATATGATAGGTGTGCAAAATCAAGGGTTACCAATTAGCAAAAGGGAAAATTATTAATTAAAGAACAGGATATTTGTGTAAAACCCTACAAACTAGAGCTGAACAATTAATCGTTTTCAAATTGAAATTGAGATTTAAAAGAATGTGATTGTGATTTTTATTTATTTAACATGATTGTTGAAGGTGCAATTTGTAGATTCTGCTATTAAACTGAGGTGTATAACCAATGTCTGTTAACAGGACAGTACTGATTTTTTTAGTGGAATTCTTTTTATTGTCATAACTTTAGCTTATGTGATGAATGTTCTGTGTTTGTCCAACGTCTCATGGTAAGAGAAACACTTACTGCTGGCAATTCATATATATGTTCTCATCCTTGCATAAGAATATAGAGCAATTTTGATGGTTTTTCCATATATTATGCTCCATGACATATGGTTTTATCTGTTACATAGTGAATATTGAACTACAGCTAAACTTTAAGAAAAAATAAATAAAAATAATTGCAAATCAAATCTTAATTGCAGGATCTGGCAGAAAAATCGCAATGGGACAGTTCAAAACATTTAATCTGGATCAAAATTATCTGGATTTGGAAATCCCATTTTTTGCTATTCAGGATCAGGTAATCCATTTTACCTTTATGCCGGTTTTTCAAAGCAACATTGGACTGTATTCCCCTGATCCAGATACACAGTTCTCAAGATTACCAAATCCGGATTACCAGTGCTCTAAATGGCACAACATATCACAATGTAGGCTACCAACTATGTAAAGAACAGGTAGAAGAGCCAACATGGGGTCACTGTAAGTGTTTCTTATTTTGAGACAAAACACAAAAATAAAATAAACATCCACTTCCATTCATAATTTCTTTTATGACCCCTCATCTGAGCCACAATGAATAAAAACAAATTTTCATTAACAAATACATTGTGGATATTTCGAAAACGTCTTAAAGAAAAAAAGGCTGAATGTCCAATAATTAAGAAAATAAAGAATTTTCAGGGTTCTTCTTCATCTGAGAAGGAGAGACCTGCATTTCCAAGCCCTGCTTTTAGGAGGCGGAGCTGAAGTTTCGCTTTAGTTTGCTGCAGCTTGATTTGATCCTCTGCCAGGAGTATCTGTGCTTCTGCTCTTTCAGTTTCCACATTTAAGAAGTGATTCATAGGCATCATTATTATTAGCTCCTGTGACTGCTGGCTCTACCAGAGAGGATCCAGGTTGTTCTTCAGTAATAGGACTGACATCCAGAATGAATGTTTCCTCTGCATTAGGAGGATCTGGCTCACTTTCCTCTACAATGGTAGGGTTGTCATCCCCTACAACACCTTGAATCCCTTGCAGAGCTTTAGAGTTCTCACCTCCAATAATAGTTTGTTGCCTGTTTGGGTGTTTTTTGCTTCAGCTAATTGGTGGGTGGGTATTTGATAGCCATCTTATATTCAGCCTTTCTCAGAGGACTTAGACAGAGGCACTGACATGGCAGGTATTGTCCATTGCTCCCTTTTGGTAGAAGAGGATACTGTCAAACGGTGTATGTTGAGCGTGCAAAACCACTGGCGCAATACACCACTGAAGAACTGTATGCTCACTTTTGCTTTGGGAATGCTGATGTTAAGTACATTGCAGACCTTGTCAGGCCAAAACTTCAATGGAGAACAGTCTTTGGAAGAACAGGTCCTCATTGGTCTGGGCTTCTATGCATCTGGGACTATCTACCAAGTTGTTGGTGACAATTTAGGAGTGGACAAATCAACTGTGAGTGATATAGTGAAAGCTGTGTTAACTGCCTTGGCCAATATGGTCAATCAGTTTGTTTCACTTCCAAAGGATGTCCAGATTGCCCAGACCAAGCACATTTTTCTTTTTCTTTTGGGGAACATGCCCAATACTATTGGGATTATTGACTGCACTCATGTGCATATCCAAGCACCTTATGATAGGGACTGGGAGTACATCAACCGAAAAGGGAGGCTCAGCATCAACATCCAACTTGTGGGCGATGTTGACCTCAACAGTACAAACTGTATTGTGAAGTGGCCTGGGTCTGTTCATGATGCACATATCCTGAGAGAGAGAGTGCTTTATACAGAGAGCTCCAAACCAACTGACCGAATGGCATAATATTAGGGGACAGTGCCTATCCACTCCTACCATGGCTGATGACTCCTTCTCTTGCAGCAACCACACCTGTGCAGGCACGCTTCAACACTGCTCATTGCAAAACTATAGGCAATTGAACGATTTTAAATGGCGTTCTGAAGAGATGCTTTGCATGCCTTAACTACAGTACTTGCAAATGGAACCACAGGGAGAATGCAACATAATACTTGCATGTATCGTCCTGCACAACATTGCTACCAGGAGCAATGTGCCTCTCTGTGATGATGTTTATGATGCACCTGAGCCTGTTGAAGAACAGACCAACCTCTGGCATTCTGTCAGAATGAGGGATTGACTGGATGTGTGGTAAGGATCCAATTGTTAAAAATTGTTTTTGACAGGCTCATCTCTGATGATTGTTTCTTTAAAATGAATACACAGTGATGAATGACAGAAAAATTGATTGTATTATTTTTGTTTGTTATTGAAATGTGTTTGGGGAATTATTTCATGGGGACAAGATTATTTTTATTTTATTTTTACTTCACTATACTGAATAGCTTAATTGGACAAGTCAAGTGCAAAACATAAATAAAAGTATGTACACAAAATGATACAAATTTATTATTTGACCAATTTTAAGGTTTCACTACATTTCCTTCCTGGAATCCACCTTGAATCCTACCCCATGTTGGGATCAGGATAATCCTGTTTTTTGGTTCAAAGTAATCCAAATACTGACAAGTTTTGAACGACACAAACTGAAGGTTTGATTGGGATTAAAATTAGGATTGGATTCAACGATCTAATCTGATTTCAGATTCAGAACAACGGGCTATTGCATTTTTGGTGAGACACTTTATTTCCTCTATCGTCTTCATCAGTGATGGCAGAAAAGAGAAAAGGACATGACAGAAAAGGGTTAAGGGAGTAAGGGAAGTGTACATATTAATTACTTCACATAATGATTATAATCAATCTTCACTTTGATGAATAAGAGAAGAAACGACGATCTTCACTTCATAACACTGACACACCTTACAAACTGCGTTTCTGTATGCACCTGTCACACTGGCACTGGGCTCTCACTCAGCCACGCCCACTACCCTCCACTCAATCAGTATCATCGTTCACTATCCCCAGCGTATTAGCACTCCTCACCTGTTGCCTGTTTCAGCTTGTTAACCCATCTACAAAATTCCTCTCCAGGCCTCAGTTCTTGTCTGGTCTTGTCTTTACATGGCATAGAGACTCCCTCACAAGTGTTTCTTCAGTGCGTCACCGGATCTTCCAGTATGTGTCCCCCATAAAGTTAAGTTTATCTTCTGGATCCAGTTTTTTAAAAGTAATCCATTGGGATTTCTGATGGATTGGATTGGATAAACTCTTGGAAATAGGGAGGGAAAAGGGAGATTCCAAACTAAGATCAGCACATGTAATCCAATCTTACATTTGATCTGGATCAAACCTGCCCTTTGGGTTTTTCAAAACTTTGAACCCAGCTTGGAGACTATTTGATTAAAAAAAAAAAAAAATCATGAGCCCATCAGAAGGGTGGATTTTCAACCAAATAAATTTCACAACATACTGGGTTATTATGAGGTTGGCATTGCCCACAAATTGGATGTTGATGCTGTGCTTCTCCTTTTGATTGACATACTCCCACTCCCTTCCACAAGGTGATTGGATATGCATATGAGTACAATCAATAGCACCAATAGTGCTCAGTCTGAGCTGTCTGATCACTCTTTGGCTCTGGTAAACAGGATTTGGTAATCCTGAGATTTGGTATTTAGATCACAGTGATCCAATCTAATGTTCCTTTAAAAACAAATGCCTGAAAGTAAGATGGAGCAGGTGATTCCTGGATAGCAAAAACATGGGATTTCCAAATCCGGATAAATTTGATCCAGATTAAAGTGTATGAAAAAAGGGGCCCTGGGCTTTTGTACTACCAAGTTTGTTTGAACAGTTTAAGTAGAGGTCTCCTGGATATTTCTGGTATTTTGGCCTCACTCTCCTTTGCTATCTCCTGTGTTTTTTACCTCTTGGACTCTACCTTGTTTTTTTTGATACTGTTTTTGACTATTGTTTGCCTGACAAGAACCTTCAATAAAGACATTTGGAGTTTATTCTTTGTCTTGAGTCTGAGTCCATAACAGCACCCCTCTCACTCTTGTCTGAGTCTTTCCCCAAGTCCATTGTTTTGTACAGTAATTTACCTCAAATCTCTTCTAATGATGATGGTGTCTCTTTTACTATAAGCCTGGCTTTCTGTAATTTTACTGTCTTGAAACCCACTCTTTTCAGGTAGCTTTTTCTTTCCCCTATTTCGTAGTGAAAGCCAGTAGAAGGGTACCTTAGAAACTGAAACTAATGGTCTCTGCCACAATAGCACCATTTACTGGGGCCAATGTGGCTGTCTACATTATGTAGGGCAGCAAATTAGGTCTCACAATTCTCCTGAAATTGAAGCGCTAGTGATGATTAGTTGATACAGTATGATGTTTAGGTGTTCTATAATGGCAGGACAGATGAGAAATGTGTTGACAAAATGCAGAATGTCAGGACACAACAATGAAGAGTTTTTTTCACACTAAATAATAATCTATGAAAACAATTATCACATCCACTGTTTGATTAATGAATGTTTACAATGGGTTGTCAGGATGGCAGCAACTCATGAGCTGACTGTCTGATGAAAGGTGTATTTGCATGAATGCAAAAATACATATGCAAATACATTTAGCAACAACGTCTAATTATTTCGTCAGATATCATGCCGATTGCTGTCCATATGTTTTTGTTTGATATCATACAAACCCGTTCATGAGATTGTGTTGAATAGCTTACATCAAATATGTACGGCTTACATGAGCACAAAAGAAAAGTGACAGTATAAATAATGTTTTTAATGAATTATGCATTTCAAGAATATTTATTTTCTTCTTTCTTTTGATGTTGATGTTGTAGCATGTGTCATGATAGACATAGTTTTCTAAAGTTTTAACTGAGGCAAATTCTGTTTCTATTTTAATTTGAAGTATGTTATGCCTTCATCTATTGACCATGAAGCATTTGCATTTCCTACTGTTTGTCTATCAGGTGCTTTTTAGTGTTTCTCAGAATAATAATGAAGCACTTTAGGGCAAAGATACAGAACAAATGTGTGTAGCTAGAGTCCAGGATGGCAAAAATCTCCATGGCAATAGTGTACTTATAATGTAAGTGGAAAATGGCCACCCAGACAGTAAAGAAGATCAGCATGCTGATGGTGATCAGTTTGGCTTCATTAAAATTGCCAGGGAGTTTCATTTCTAGGAAGGGCAGGAGGAGGCTGAGGCAGTCCAGTGGCCCTGAGAAGCCCATCGCACATTCAAGGATGATCCTGGGTCCCCAGTGGTCCATATGTCTCATTCTGCAGGCTGAGGAGAGTCCAGGGTCAGCCACAGCACACAGATCAGGTTGGGTCAGGAAATGAAGAGGGAGATTTGTTCAGATAACAAAGAAAATGAAAACTGAAGCAGATATCACAAACAAAAAGCCCTTTGCAACTTGCAGGACTTTGAACAAGACATTGAACCTCTATTTGTATAACTGACCTCAAATGGAGGGCTGTGTGGCTCTGGCAGTGGATTTCTGGATGGTTTTAATAATATTTTGCATTGGATAGTTCCTGGAATGAAAAATAGAGATTAAGATTCAAATGAGAACTGCATGTATGGCAATGGAGAATGGGAGAAATAAATAGAGCAGAAATATTGACACTTTACAGTATGGAATCCCTTCATAGTAAGCAATGCACACTTCAGTTCCCATGAGTGCATCCATTAACATCTGAATCCCAAATCTGCCAAAATCATCATTAGACGCCAGCCCCTCACCAGCTCACCCCATGAGGTGCAACAGCTCAACCATGGCCCACGCTTGCAGCATCGCTGGACATTGTGCGGAAGGACAGCGGGTGCCTTCTGTTATCACTCAAACACACACACAGGAGGCTAAGTAGCTCACCTGTGAAGAATGACATTGGTTATTTGTCAGAGAGATAGATAGACAAGGAGACAGTAAGGATAAAAAAACAGAACTAGACACATAAGTCGAGGTATACCCAAGTAGTACCAGAGAGACGCCGTGTCCTCAGCATTTTATCTATCCTAGGTGCATTGAACAGCTACTGTGCAGTGCCCACAAAGCAGCTCCAATTTTTGAGGCTTGTGCTTTTGCCAAAGACATTGTGTGAGCATCTCTAACATGTATTATTCATTTCTTTGATATGGGAGATAACAGGAGCAACCAAAAGAAACCCAGTTGACCTGAACACAGAGAAAACTTGCAAACTAAACACAGAGGACCTACAGTACATTGTACACCTACAATGGTCTGAACCCATGCGCTTGTTTCTGTGAGGCAGCAGTGTAACAATGCACAACCCAAACACAAATGTGCAAGAAGAAAATAGAGACATATGGTACTGTAAAACAGTATAAGAAATACTAGGAAACAAAACTAACCACTGAATGAATCATTAATGTTTTTGAAACACATTAGTTTTCCTCACCATGGGTATATCAAACACCCCAAGAGCCACCACAATGGAGTGTGATGTGCATGCATCACTAACAATAACTAGCTCTATAGCCACAGATGCACATTCTGAGTTGGCCACATAAACATCCTGTCAAGCTACCATGGCCATAGTCTGGATCAACAGTACATTTCCAGGATAATTGCCTACATCCAGTGCCCCTGATGTTTCGCCAGATGTCCCTCTCCTTCTGCTCTGTGTGTGTGTTGTCGTTCTCAAACGCTGTTCCCTTCAAAAAACAACGAACAAAGAGCTAGAGATACACAATGAAAATGACAAGTTTTGAAGAAAATTTTGATTGTACAACGTTTCTCAAATCCTGGAATGTACAGTACCTGTGGTGTAGCCAGACCTCACTCCACAGAGCTTTGGAGATAGGTCTGGTCTAGTCTGACAGAGTGGTGCTCTCTGCTAGGCAAGTGTCAGCTGTCAGATAGCCGAGGAAGAAGTTGGGCAGGAGGTCTGGATCATTGTTAATTTTCTCCACTGTGAAGATAATGGCCTGAAGCCAGGTATAAGCTCGCTGATTAGTAAAATAAACATAGACTTACTTCAGGTAAACATCTTCTGGAAAAGAAAAAAAATAATTGTTCAAAATTTGAATGAAGCATTAACCTTTTCACTCCGAAAACCCAAATCAGGCTGCGGGGCCTTCACATAAACAGGACACCTCCTGTCATTAGATCTCCAGCCTTATAAACGCTATCTGAAATAGACTTTACCATTTTTATCAACCCCCTAGATAAACCCAGGAAGGCAGCAGAGGAGCAGAGCACAGATATGCATGACTTGGAAGATAGGAGTGCAGCGAGGGAAATCCAAATGAAGTAAGGGGTATGAACAGCATTCATTATTTAACACATGAGACTTTGTTAACATTGTTGACCTGTTAATACAGACAGATAAAACTGATGAATATAGCAAAACAAGAGCCAGAAAAACACAACTTCCAGTGAATAAAATGTGAGACCTTTATATCAAATGCTGTTTCGTTGTTGTGGTTGATCATGAAACAGAGGGCGATCTTACAATTGTACAACAAATGAAGTAATATATTATCTGCTCCAAACACGTTAGCAGGGACGGATACTTACAGCTTCAGTGATTGTGGGTTATTTCTTGCCACACTACGGGAAGGAAGAGGAGGACGAAATAGACATCACTGCCACATGGGAAGGGAATCAGATGGTTTCTTAGCAGGAGGAGAAAATTAGTTTGTTACTAAAGGGAGAGAATAGAGTAATTTAGAACTAACAAAGCAATGGAGCAAAACCCAGGTGTGTTCATTCAGATCGCCGGGGACAGCAGCAAATAAATGATGCAAGTGTACTTTATCTTAATATGAGATACAGTAACTTTTGGTATAAGCCACAGCTCTTCTCTCATTACTGCACTTATTTTGAAAGATCAAACATTTTTTATATTTGAGGGTCATCAACAACCACACTTTCAGTAATAGCAGGGTTGGGTAATTCAATGTAATCATGCAATCAATCTCTCACATCTTACCGTACTGATGATGGGCTATTTGCGGGCATGCTTTTGTCGATGTACAATTAACAGAAGGGCTAAATTAGAGTGGCCTATAAAAGATGAGAGGGGTTAGAGGGTGAAGAGAGAGAGAGCTGTCATTTTCAGGAGCAGGCCCTGTCAGTGACAAGTGTTCATCCAATTACACCATGAGTGCCCTCTCTTCTCTGTTCTCTTTTTCTTCCTGTCCTCTCTTTCTTCCTGTCCTCTCTACCTTCTAGACCACCTGATCCCTCTCTTTCTCTACTCTGCTCCTTCAGCCTTTGTTTGTTCTTAAAGAGTCTCCAGTAATTACTGCTCCTCTCCTCTCATCTCTTCTTTAAAGGAATAGTTTGACATTTTGGGATGTAAAAAGCTGTGGCTAACAGCCGGTTGGTTTACCTTATCTTATGTGCATCTAATCTTAGCACAAAAGTTGTAAACAGGGGGGAAAATATTGAGAAGAAGATCAAATAAATCCTTCTCCCAGCAGCCTGTAAATCTCACTAATCTTATAAATCTTATTTGTTCAAATCCGCACAAAAACCGCAGCGTAAAAACAAGTTGCAGTTTTATTCCAGGTTGGCAGGCAACCAGCAGAAACAGGATCTCACAGCTCCTGGCACAAAAAGTGGTAGGCATATCCGCCTGGCCTACTTACTCTGTTACATTTCCCTCAGGTAAAGCGGTAGAACAATAGCTGTAACTTCTAGGGACAATAAATAATTTAATCAAACGGCATCCGACAACAAGAACGGCAGTGCGAGGATTCAAGGATGGATGAACGTGAGACAAATGAAGTAGATGCCAAAAAGCTAACAGTCTGTGCAAGTATCTCACCAAGTGGGAGGAGGCTTACCTATTATTAATAGCAAAATCGATCAAAGCAGAGGTTCAAAGGCATGCTTTAAAATATGTCACACAGATTACCTTTTTTAAATGTTTGTCGACAGTGGTAGGGGTGGTGGGGCCGCCAGGGGCAGGGCGCCAGGAAATTATTGTATATTTAAATTCCAATGTTGACATGTATGGCATAACTCCTGCTACTAATTAGAGGTGCTGGTGGGCAGATTTTATTATCTGTGGACAGAGGCGGGCTAGCTGTCCCCCTGTCTTTATACTAAGTCAACCTGATTTCACAGACATGTAATGTGTTGAGATTAGACTATGTGCTGGCACAAAGAAACAAGTTAGGTTTAGGATCAATTAACTGCTCGGTTAGGTTTAGGAAAACATCATGGTTTGGAGAAGTACGCTTGTTACGTAATTTAAGTTACATACGTAAGTTAAGTACGTAAGTTAAGTATAAATAAGTCAATGTTGACTTTTGGTTTCACACGGGACACAAGCTGTGGTCTCCTGGGTAAAAGTTTGTTTGATCCCAGCCCCCCAACTGTTGAACCAGGGAATTTGAGTGTTCACCATGACAAAGGATCCTAACTGGCTTTCCATTGCCATTATTGACACAATATGTGCCATCTCCTTGGTGTTAAGTGGTCCGGTCATTTTAAGTATTTCTGTAACATCATGCTGGCTACGCTAAGCTATCAAGCTGTATCTTCATATTCATCCTACAAACGAGAGTGGTATCAATCTCATCTAACTCTTGGTAAGAAGCAGCATATTTCAGTGGCGCCCTTGGTAGCTCACCTGGTTGAGTGTGCGGCCCATGTACCATGGCTCAGTCCTTACCGCAGTAGCCCAAGGGCGATTCCAACCTGTGGCCCTTTGCTGCAGGTCATCCCCCCTCTCTCAACCCCCTTTCCTGTGAACAGCTGTCCAATCAATGGAAGGCAAAAATCCCAAAACACAACCTTAATAAAAATAAATAAAGAAAAAGCAAATTTCTCAAATTGTCAAACTACTCTCTTCATAAAATGCTGTTTAATGAAATGAGTTTGGTTTGTTTTCCTGTAGCTCTGGTATTGAACCATATGTTTGACCAAACTGAAGAAGACCCAGTAAACCCCTCTAGAGACAAAGGTGCAAGCCCCAGCTGCAATAGCTCTTCTAGGGGAATACAGGAAGAGGAGCACAGGACCTAGCACAGCTGGGACCAGGTCCACAGAGAAAAGGATATAGCTGGAATGTCCTCACCTCCAAAAGATAAGGGAAGAATCTAAGTTTCTGTCAGTAAAATAATGCTTTGTTGAGAAGGGAACAGGCTTGAGTTATTTGGGACCGATGGAGGGCTAAGGATGGATTTAAATCCAAGTCACCCAGATTTGTTCCACCCTTCCCCGCCGAATGCCAATGTCAACTTTTCACAGCACGGAGACTGCCGCTGCATCCATCACAACAAAAAGATTAGAGCAGAGAGAGGTGCCATGTCCAAGAGAGGTAAGAAACCCACATTGCACCTATATATTTAATATAATAAATCTCAATAAATAAATAAATCAATAAATCTGTCCATGCCCTCACAACCCTTTGTTATTTTTTCTATATTTGTCTCTCAGCTTCGTCCCACAAACTCGTCCCTATTCTGCTGATGGTAGGATGGATTGTTGGCTGCACAGCAGTTGTCTACTTTGTCTTCATGTTTGCTTGAGTACATAATTCCATTTTTAAAGTATATAATATGCTGGTATATAAATGTATCATGGCATGCACAATACAGTGTGCCCTTCACATATAAAGATATAGCTCTGGTTATGGCACTGTTGACTTGTCAGACTATCCACCTTGATGAACTTTGATCCAGACTGAAATATCAACTATTGGATGGATTGATTTGTATGAACATGTATTTTCCACAGAGTATTCCTCACATGTACTGACTTGTCCTCTTGTGCCACTATAAAGTTGATATGTTTGGTTTTGAGTGACATGAAATCTGGTATAGACATTTATGTTTCACTTAGGCAAAGTTGTAATATATATTTTTTTCATCAGGTCAAAATATTATTAACGACATAGTTTTAGCCTTTTGAGCGCCAATTAGCAAACGTTAGCATGTCAACAAACTAAACTAACATGATGAAAATGGTTAACAATATACTTGCTAAACATCAGCACCTTAGTATTTTGTGAACATAAGCATGCAGAAACTGCTCATTTATCAAAAATGAACAACCAGGCTGCAACCTGTTTTGTTATTACTAATGTATTGTGATTTTCTTTTGGCAGAAAAGAGGTGTGCAGGGACGAAATTGAATTCATCGCAGAATTAAGTTATTTTTCCAGTGGACACAGGGATGAAAATATCATCTCTATGTTTTGATAGTAATTTTCTGTTAGATGCATACTGCCTGCTGTTTGGCAGATGTGGAAATGCTGATATCCAAGTGAACAATGGATTGCCATGGATATCTGCCATGGTCCAGTGGTAATCATGTTTAGCTGTAAAGACAGTTTCCTTTCACATCAGTCATTTTCTGTCACTGTGAATCAGTCAAATAAACATATTTACTGAGGTTTTCTCCCTTTTAATTTAATACATCATATAATCCTATTCTTTTAGGTATTAAAGATTACAAATATTTAAATCTACCGTCAAATAGATGTCCTAATGAGAAAACCCACTGTTTTCTATGAACAATGTGCATATGTCAGACAGATTTGAGTTATTGTGTATTCAGGCTGCTGCACTTCAGCAGAGCCTTCCAGAGATAACGTAGAAAAAACAAGAGTGTATTGTAAGTGAGGGGTAGTAAAATGAGGAATGACCATACTGTGTGTGTGTGTGTGTGTGTGTGTGTGTGTGTGTGTGTGTGTGTGTGTGTGTTTGCATATGTATGCTGCATATGTATGTCCTGTGTATTCATGTCACACTGCTGAGCATAGAACATACTGGGTGTTAGGACTGGCAATATCATTGCTATGGCTACCACAAGTTTTTTTTATTTATTTTGAGTAGTCCTCACTAATAGGAAGAGAGAAGAGAAAAACAATGGGGAAGAAATTGGTTGGGGAGCTGCACTTTCTCAAACACGTTTAATTGTTATGTGCAGAGGTGGCCCGAAGGGACTTTTTGCTCATAATGTGCTTAATCAAATGTAAGCACTTGAAGGGACTCAAGATTAAAGCTAAACTCAACCTCAAAGATTCCAGCGTTTTCATTTCAGCTTGAAGCAATTTAACCACTAATGTTTGCCTGAAATTTTAGTGCAAAACTTGCCATTACAACTAAGCTGCCAAATCTGTAATAGTAGCATGGTCAGCTTTAAAGAGCATTTTCACGTCTGCGTTTAATAACAGGGAATTAGATTGTCTGGTTGTTACTGCAGGTTGTGCCACATCCACTTTCCAGTAAGCAGGAGGTGTAAACCTTATAAGCCTGCACAGGCCCAATAATCCTGGATACTTGTTGTCGTGTTGAACATGTGCACCAGATGCAAACATCAATATAATGAGGTTGAGATGGAAACTTTCTGTACCACAGCAATGTAATAGGGTCAGCAGAAGCACACTGCATCCAACAAAACACTTGCACACACATGTTCAGTCAGGCAAACAGGATTTACAATCACTCTCACTCATACACATGGAAGCTTGTATTAAACACACACACACTGCTTCATAATAATTTAGAAGCATGTTGAGTCTGTTACCATTGTCCAATCTGTTTTCTTCAACAACCGCAAAAAGAGTATCTCTCACTTCCACTCGTCAAGACACACACACTCATCTCAACTCTCGCACTCCCAGCCTCAATTTGGCATCACTGTCTTCAGAATAGATCATTATGCAAGTACACCACATGGTGCCATGTAATAAGATGTCTTCCAAGTGTGTTATATTACGCAGTGTGTCTACTATTTAGATTCCATGCATGTTGTCGTACAGCTTGCAAAGTAGAATGGTGATATGGAAAACATGTGATTAGGAAAAGGTTGACAGCTGTTCCGTCCTAAGATAAGGCAATGTTAAGGCTATATAACAACAAAATGAATGGTAGTAATAAGTATACATGTAATGTGTGCACAAGTATGACTTGTAATATTCATTTAATAAAATATGTGCTCTAAAAACATACTATTGTTTTTATCATATTCTAATGGTGGTAGCAATATTGGTAACAGTATTAGTGTTACCAGTAGTTGTGTTGGTAGACATGGCCTTGTAACAACCTGGCTTTCAAAGCCAAAAGGAGTTATGGTTGCTATGGTCTAAGATAGTCCAAAATATTAGTAAACATGAACAACTATCTCCCAATAGCCTGGTGAAACTCAAATGTGTGATGTTATCATACTTAAAGTCTGGAACTGCTCTGTAGACAGTGAATTAGGAAGGATGTTCTAGATGACATTGAGATGGGAATATTCTGAGTACATAGTACATTTTCTGTTTCAGAACTGAGAATACTACAATAGAATAAAGAAAGAATACTAACATTCTGTGGGTTCACAACATTGTCTATACATTGTCTCTGAAGCAGCTCCAGACTTTTTACTTGATGGCATCACAAGTTTCAAATGTTCTTCTCTGGTTCTGTCTTTGTCCTTTTGTAGCTCATGTTCGCAAATGTTGATTGAACTCTTCTAGCCATGGACATAGCATATTGGAGTTCAGTATGTAGGTGGTGTTTCCCTTTAAACTAGTTGGGACTGTATAAAGGCCCTTGTAAAGTATGTGAATGTGATGCTCTTCCCTGAATCAAAGGAAATTCTCAAGTTGGTTATAGCGGTAGCTTTGGGCAAGATACAACGGCCCTTTTAAAAGAAATCAATAAAACCTTAAAACATATCCAGAAACCAAAAGCCACAATTTGAGTTAGATGATTTAGTTGTGTGTAAGTATACAGTAGCTAAATTTTGATGTCAGCATTACAGCCAGTCCAGATCAGGAAATCCAAGAAGCTAAAAACAATATATTCAGATAATTAAAAACTGGAGAAGAAAGAAAGATGGTATGTCTTTCTTTACTTTGTGCCTCTATGCTGTTCCTTAAGTCAGCTGTATCTGTGTAATGATGCAAGATGCCACTGAAATGCTGTTCATATAGACTATTTGAAAAATGGAAAGCAAAATGAAGACCTGTAACCTAAAGTAACCCCATAGAGTACTGCATGCCAACGAAGTGACAGAAAATGTTTTATATGAGCTGAACCAATTATGTGCTGTGACCTTCTTGCAGTCCCAAACTTGAAGCAGTAAATTGGAATTGCATGGTCCAGTGTCACTGATTGCAATAAGATGTAACAGTGATAAAACGGATCTTTCACCTGTCTGCTGTTAACAGAGGATCAATGGTAACTTTAATGGCGGCAGTCGCTGTACCTGTACAATAACTTCAATCAAGAGTGGATTTCTTGACAACTGTTGTTTGATTCATTAAAGCTATTTGCTGGTTTGAAACAACTTCTAAATATCTTCCTTGATGCTCCTTTTTGTGGGGGACGGTTTGAAAAGGAAAAGGAAAGTGCACTGCTGTAGCCTAATCAAAATACGAGGAGAAAAAAAGCAAAGGCTTTCTCCAGATTGATAAACTGTCAGTACCTGTGTCTTGAAGAGCATTTGAGAAAGCCAATGTGCAGTTTAACCTTTGAAAAAGAAATGAGAATAAATGCAGAAATCAACAGGGGGTTTGTATGTTTTCATTTAAAGAAATAAGATAATGATATAATATTTAAAATAAATGGTGTGTTGTTGTTTTTTTATGTAATTAAGTCACCACAGGCTCAGCTGAACGGCACAGATGTTTTGAACAACCACAGGATGTCACTGTTTGACATTAATTATGGAGTGAGCACTTATACCTTTGACAGCTCAAATAGGAGATTTACGGTCTGCATTTTCTAAATTTCACTTGAGACAGACCAGTTGGTCATCAATGGATGACAGTTTGAAAAGGTTCATCATTAGTCATGACTGTAATATTTATATTTTTAATAGGTGATTGTTCACATTGTCACATGTCATTGAATGTTCACAGGTGAATGTCAGCATTGTTACTGTAAATATTTTTTTGAGGCTCACAGTGTTAGCCTGGTCCTACCAGACTCTGGCATATCTCAATTGTACAGAGAGTCTGCCCACTCTTCATTTATAAGTGTTAACTTCCTTGAAAGCGGGTACTCTGTTGAAGTGTAAAACCATTGGATCTGCCCAGAGTCTCTCTGGATCTGCCATAACCAATCGCTAACCTTTGGCTGAGAACGCTGGTTTCGTTTTAGCCAGCTCCTTCACCACTAACAGAACGAGCTGGAAAATGTAACTTTTCCCGAACACTGTGGCAAGGAGGGTCACAACATCATGGCCACCAACAAAATTCAGCAAAGGTTGTTCTTGCTCAGCTGGGCTTTAATTTCTGGATATTTGGCAACATTGCAACAAGGGACCGAATGGCTTCGCAAGCATCTTTCCGCCGCTATTACGGAACTACAACTCTAGCACACAGCCTTAACGTCATTGTTCTCAGCCACTCCCTCTGTTTGCAGATTGGACCAGTTACGATTTGGCCGGAGAAAACCCAAGAATACACCGCAAACCCAGACGGAGTAATTAAGGAAAACGAAAATTGAGCGGAAGTAAGTAGGTGGGCGGAGCCAGGCTATGACAGTGTGTCAATTATTGGAAATACACGAGTCCTTGACACAAGTGAAAAAAGACACATAAAAGGTGTACTGTTTTCTTTTCCTGCCTGTGCATTTGCTAAGTAAAAGCAACATTAATTTGTTTTTATCATATATCATGTATTAAATCAAGAGTACCAAAAACCGTATGACTTTCTAATGGGCATAGGACGTAATTATTATGTTTCTTTTATACCAAAGTATTGGTGAGAAAGCTATGGCCATTAAAATGTTTTACAGAAAATATGGCCACTTTAAAATCCAAATGGTTAGTTGTTAGCGGCTTTAACAATGACAGCAGCGAGAGTGCACTTCACAATAAGAGATCCTTCCAAATGAAGAGTGCAATAGCACGGTGCCCACTCTAATTGCCTACCTGAAACACTGTCTCACTTAAGGCCCTAATCCACTATGTGCATGTGTACGCATGTGTACTTTTGTAAAAGTGTTCTTTATAGCACCCCTTCAGTCAGTGTACTTCCTGTTCAACAGTCAACCTTCTTTCTCAAACAGATAATGGGTGTGGATAATAGTCAAACGTAATCAATAACCATGGCAACCAGATTGCAGGTACAGCACCTTTGATAACAGCCATCTGTCACTTACAGTAATGGTGAATTTAATGTTTATCAGACCATAAATGAGGCAAGGATTAGTACAGCACAGACTCGCATTGCACTGTAATGTTTTGAACAGTACTTTTCTCTTGTTGCCGCATGGAGAAGATCTTTGTGTCTAGGGTGAAACTTCTACACTCCCCTGCATCCGGTGCTGTTAGAGGCCAGTGCTGGTGCACGTTGCAAACCTCCTTACATCTCTCAGCAACATGTCTATCCTTCCTGTGGTGCGCTGTGGCCCCTAAAGGTGGTAAAGAAGAGAGCGAGTGAGAGAGACATTCGGTGTGTTTCTACCGGTGAGATTTCATGCCTAGATTACACCTTTTCACCACACAAAGGCCATTATTAAATACATAACAACACACTAAACTAAAGTGGTTGAAAATAAAATGGTAAGTCATAATAAGTCCAATAAGTCATGGTAGCTAACAACACCTAATGTTAGCTAACGAACATTGCCAACTAAGTCAGCCGTATGACCTGTAGCTTTTACAACAGTAATACGTCATATTCCTGTTCCAGCAGAAACCTTCCTTTTTTTTGTTGTTTTTTTTAACTTTTAACACAAAATTAAGTTTTTTGCCAAATAAATATGTGGAGAACAGTGTGGTTAGTCAACATTGTCAGAAAATGACAGAAAAATATGAAATATATTATAAAACACGGTGGAGTGGGCCTTTAAGGTGTGTATGTGGTGTGTTCACACATATGCATATAATAGTGTTGTGTTCCCCTTTCATACATCTTAGACACCACACAATGCCCCAAGCACTGCCACACACACACACACACACACACACACACACACACACACACACACACACACACACACTGACAAGCATTCCAGAGACTGCATGCTTGCCCCCAAACACACACACACACACACACACACACACACACACACACACACACACATACCACTGGACCCACTGTTAGGGTCGCCCAAAGGGCACATGAAGGAAAGCTGAGTCGTTTTATGACCAGAGGGCAACAGAGGGGAGCACAACTTTGTACTGAGAGAAAAAACAAAAGGTCTAACACGTGTGACTTTATAAAATACTGTCTTCAAGATCAAAGTACAAATATGTTAATTGTGAGTGTCTTGTTCCGTATTATTCTTAAGTTTAAAAGTGCCAAACATCCCCAATGCTCCATGTTCTTTCAGGATAAATCCTCAGCAGTCCATGGTGTACAACGTGGTGCACAAACACTCTGTTCAGCCTCCCAGGAACATGCTGAGGTGTTGTAATGTTAGCTGTGATGTTAGAAAGCTTAGCTGCTAATGAGAGGGAGGGAGAGAGTAAGAGGAAAGTGGGTGGTGTGAATCTTCAGTTTAGCTAAGTGCTACCAGCCACCAAGAGCAAAAGGGGAGGCCAGGAAGTAAATAGAAATTGTAACTACTATTAAGTTTAAATCGATACTCAAATGAGTGACACAAGTACACGGGCCGACTGAAGCGATCTTGCTGAACCAGTGTCACAGAATGTTGTCCCCATCAGTCACTTACACACTAAGGAAAAAAGGGTCCTGGTTGAAAAAAAAGGAAGTTACCCTTTTACGTATGTGTATTTGCACAAGTGTGTTTGTTCTGGCCACTGCTGCTCTCCCCATTCCTAGATATTTTTAACACTGGGCTTCAAAGTTTGGCCATGTTTCTGGTGCTCCTACTTGGCACCCCTGCCCTACAGTTTCTGTGTGTTATAATTCTCTTTGGCTCTTCATTATTATTATTATTATTATTATTATTATTATTATTATTATTATTATTATTATTATTATTATTATTATTATTATTAGTTTCACCATTGCAACACCTTATAATGTTAATTATGTAAATAATGTATCATAATATTCCTTTAACTATGTAAATATCCACACTCCTTATATTTCTTTATTTATATTTCTACTATTTGTGCAACTGCAACACAAAGTTTCCCTTCGGGGATCAATAAAGTATTTCTGATTCTGATTCTGATTATCTAAACTTCTTCTTCTTTTTTCTTATTCATTGTACTTCCCTGATTGTTTGCGCAAGCCTTCTCTTTGCCAGAAAATGTGCTTGCTGGTTCATTGCGGCATAGGGTATATTTATAAGTAGGCAGCTTGGGAGCACCCATAAAGATATTACGCTACTCCTTCAATGCGTATAGGTCCAATTAATGAAGAAAGAGTTTGGATTTAAATTAACTTGTTTTTTTTTTTTTTTTTTCCTGTCTCTGTGGAAATTACTAAATGAAACTAAATCCCCATGCTCCCAGTACTCCCCTCAAGCCAGTTAATGTACGAGGGGAAAGAGAATGTAGGAAAATCTCTCTATAGTTTAACCTTTTGTACAAACATCACAGACAGCAGCAAAGGGCACATGCTGGAACATGCTGCAGAATGTCTGCTTTGATGTGGATTTTAACACGATTTCTATATGTAAAGTATCTAGCCAGAAAAAAACATCAAGTCAGCAGCACCAAGATATTCTGTACACTGTACACTGATTTAAATCTGACATGTTTCTCATTTTGAGGCTCTCTGCAAAAAATAGACACCAACACTTAAAAGACAATTCCAGTGCAAAATGTAGTACCGTACCAAAATTAGTACCGTACCAAAATGTAGTACCGTACCAAAATTAGTACCGTACCAAAATGTAGTACCGTACCAAAATGTAGTACCGTACCAAAATGCAGTACCGTTCACATATACAGGAAGGCGCCATCTTGGGAAAACAGTCATGACCAGTCGAACGACAAACACTGTGCTCGAGCTATGGTTACACGGCGTTCGTTGTTCGACTGGTCATATTTTCCCAAGATGGCGCCTGCCTGTATACTAAATGGTACTGTCTTTATAATTATTATATTTTTATGTTTTTATTTGTTGTTTTTTATTTAATGCTTTGGTTTACATGTAGGGACCCTCATTATGTTACCGTGGATGTGTGGTGCTATTTTGAGCCTTGTCAGTGGTCTAGAAATAGTTTTTACTTTTTACTTTACCGAGTCCCAACAACTAGCTTAATTAAATAATTAGGGGTTTGCGCTAAAACTGGTCACATTCGATTAGCATGAAAACAAATCCCAGGGAACGCTCGACTCAGTACCCATGTGTTATTTACTCCTTGCTTCATTTTGCACAGCAATTGTCCTTCAAGATGGAACGTAACATGTCTTTGTATCAGATATAAGAGCTTGTAATGCATTTATAAAGAAGCCTGAGTCAGATGCTAAAACAACACATACACACACAATCCTGCGCCTGCAGGCTAAGCGTGTTATTTAAAGATTTATTTTGAAAGAAAAGACAATGCTCCTCAAGATGATTATCAGTAATTATTATAAAGTATCTAAATACAGGCAACTGAGGTATATCTGTCTTTCTACAGGTGGAGTGTGAGAGAGAGAAAGAGAGGGAGAAACGGAAAAAAAGAAGTGAGCGACAGTAACAGAGAGACAGAAAGCTTGCACAAACAATGGGAAGAACAGAACACAAGAAATATCAATGTATAAAGGACACGGTGGGTGTTGTGTACTGTCTGAAGAAGTGGTCTACATGATCAAGGCGGATCATTCATTGCACTGATTTCTATATAAAAGACAAAGGCTAAAATTTCCACAATTAATGAACCTGGTGTTACAGCCTCAGTTACACTTCAATGTAGAAAATAAAGCCATACAAAACCATGGAAACTGTGTTCTACTGATACAACCTTCTGCATTCAGAAAAATGCATGCACTGTTGAATGAGGTGCATTAACTTCCAGCAAAGAGTCAGCCTGCAGTTTAAAATAGATAAATCCTTCGAAAGCTGAGTTATATCATCTTCTGTCAATTGACTTTTGCTTCAATGTGTAAAAGAAACATTCAAAATAGATGGCTCGACTCACTTCCTGATCAAAGTGAGAACTCGCCACACATTTCTTAAATAGTTCAACATGGTGTGTAATACACTTATTCACCTTCTTGCCAAGAGTTAGTTTAAGGTATATACTACTCATATAAGTATATTTAATATAAAGCAGCCAGGTGATGGTTCTGGAAACAGGGGACAGCTAGCTTGACCGTCCAAAGGTAAAACCAAATCTGCTTACAAGCACTTTTTTTTAATCCATAAAAAAACGAAAGAGTACAAACTCCAAATTCTCAATTCCTGTCATCGCCATGAGGTTGCGGGCAGCTGGCGAAGACTCCAGAAAGTTACTGCTCTCAGCAAAAGAAACATACCGACACATAACGTCCCCCAAAAAAACACACTGGTACTGTACTGGTGAAACAAACCAGAAGTAACCAGGTCATTAGTGAGCTTTCCATGTCATTGTTCTTTACCTTTTGGACAGAGCCAGGCTAGGTGTTTCTAGTCTTAATGCTCAACTAAGCTAACCGCCTGCTGGCTGTTGTATCAGTCTTCTAATGTTACAGTTGGCAAGAAAAACTAAGAAAAACACATTTTTGTGTCCTTTTTTTCTCCTGCAAATACACACTGACACGCTCAGACCCAGCAGTACAACAGATCATATAAGGCATATCAATTTGCTTGACAAACAATAGGTAGCGATCATAATGAATTAAAAAGACTGGAAAACGCATAGAGACACACATCCACGCAGAAACACACAGGAGGCTCAGTGAATGTATAAAAGGGTCTGGTGACTGTCGATTGTCAGCTCAATGATTCATGACCAGCTGTCTTCAAGGCAAAGTTTTGGTTTATTTGAAAGCCTGCTAATGAGCAGCAGCTGCCTGTCAACTGCAGTTAAGTCATTATCATTAACTATATAACAGTATTGTGTAATATGCTATCACGGTTAAAAACGTACTGGTCTATTCAGCAAAATAAATTCAGATTTTCTGTAATAATTTACTTAATGTAATTCTAAGTATTAACAAAGAGTACATTATGATTACATTATAGAGTGTATTAGCATGTAGATGAAGGCTGAAACCAGCTGAGGTTTGATGAGAGGCATACAGCTCTGTCCCGCATACAGAACAGTGGTTCAGCCCTGTTACATGTGTACTGTATGAGGGTGGTTGGGTGGGTGGTGTATTCATGTCAGTGGATTTGAGCACATTTGTCTGTCTGCCCCTCTCTTGACAAATACTTGTACAGCATTCTGACTAAAACACTCTCACACACACACACACACACACACACACACATACACACACACACGCACACACACATTGGCAGACTTGCAAATGATGAGTAAAACAAGATGAAAAAAATCAAACAGATAGAGTGATTGTATCCAGTGAGTAGAGGAATACTCAAGCTGATTGAATGAACTACAGTATCAGAGTCGAAGAAACAGTGCTCCATCCGTCCGTTAGGGTACAGTCCACTGCTTTCTGCGGAAGAAGTGCATACTGCAGTGTCAATCCACCAGCCTTGGTCCATTCAGTATAGAGCTAAGGGGAGATTTCATTTCCCTGTAGCCCCCCACGAGTGCTCCTACAGTCAGAGGGGAGAGGTACTGCAGGGGGACAGGGACAACACTATCCCAGAGTTCTGTGGATCACCACACACGGCAGATGTTGGCAGGGAACATATAGCTGTTCTTTTTGCAGTTGAATGCTTTGGCAAATTCTGGGAAATTCTGAAGGGAGCCCAGTACCCTGTAACACATAGAAAGGAGATTGTTGGTTGGGGTTAAAGTTTCTATATTAGAAGGTTACTTTTAATTGAAATGTACACTCAACATGTCATTTTATCAAGGTTTTAAAATGGTAGCTCCTACTGTAATTTGTCTCTGCCCTTTGCCTCATAGGACTGATTGATGTAAAAGAAAAACTATCGGCTATAATTTACCTGAATTTCCCTGGACTGTGTACATCTACTTTAATGGAATTAACAGCTTGCTCTGGTCGGTGCGTTCCACACCACACCTGTAAAAAACAAAAAATAGGACATCATAGACAGCATTAGACCAATTCAATTTACAATATACCAATATACTGCATGTTTCCAATTCATTCATCAATCCATTCATATATCCAAACTGCCCACCAAAGTGTCCACTGTAATCCATCCATTTATCATCCATTTATGTATCCACGATCCTTTAATCCATCCATCCATCCATCCATCTATCCATCCATCCATCCATCCATCCATCCATCCATCCATCGAGACATCAATCAATCAGTCAATTAATCTAACCACACATCCATCAGCTACCTGAGCAAAGTTTAGGAAGAAGAGTTGATTGTGGGAAAGGTCAATTCCTGGCAGTGATGGCTCCTCTCCATGCTCTTCCACATAGTTCTTATAGGCCTGTAGTATTAATATGAAACAAATGTTCTCATCTTATATTGCAGCTGTTTTTGAAAAATATGAAAAAAAGTCTTGAAATTACCTAATTGCTACTGATTATAAAAACCTGATCAAAAAGCATTTGATATAAAACTTCTGCTAATTAAATGTAGATGTTCCAAGTAATAAATGTATCTAATTTGCCTCATAATACCATTTCTGACTCGTTACTATGATAAACTTGGAAAATTAGCATATGTTGTCTTCATCAAAATGACTCATTTCTGAGGATACTTCTTGTAAACACCTTATACAGACTTTCACATGCTGGGATCTTTGGTAAATTATGTGTATATGAAAAATACAAACTGTGTTGTTTTGGAAACTATTTACTGATTTATGTAGCAAATTGAAAGTTGTTGCAGTAACTATAATCTAAACTATATTGTCAGCCTTTTAGTTCATTTTAATGTTAATTCATGTCACTTTGTATAGATGAAACTCAAATAATAGCATCCAGGCATGTTGTCTATTTGAAAACTTGTAACTCACAAAGGAAATCAAATCTCCAGGAGCAAGAAAATGGACAATAAAAATAACAGAATTACTACAACATCATGGTTGACCTAAAGTAACAAAATTCATTATCTCATATTGCATCCAAATGTGTGAATGCCTTTATCTGTTCACCTTTGATAAAACCGACAAAATCAGCAGCAACAGCACGTTCTTTATTCTTGTGGTTACAATAACTACTGAGTCTGACAGTGACCTGGCAAAAATACACATCTAATAATGTTAGCAAGCAGATGAAAATAACAAACCACATACTGAATCCTGTCCTCCGTCATCTTTAAACCAGGACTTACTGAGTTCCCTCCCTTGTTTTCAGGGTCATTACCTGAAATGCCTGTCGTATCCCTCCATTGTCAGCAATGTTCTCCCCAAGGGTGTTGTTACCATTTAACTGAGACATAAGTAGAGAAAACACAAAGATAGGCAGGGGAAAAGGACAAAGGGAGATGATATTGTTTTCCTCTGTATTTCAGCAAATCATAGATATCACTTTTCTAGGATACACATACAAGAAAGCATTGTCCCAGGGGATATAAGAAGCATTGTTCAAAGCAATAGGACAGGGGAGAGAAACAAAGAGAGGGAGAGGGATTTATATGTCAACAGAAAATATTAAAGGCACCTGAAGCAGAGAAGAGATGAGCCTGCAAAACTGGAAGAAAGATGAAAATGGATAGGCTGGCAAAGGTAACAGGAAAGCAAATAAATGAGACAATGAGCAAAGTTTGGGACAATATTTGAGAAAAAGTAAATTAAATAAAAACTTAAAGAAAGAAGAAGTAGAGAGATATTATCTACCAGGACATACATGAAGTCCATTGGCCAGGTCCCAGGAGAAGTTGCCATATTGATTGACGATGCACTTCGAGAGGTCCAGGAACCTATCAGTGGAATCTGGTGTCCACCAGTCCTTCAGATCACCATCTTTATCATAGTTACGACCTAAAAAATGAAGCCAAATGCATTAAGGATTTGGCTGGTTGTATTTGTGTAACAAGAAAAAAAGATTGTGACATCTCTCATGCCCAAACATCTATTAATGTATTCTCTGAGACAGCACAAAAATGCTGGAAGTGATGTTAATTACAGGTTCCCATTACATTTCATTTGTTTCCATAGTGTTTCTGGGTGACTTGCAGTTGTGGATATCAGAATACAAGAATTATAACATTGAACATAATAACTTTACATAACCCAATGAAGAGAATGTTTGTTGGAGAAACAAAGAGCAAAAGTGTGGATAATCATACCGTTGTCATCAAAGCCATGTGTGATCTCATGACCGATCACCATGCCGATGCCACCATAGTTGAGAGATTTAGCCTGGCCTTTGCTGAAGAAAGGCGGCTGCAGGATACCTGCAGGGAAAACTGACACCGTGGGAAAGAAAAAAGAAAAGAAAAAAAGTGAAAATGTAACTTCTATGAGTTTGTCTTAACACAACTTTACAAAATGCCGAATGCTAAATAATTGCACACACATTTGCATGTGCACATGTGGAAATACCTATTTGGTTTTTGCTGGATGAGTAGAATGCGTTGACAACAGCAGCTCCGGTTACCCACCTGCAGAAGGCAAGGAGGGTGGAATTAAAGAGTGATAAAGTGAGGAGTGCAGCATGACTAAGATTTGATGACAGATAAATATGACTATATAAATACATAATATGTTTGCATGTAAAAGGTTTTTTTGCTCTTCTTCTTCATATATTTTATTTACTTACGTGTGTATGGGTTTTTTTGTCAGTTTTTAAGAACAGCACTAAGGCAAATTCCTATCAACTGTGTTGACAAGGGAATGCAGTATCAAATGACCCTGTTATTAATGACATCGAGCTAATATTAGCATTACTGCTGTGCTCAGTGGAAGGCTGAACTCTATGTGCGAGTAGGAGTTTGTGTGGGAGAATGTGAATGCACTGTGCTAAATGCAAGATGGTGTGTCACACTACAAGCACCATAAGTGAATATGAAGTCAGTTATTATTAGTGATTACATAATAAAGAATATAACTTTAAATTACTACACAACCAGAACAAGCCTGTTTGCAGAACAATGATTTCATCATGCAACCAGAAATACAAATCTTACTCCTCTTTGTTGACTTTGACTCTCAGTTTCCGCAGGCGTTTCTTTTGCACATACTCCAGGTTCTGTAGAATGTTTTCAAAGTACTCCTCTGCACTGTAGGCCAGCTAACACCAACACACAGCCAGAGAAACAGGAGGATTAGCCCTGATGAGAGCTATCAACACATGGCCATTTATTCTCCAGCAAAACACATAAAAGCCAAGAATTCCTCAAGATGTTTTCATAAAATTGCTATGCAGTTTTGATGAACTCATGATGAATTAATTTAGCTAAAGAGGAAAAACATCCACAATCACATCTTTTCAGACACTAACATCTTTGTACTCATTGTTAAGGTATTTGTCATCCATGATGTTGT
This sequence comes from Percina caprodes, assembly GCA_013375575.1. Lineage (NCBI taxonomy): Eukaryota > Metazoa > Chordata > Actinopteri > Perciformes > Percidae > Percina > Percina caprodes. The sequence continues at coordinate 1,263,002 of JABXJD010000158.1, forward strand.
CAGAATAGCCAATCCGTTCGCGAATAGCTCGGGCCTACAGAAAAGTAGAGGAGATAATTTGAAAAAGTTTTAGTCATCACATATCCCAAAGAAGTACAATAGAATACAGTAGAATACAATACAATTGATAAACAATAGCCTTTAACCCCACCCCTGCTAAGCCTGCTCCTTCTCCTCAGCTGCTTTTTTAGTCTCGGAATCCATCCAGGTCAGTCCATCAAGGTTACTAATGAAGACTTCCCGAATGTCTTTAATCATCTCCTCCATCTGATGACCACCCCCACACACACACACACACACAAACACAGAGAAAGAGACAACAGTCACAAATATGCCACTGATATGTCACAATCAAATATACAGTAAATCCTGGAAAAATCAGTCCATGCAAATTGTACATGGTGTGGGAGTTTTTCTCATAAGGTCTGTAGAAAGGATGCAGTAGAAAACACACACTGCAACACATTGTGCAACACAGTCATAAAAATACACTTCCCTGAACTAGGAACTATTATTACATAGTCACATATCAATATAAGCACTCAGGGTTGCATTCCATTTGTGTAGAAGTGTGGCGGCCCTGGGTAATATTACCAGTAGTGTAATATTTTTTTGATTAATATGACGGATGGAATAATAATAAAAATATCAACTATTTTTTTACGTATTAATAAAGGGAGGTGAGGCAATGACAGTCATAATTATATCATGTTTAGTGATAATTAAATGTGTGTGCAAAAAAAATACGATCTGGATCTTAAGACCTTCACCCTTGGGGTTGAATTTCTGAGTTATTGAAATAATTCAAAACTTTATACCTGTAATTTATAGAAGTGGTACTTGTGCCTAATGTTTAAAGATTAGTAAACAAACAAGTTATGCTATTCTTATTAAGCAAATAAATGTTTGGAACTAAACAAATATATCTATGTCATACTTGTCTTCAAATAACATACTGGCACAACTGTATGGATCTCACAATAATGAGATATACTATTCACACAGTAAGGTGCTCACAACTCCACATCCAATACTCAGATTGTGGTGTAACCTTAAGTATATATTCTAAAATGTATTGCTTTTGAGTTACAGAATCAACACGAATGCGCCTGCACACAGAGAGACAGACTGACTGACGCCACCATGATGGCATAATGCTCTGCAAATTGTGTACTATAACATGGTGATAGGACATCCAAGTTCTGTCCACAAACAAAACAAAAAACAGAATAAGAATAATTCCCAAAAAAATACCTGAAGCAGTGCAAGAATGAAAGCCAAATAAGAAGGGGAAGAATTACAGTAAAAACTGCAGGGAGAACGAAGGTCACCCTTCCGGATCACTCTAACCACAGCTGTGCTGTCAGACCGCAGCGAGCTGACAGAGGCATTCCAGTGTCTTATCCCATCAGCAGACCCATCGCTTACACACTACATGACCACTCGGACAACACGCTGTGGTTTGCCACGAACCGCCAGGGATCGTACTGATAGGCTTTTCTTCAAATCTTTTAGCATACAGCATGTGTGTGTGAGTGTGTGAGTGTGTGTGTGTGTGTGTGTGTGTGTGTGTGTGTGTGTGTGTGTGTGTGTGTGTGCAGGTCTGTTTGCATGTAAAACACGATAATAATATTTGCATGGGTCAAATGCAGGTTTTATAATCCAAGTCTGCAAAAGCTGTATTTATCATTATAGATCTAATTCACTGCTATTCAATTAGATATAATTCACTCTGTCTCCAAACAATGAACATGTACAAGTCCTACATACAAAATCCTTGAGTAAATGTAGAGAAATACTATAATCATAATACACTCTAAAAATCATCAAGTACTCCTTATGCCAAAAAAGTGAAATATCATTGTGTATTATATTTTGGTTAAGTGTCATAGTTTTATTAATGAGAGTCATATTTTACTTTTGTAGTCGGTCATGGTACTTTAATCTATAGTAAAAGATTATACATATGGCTGTCAAATAAATTTAATGGACTTAAAACATGCAATGTTTGTTTCTGAATCACAGTGTCATGACACAAATCATTTCCTATTGGCCACCGGGCTGAGGTGGGTGTTGCTTACCTGCCTCAAAGAGCTTACAAAGCGGACAAGAAGCAGACCAAGGGCGGGCCCGTTTTGGAAGAGACACAATAAGAGTCGTGGGACGAAGTTTTCTTTTTCCCCCATAAAGTTGTGTAAATGTTTTTTGTCCGCGTCTTTAATGTCTATACATTGACACCAAACCGAGGACTGGTCTGGTCAGAAAGACAGAACAACACTGCGCCCTGGCTATAACAAAGGTAGGCCTCTCATCCTTACTTTCAGCCTTGCGGCCGAGAGTTTGGCTCTTGTGTATTAAAATGCATGAGTAAGCAAAGTCTTAGGGCTCCTAGAATTAACAAGAGCATTAAGATTTTCCCAGGGTTGTTGTTATGCCATGACAACAGTATGGTAGTGAAAGCATTAAGTAGCATAAATGTACATATAAGTTACTCTAAAATCTACACAAGTTCAGAACTTGTGTAAAAGTACTTTGTTATATTCTACTGGTGGAAATATATATCTGTGCCTGAGAGAAGGTTGTTATGTGAGGAGTGCAACCTGTGTGCCAGCTGCAGGTCAACTCAGCACGCTTACACACACATATGGTGTACGTTTGGCCATGTATTTGAGGAGAGGGGTGTTACATACTTGGAGTTGTGTGTCACTTTACACACAAACAAATGCATTTAGTCAGGGTGTGTGAAATCCACATGCTCAATTGGGTAAAGGTCAAGAAAATGACCAAGATTTACAGTGTGTGAGACACTCAGCATTATGACAGATGTATGATCGCACACAATCTGACACTCATACACAAGCATGCGCCCAGAGTTGAGATTTACAGTGTGGGTACTGTGGGGAGGATAGCAAGGGCACCTTGTTCAGAGACACATAAACACATTCAACGGGATGGGCCTGAAACTGATGTTCTCATACTGCATATATGAAAGACTGATTACATAAGCATGTGCACTGTTTTTGTGAAAATGCATGCATGATTCATTTCAGTGATTTGGTAGCATTTCCAATTGTCAAGAAAAAATACAACATTACATTTCATTATGTTTTCCACAGTCTCTCTAATAAGGAATTACTCTAGTGTTTTATCCTGCATTACATCTAACGTATAATCCACAAACTACTGACCAGTTCTTTGCTTTTTTCAGAGAAGGCCTCCTGCACATACAGTCGTCCCACAGCATTGTCCATGTTGTTGTTGACGTAAAGTGCACACTGTCGCCACACTGCTGCCTCTGATGTTGTACCAGACAGAGCCTGCAGGGAAATTAACGAAGCACTGATCAGTTACAGATGCAAGATAACCCACTTGGCATGTTGGTTAAAGAGGCTTGTGACAATTTGTTATTTGTGCCTCCATTATGCATCACCATCACAGTTATGGCAATAAGAAAGATTGGAGATGATTTGATTATGAAGAGGGTTAGAATTAGAAATAGTTCTAAATGTGGTGGGGAATGAATGGAGCCGTGTGTTGACATCTAGTATTTATTAAAGCCCAAATGATACCTATCTATACCTAGTATCTTTGTACAGTACAAAATGTCAGATTATACTGTAAGTATCAAGAAACTGCAGTATAGCATAATTTAGAAACACTCTTACATAGTTTTTTCAATTAAGGCACCAACATGTGTATGCTAGCAGCTCTAGGGGCAACAATGTTGGTGCCTCTTTGGTCCACGTTAAAATATTTCATCCACTGGATGGATTTCCATGGAAATGTGATATAGAACATAGATTCAGACATTCATGTCTCCCCCTAAAATTAATTGTGGTAACTTTGGTGATTCCTTAACTTGTCATTGAGGGACACCAGCAGGTCAAAGTTTAACTTTGCCTACTACTTTGGTTCATGACCACATACTAGTAAACCTAATGACATCAGGCTCAGCTGTACTTTGTGTTTAATGCTAATTAAATGGTGACCAAGAAAAACATACCTGCTAAACATCCTTCCGTTAGCATTGTCACTGTACATTTTATTTTCAGTGCTCAAATTTCAATACTGGAACCCACCTAAAATTCAGTTGTGTAAATCTATAGAAAGTTAAGGTGTCAGGGTATTGGCAGTGTACCTTGCGAAAGGCTTTCCTGGTGTCCCTGTAAGATCTGCTCAGGCCTACTACCATGTTCATAGCAAAACGCCACACAAGGTAGTTCTGCAGATCCCTGTGGGGAGACAAAGGATGTTCAAAGAAACTCTCTTGCTCATACAAAGCTACACTATATTAGCTTTTTTATTACAACCCACTCTCCACAAACAAGCTATTGCACAAAAACACAATTAGGTTACAGACTCAAACAAACAAACACACACGCACACACACATACACACCTTTTGTTGTATCTGGCCAAGATAAGATTGAGTCTTCTGTAGTAGTTGGGGGAGTAGTTTATGACCTTCTCTGTGTCAGGAATGCTGATGTTGACTGTATCCATTATCTTAGCTGTGAAGTTACTCCAGTCAAAAACCTTCAAGTCCGAAAGCACGTACAAAAAGAGTGGTCTTAGAAAGAGGAAGTAAGGTGAAAAAGAAACTGCAAATTAGGATAGAAAAGGAGTCTTTTTTTTACCTGCGAGTCCACCTCAAGGGTGAAGTTGGCGTTCATATCACCCAGTTCCATCTTGTTGTAAAGCAAAACTGGGTTGTTGCGGTCCTCTGGAGTATCGGTAGCCTGGAAGGGAGTAAGTCAGAGAAATAAAAAAATCAAGAATTCTGTCACAACATAACCCTCCTGTTTCCTGATGCATACAAGTAAAGTACAGGTCCAGCAGCAACAATTATTTGGAGTCCCTGGAGGCTTTAGGTCTGTAAATGTCAGAGCTTGAACGGTCTGACTTGCCTTGTAAAAGGCAGCAGCAGAAAGGAGGGGAAGTGAAGCATGGCAGTGAGCAGAGCACACATCTAGCACTGAAGGACAAACGTGGACTGTGTAAACCGGTTGATGTCTGAGAAAGAGAGAGTTTGTTGTGCAGGGATCAGGCTGGTTAAGAGCTTGTTTTACACTGCAGCTGTTCTAGACGGCAACCACAAACACACTGAGGAGAGAGGTTTGGGCTACAAATGGAGGAGATAATTTAGATAAGTTATTTGCTCATAAAATCCTCCTGTTGTCTCAAGCTGATATTTGGAGGTAAGATATGCATTGCTGCTGGAAAACATGGTCACTTTCCCTCAGTTTCTCAACAAACTAAAAAGTGGTCTTTTAGAGACCCAAGACAGTTTTCAGATCTGACCAACTATTTAGGTGTCTGCTGGGAAAAAGTGTGCATGCACGCTTACGTTGGCAATGTCTCTCTCCAGGTCCATGACTCGTGTCACCTCCTCTCTGATGTGGGTTTCATTGATGTCCAATCCCCGGTCAGTGCGGATCAGCTTGGCAAGGTCAATCATGAACTTCTCGTAAGCCCGACATGCCTGTCAAACAAATACTCATTCATGATATCCGTATCTGGAATTTATTTTAACAGGATGGAAAGGAGGCAGAACACACACACACACACACACACACACACACACAAGTTTCCTGCCTCAAGCTAAGTTAAGTACTTTTTGCATTTCAATCAAGGGTCCATTTGTAAAGTAAAACCAGAGCAGAGGATGTTTGCTCCAATCCCACACATCTGGTCTAGATTGAGAGACATACAAATCTGTTCTGTTTTGCCTCTTTGATTTTAATCATCATTGCTTCAGAGGGCATTTGTATTTATTGCATACACATGCTCGTAAATGCAAGTATGTGTACATATGAGCACAAAGTGAATTCAGGTACGAATATTTAACTAAGACCCTCATTATTTGTTAATCATCATGTTCCCTGGACGAAACTCCCGGGGTTAAAGAACCTCAGTGGTATGGGCCAACATGAACAAATTGAGTTGTCTTCATTATGCATCAGTTGATGTAAACCTTAATTATATAACAAGCAGGGGTTGAATTGGAATTTGTTATGTAGGAGGCTGTGTTGATTCAGGGTTGTCATGGGTGAACGTGTGTGTGTGTGTGTGTGTGTGTGTGTGTGTGTGTGTATGTGTGTGTGTGTGTGTGTGTATGCACTACAACAAAATCTACTAATACTAGTGCTACTACAATATCTGATTATACAGTCTATCATTTGACAGACTGTATATAAAATATAGCGAGGACCACCTTTCATTCTATGCCACCTGTGCTGGGATCTCAGATCTCAGGTTTTAAATTTTACAGAATGTTAAGAGTCATGTGATCGGCTGGACAGAGATGGCGGCTTCAAGTGTAGCTCCTGGCCCAACTTTGAGAAGTAGTTGTTTTATTCGGTTCCAACTCCAATATTCTACCAGTTTGTGCTCGATAGAGTTACTTAAAGCAGAATGGCAAACAAGAGCAGAGCCCAACGCAGCGATATTGATGCTATTGCAGAGGCATTGATTACTGGAGAAACCGAAAAGCTAATTACAGGTGGGGATTAACATGACGAGAAGCTAACTGCTACCAATGCTCAACTAGCATATCTGACCGCAAGCCTTGGCTTTATTAGATTGTATGTGAACAACCTAAAAACTACCGTGGAAAGCAGCAAAGTATTCTTGACAGCCATGGCCACGCTTTACAAGAGATGGAGGTGAAGCTAGCAGACATGGAGGGCAGAAACCAAAGCTGCAATAACTGCATTGTCTGGTTGAAAGAGGGGTTAGAATAGGGTGACCAGACGTCCCCGGTTTCCGGGGACAGTCCCCGGTTTTGGTGACCTGTCCCCGGCTGGATCTGTCCCCGGAAATGTCCCCGGTTTTCACTTTGACTGACGAAAGAAAGAAAACACTGACCAAACGTAGCTGATAGTCCCACACAAGCAGCCTCAAGACAGCCAGAGCCAGCGCTGCTCAGAGCTCAGAGATGTTTTAGAAAGCCGTATTTAACGATGCTAAAAATACTGATTATTTACATGGAGTCTGGTGGGTTTAGCGAACGCAATTTCGCTAAACTTTTTATGTTTTAAAAAAGGATCTTAATCTTTAACAGAAAGGTCGACCTCCTTAGAAATCCTTTCCATAATGTTGTCACACTTAGACACTTAGAATATTAATCTGAGTCTGTCAGTAGCAAAACGAGCACTTTTATGAACGTAAATACAAACTAGACAATTATCCAATTAACTTACATTGCTTGTTTCGCCGCTGCCGACTGCAGCGATCTCGTTTACTGCGTCAATGTCAAGGGAAAATATTTTCTCAATAGTTTTTAATGTATCTGATACTCTATGAGCTGTTGCAGAAACAAGCCTGAAGCAATAAAGCAAAAGCTGTCACATAAATGTAGTTCAGTAAACATTACAACAGAAGGTGTATGAAGTAGCAGCAGGGGTGATCCTAGGATCAGACCTTTAGGGGGGGCTCAGCCCCTAATGAGAATGTGGCCTACATGAAATGTTATCATGTTTACATTATGCATAAATCTCTGCACACCCATTACTCTCTGTGAAATACCTCAAACGCTTCACTCAACACATGCATCAGTACAACAAGCGGTTCCCGAGTAATCTGTAAGTTTGAAATTACAACAAATTTTCTACATGATCTCCAAACTATATTGTATTCTCATGTAAACTAGTTATGTCAGCACAGATAATTTTGTAAATTGCTTAGCCAGTGTATCCCACCATAATGGTTATTATATTGCCAGATTCCAGACAATCTCACTTACTTATATATATATCCCACTTACAATATGAATATATATTTATAATGGGATGCTTCCTAGTGACATTAATGCAAAAATATGAAGAAAAAACAATTCCACCTGTGTGTGTATGATTAAAATTCTGAAGTGCAAACTAGTTCAGGCTACAGCACAAATATTTCCATCCATAGATAAGACCAATCAAGTCTAACCTCTGAATTTCTTTGCAAAGTGCACCAGATTGATAGCCTGGCTCCGCCCTCCTACGTACGTTTGCTCAATTTTCATTTCACAACGTCTGGGTTTGCGGTATATTTGCGGGCTTTCTCCAGCCAAATAATCAGGAAAAAGAGGGAGGGGCTGAGGAGGTGGAAGGGGCGAGCTAGTCTTGTTTTGTTTGAAACATTAGGCTCGTTCGAGATGAGCCAGGTCTGCGCAGAATCGATCACCGGCGATCGGCGCCCGTTGCATGCCAGTTAGATTTGTGTCCGACTTGCTCTGACGTCATGCACACGTGGGCAACGGAAATCTCACGAGAGCAAGGCGGCCGCAGTTCTGAGACGCAGGCAGCGCAGTTGCTTTTCACCAACTGCAAGAGCCAGGCGGACCCAGAGCATGCTGGGAAACGCTGGCTTCTCAGCTGATTTAACAGCTGATTGGTTTACAACATGATGACGTTTTATATAAACATTTTATTGTTTTTTTTTAATCGGAGGGATTTTAGTTGCTATTTGTCTGATTTAAAGACTTATTCTGTACAGAACACACCTTATGTGGCTGATAGTGATGTTAAGAAGTCAGAGAGACTAAATCCGTTCAGATCACGGATCATCTCCAGTCTGTTAATTGTTAATTAAAATCAGCAACAGATCGCATGTAGAACATTCTGAGAGCTGCTCTGTCATAATTAAAACAACTAGAGAGTGTGTACCAGCTGATCTGTGGGTCTGATTATATTTTATTAAAATCATAATCGCACCATAGTGTTTTGTCACTTCCTGTCCAGTCTGAAGGCTGCTGGAATCGGATGGAAACTGTCCGACTTTACTGCAGCTTTTTTTCACCGCCCCCTGCTGCTGCCGCCTGCTCTCGTCTACTTTACAGGCGAGGCGCAGTTCATCTCGAACGAGCCTATTTTCTTACAGGGGAGCATGCCCATGGACCCCTCTTGTGCCCCAGTGCAGCTCTAGGTCTTGTGATTCCCCTGGGGCAGTGTCCCGTTTTAAGTTTTACAAAGATAAAAACATGACCTGTTTTGGAGGTATTTACGCATCTGAGCTGAAAATGTCCCCGGATTTTGTCTGAGGAATCTGGTCACCTTAGGTTAGAAGGTTCTAATGCTATCCAGTATCTCTTGGTGGTTCCTGAATTTAGCAACTGTTCAGATCGAGATTATGAGAGCCCACCGAATTTACAGTGATAGCCCAAAGAACAAATACCACAGGCTACAAATGCTCTGAAATCATGGGCCAGCAGCTTGGGGTTTATACTGTAGATATTTGGCATGTAGTTAAGCCCACCTGTAAGGATTATTCCTTTTTCTCAGGTAGACATAAATCTTTTTTGCATCTTTTTGCATTCCCGCAATTATTTCATTCAATTTATAAAGCGTTGTTACTTCCAATGGCATTGTCTCACCACAAATCTCTCAATATGCGGTGAAAAAATAATTCTATATCACTGAGTTCATTGCAGAAATCCAGATATTTGAAGAAAGTAATGTTGGCTCTGTAGAAGATCCTGGAATATTATGAGGACTCGATAAAAGGTTTTATTAGGAGCAATACCATATGTTTCTGCTCTAATGCGCTTAAAGCAATCCCTTCAACTGCAAACCCTTGAAGCTGAATTTGAAATATTTGACTTATTGTTGGGAAATTATTTTACTGATCAAATAGCTTTAGAATGATCACTTCCAAAACGCATTCAATCTACCATGTTCCTCAATTTCCTTTTACCTACCAATTAAGATCATCACTCAAGGTATACAGTGTCCCCTGGCAGAGATCTGAATGTGATTGCCAGACCTGTGCAATCCAGACCGTCAGCAGATTAACTACAATTTAATTCATAGGACATATCTCACCCATGTGAAAATGCATCACATGAAGGTAAAAGTCACACATAAGGTAAGGTACATATATTGATATCACATGATCTGGGATTGCTCTCCTGTTAGTCAGTTCTGGAACAATATTGCATTCAAAATATCTGCCTTGATTAATGTTACTGTACCTGTTACTATCAGTGTTTTGATTCTGAACGATTTGTCAGCTCTTCAGCTCTCTAAAATTCAAAAATGTGCTGAATTTGCTGGACTTACAGTGCTAAGAAAACACGTTGGAAACCACCTCATGACTTGTCTATTCGTACATGGACCCTTTCTTTTTTGATGGCATGTGCAGTATATGGAGCTCTCTACGGCTCACATAAGTGGAGAGCCACAAAAGACTGGACTCTTGGCTCAACATTGCTGAATCCTTGAAATCCATGCTGTAGACTTATGCTTTAGCCTCCTTACTTCTATCTATGCATGTGTGTCAGTGTCTTGTGTATGTTCTGTTTTTTGTATGTCTTATTGGTAAGATGCGGACTCCATTCCTACTGTTGTGTTTGTATTAGGCCTTCCCCCTCCCTGTCTTTCCTCTCTGTGTTTTTGGTCCTGTTCTTATGTCTCAGTTTATTTTTTTTTAATTGTATAATAGAAAATATTTGATCACAAAAATAAGTTTACAGAATGGCGGGAGACAACCAGTGTTAAGGTATATTACCTCCACCTAAACTGAGGTCCCAGATCTGCTTTGAATTCAATTTAGTTCAATACAATTTTATTTATATAGCGCTAAATCACAACAACAGTTATCTCACTGCTCTTTTTATAAAAGAGCAGGTCTAAACCATACTCTGTGATGTTATTTACAGAAACCCAACAATTCCCACCAGCAGCAAGTTTAAAGAAATCCATTGACAGATAAAAGGGAAACCCTGTAAAAGTTACACGTCCCCTGATCACATAGAAGAGTATAAGTCTATTTGCCGGGGTTGTCTGAGGCTTTAACCCATGATTAGAGAAGTGTGTGTGTGTGTGTGTGTGTGTGTGTGTGTGTAGTGTGCTTGTATAGGCCTATGTGTGTACACCTTAAACCTACCTCTGCATAGGGTCCAGTGCAAGCGTAGTAATCTCTAGATAAGAGGCCGAGGTTGGTCTGCTGGTCAAACTGGCAAAGAGGAATAATAATAACAATGAAACATACATATGTATTTATATAAGCCAAAGAAATTACATCTGGAAAATGGGTGGTTATTTTCCAGCTGAATGGATCTATGTGTGCGTGTGTGCGTGTGCGCGTGTGTGTGTGTGTGTGTGTGTTGTGTGTGTGTGAGAATATGGGTCTATGAAATACAGAGAGAGAGGAAGGCTTTGTTTCAATGCTACAGTTGCACACCTACATGAATGATGTATGAATTGGAGTCCCTGTCATCAGTGCCGACAAAAAAGTTGACCAAGAGTTGAGTTCCATATTTCTCATTCAGCTTGGCAATGACGTTCTCCAACCTCCATGTTTTACCTGAGTACCAGAGAAGGAAGGAAAAGTGAGAACAGGAGAATTGACTGTACACAACATTTGCTGTAGGTGACACTGTAAAAACATTACTCTACCATAGTTGGTCTCCCAGTTGTCCACAGCTAAGGGCCACTCATACACATCAGGCAGCATGTCGAGCAAAGGAGCCCCTCCCCTGAGCTCAATTAAACCTTAAATGGGGAGTAGATACAAACAAGCTAAAGTCGGTTTCTAGTAATGAGTGCCATTGTCTAATCAGAATTCACAACTGAAAAAGAAAAGAAACCTTCTTATTATCCATATATTGTACTCAATTTCAAGCATAATTAAAACATTTGGAGGCATTTAAGTAGTTTATTGATCTGACTTCTAAGAAAAAACATGTGCATCAAATAATGCTGTAAAGCTGAAAACCAGTGATTCTTACTTTCAAAACTAATAATGGATGACAATTGTTACGACAGTTTGTTAATTAGGTTTATGAACGTTTGATTAAGTTTGACAATGCAATAAACTGAATCAGAGACACGTAACCTTTTAAGAACAATATTAACTTTAGGACAATAGAGGATGCAAAAATGGATGTCTGTTGACATGTGATGACAGCTGACTCACTCTCATTGATACAGGACTTGTAAAGGGTCTTAGCCTTGGTGAGAGCAGTGGCTTCCCCCTCAACTGTTTTTTCAAGGACACCTAAAATGAGAGCAGAGAAACAGAGCAAGATTGAAGGAAAGAAATAAAGACAAAGACAGAATGATAAAGAAGAAATGAGTGCACAGAGGGAAGGGAAAAGAGAGAGGGGTGTAGATAATCCCAGTTACAATCTCAGGTTTTCCAGATGCATTTAATCATTTTAATTAAGGCATGTTGTCCTTGCGTCAGAGGGCGCCAACACAAATAAAGTGATGACTTTAAACTATGGCAATACATAGCAACCAGTGACAAAACAGTATGGAAGAAAAAGTCCTTCAGTGGCAGGTTCAGACAGAAGTTTGCAAGACATTGTAGAATTCTCTCTGACCAGAATGAGTTTCTGGCCAGGGGGTTTATACAAGTTAACAAACAACATTATATAGAAAAGCTAAGAAAAAAAAAGTTAAAAAAACTCCCAAGTCTGTTGGAGCAGATTCTTACATAGACTCAATACCGTCTGCTCGGTCAAAGCCAAGGTGTCGTTGGGCTTTAAACACGAGCTCTCACTCAGCGATCAAAGTGAAATGCTTCCTCTTAACACTAAGCTAGAAAAATGCAGACTTAATATGCATGATACACTAAATCTGTTGATCTGTAAAACAGTTTCAGGACAGTCAAAATGTCTTAAAATACAGCAAGAACTTGATCAGTGAACAGGAAAGAGAGAATTACGGTAGTTAATTTTGTTCTACAACACACAATACTAAATTATTCATATATCAACTTTAAAGCTGCCCTACACAAAGAAATCCTATTAAACTGATGGAAAACAAACAATTTATTTTGTATATAATATTTACAGTGTAATATACAAAAACATTTTCCCAATGTAATTCTTATGTTACACAATATGTAGAGTGGCTAATTGAAAACAGTAAATTGTACAAATTCAGATGACATACTGTATGTTATGAGGTTTGTGTATAGTGACAAAACTGGCCAACATAAATGGAACATTTTTATGAGGATATTAAAAGTTTTTAATATTCTGGCAATTCTGTAAAATCATATCAAGTCCACCTGCCGAAGATCAAACGTTGTATCTCACACTGAATGAACTGGACCCTGCATTAATAAATTGATAGACCAGGGACCTGCAATGCATAACAAGTGCTAGTACACCAATACGCAATCATAAAATGTTCCCTTGTACTGTGTATGGCCAGTATTTTCTTTGAAGGGTGTAATAAATGATTAAACACAAACTATTAGTTGCTGTGCAATTAATCTTTTGATTTGAGTGATTGGAGTATTTGGGTCATTATTTTGTAGAGGTCAACGCTCATATAGACCACAAATTGCAATCTGCAGTACATATTTTAATCTGTGGTTTAATTGAATTCTCAGCATGGCGGTGGTAATCAAGGCGCTGCAAGTGACCTCAGAGTAGGGAAGCAAAGGAAAAGGTGGAAAGATATCAAGGAGCAGCAAAGTTAAATCATCACTACTTCTTTTTTTTGCTTGAGTATATTGCCCTTGTCAGCACCTGCTGTAGGTATCTAGACGTCAGTTAGCTCGGCCTCAGGCTAGGTAGACATTTCTAGGTAGACAGCTAATCAAAATGAGTGATGAAGTGTTGGTGTGTAAACTTGCTCAACTAAGGCGGTAGAGAATGGGACCAACAATACACTTTTCCTGCGATGCCTCTAGGCACAAAGTTGTAAGTATAACCATTCCTTCAGGATGCGCTGTCGCTTTTCAGCTGCATTGATCATGTGAGTGAGTGATCACTAGATTCAACCTAACACCCACTTGGTAATTTGGGTATTTGCTAAAATGGGGAATGCAAGTGTTTTGTTACGATAGTATTAGATGCCCTCTGTTCTAGCAAACAAACAATCACTTTCACTCAGGTGTCTAGTGTGAAACGGTCACTTTTTGAGCCAAGGTTTACGGACCTTAGCTTGTGTCGTCACGTCGTCACATCATTTTTCATCAAGTATTTCTGTTGCCTAAACTTAACTAGTTCTGTTTTACAATGTTAACTATGTGTTTAAAACTTGAAACCGTTTTAAATAGAATGGTCACATTTTTTAAACAACCACACGTGTTAAAGTCATGTGTTTTAAAATGGTAAAAAATATTTCACTTTGGGAGTCATTGGCAACTGACGTAATTAGGTATGAGGATGTGTTGACTCAAATTGTATCTCAAACCTTAGCTCAACTTCAGCTTAAACTATCTGGGGATGTGTCATTCCGTACAGAACATCATTTTAACTGAATTCTTTTTTTTTATTGTAGTTCAGCTAGTATACTAGAGCTCATGGGTTGCATTGGGCTCTTTTAAATAAAAATTTACAAAAGGCTTGTCCTGTCAGAGATTAGGAGCTCAAATCCAGACTGAGACACTTTAAAAAGTTATTTACCTCTGACCTCTCACTGAACTCCAAGACTCTACCTCATCTTGCCTGTATTCTGTGACAGGTTTCCTGAAAAGACGCATTTCTAAAGACTGTCTTTGTCAGCTTGCTTTTTTCCAAACAACAATTGTGAAATGTCTGTTATGAATATGATCTTTTTTTTTATTAAGCTATTGTGATTTACCGGGAGGGTTTTAATGTGATCCCTTGAAATCCATTCCACCTGGGCTTGGTTCAGTGGCACAGCACAACTTTTCATGTACTGACAAATAAATCATCATGTACGACTAGCGTGACCAGACGTCCCAAAAAGATGAAAGTGAGATGTCAGGCTGCATGCTAGCAGCAAACTAAATATAAATAACAGCTGTACAGATCAATTTTTATTGTTTTATTTGTTTCATAATGAAACTTGAGTTTATGATTTCAATGATTTTTTATATGTATTTTTGCGTTTCCCCGTTTCGCCGTCCTGAATTTTACTTTTAGCCATTCTCATCTGGTCACCCTACAACAAACAAACATAAGCCCTATTATTGTTTCTTTGTGGCTGAGTGTTTCTTAATTGGCCATGGGAAAATGTTGTTTTGTCATTAGTTTTTATGGTTTTGGGTTTAACATTTCTGAAATTATGAGTAGCAGCCAATTTTCCAGAAGTGTGTGGATTATTATGTACGTTGGATTCATGATGGATCATTTACATCATAATAGATGATGTAAATTTTTATTTAAAGTCTACTTGTGTACATTGAAATCTAGACTATGTAAATGGTAGACCTCATGATTGCTATTGCTGTTGTTTATGGTAATTTAGAGTCATAAATGGGCAATTTGAAATAGATTGAAAGAACTCAGCAGCCTTTATGAACTTCACATGTAAAATTGTTTTTCATTTGAAATCAATTTACATTTATGTCACACATTATTGCATTTGTATGTACAGTATGTGCAAGGTGTGACATGACTTCTCCTAAATGTTTCTAACTATTTTTGATATGCATTTGGATGGTTGCAGCATTATTGTCTGTAGCAGCATTTATAAGTAATCAATTCCTCAGGTTTTGGAAGTTTAAAAAAGTGCTAAATCATGGCTTGGTCAGTTAGTTCAGCATCAGAATCTGCATTGTTTGTGCACTCACAAAACTGCTTCTGTTGACTTCCACTAACCATGTCAAGCTGAGCAAACAAAGTTGAGTACTGACCATGGATGTAGATCCAGCAGCTTAGCTTAGCAAAAAAAGACTGGAATTAGTTAGCCTGGCTCTATCCAAAGATAACAAAATCCACCTACCAGAACCTCTAAAGCTCACTCAATAACACATTGTATCTCATATGTTTAATTCATACACAAAAACCAAACAACAAAAACAACATTCCGCTTCACATAGGGTTATATGGTGGACTATTTCGTGCCAGGCAACTAGCAGAGACTCCAGAAAGTTACTGGCCAAGAAATAGTCCAGCACATAAGCCCCCATAAAATGTTGATCAGATAATATTGTTCAGATTATTTACAGAGCCTTAGAAGTTATTGTTGACAGATGTTTTTTATCTTAGCCAAAAATAAAAAATAAGTTTTTCTGAAGATTTCTGAAACTTTATATGTCATTTCCAATTAAAAGAAAACCCATTTTTAAAGGGTATCATGTAAGTTGGACAGCCTTTTGATTTTGATAAACCATCACACAACTCATTGCCTAAGTATTGCCTGTCACTTAAAAAGTTATCTCTCATAAATGTTGCAAATTGCACATTTCAATGCAACACTAAGGTCAATACAGGAAAGAGGATGGATCTTGAATTACATAGCCAAGTGACAGGGAACTCTCCCCTGAGTCCATCACTCATGTCCCAGTGAGTTAGGATCAAAAGATACGATGAAGAAATATTGTTCTTTCTCTGTAATTTTAGCGACTTATTGACAGGGCCAATTAGATCTAACAGTTAGATAAGGCACACTTTAAATAAAAAGTTTACCTTTCTTCTATCTCTAATTTCTTCAAATGCCACATCAGATCAGTGTGTATTAAAAAAATCTGTGCATAATTAATGTCATATCTACTCTCAGTCAACTTAACAGCCCCCAAATATTCTAAATGTAATTCAATATTAAATCATAATCTCTTTCAGTTACTTTCATTTGCTCAGAGCTTTGAGTCATCTCTTTCCCTTACATCTACTTGTTTCACTCATTGCATGATTGCCTTTCACTTCAATGTCTTTCTACCCTTTCATTTTTGTAATCCTCCCTTTTTCTCATTACCATGTGTGCACTATTTATGTGCTCATTTAATCTTAATGAAGTCCTGAGATAGGGACCCTTCATGGGGCGCTTTCTGCAAAAGGGCACAGATCATGTGTGTGTGATTGGATTACTGGCTGCCTGGTGCTAATGTTTAACCACAGCAAAGGCTTACCCTCTCACTCTCTCTCTCACTCTCACACACACACACACACACACACACACTCTCTCTCTCTCTAGCCCTGTCTTGCCCCATGTGTGTGCGTGTTTGGATTTATTCATCATTTTATTTTGAAAATAATGTTGTGCCACCTAATGGGTCTTTGAGACATCACGTCAATTTGAGCCGAACCACTCAGCATGATACAGAATCAGAATTTAAAATTTCTACTCGCTGCATTGCCAATTTACCCTTAACTGCCTCTGGTGTAACACTGCATTTCACTTGAAGTGTTTTCAGTTTAAGTTCTGCTTCCAATGTATCACTGTAGAGCATTTATTTAGACTGTATTACACATAGAAGCTCTAAATGAAGTTGAAACTGAAATGAGTTATGTGAGTGATAATTTATTTTCTGAGCGTGGTATATAAACCTCAAAGATTTCTTTTTCTACAGTCATTGCTTGAGATGTTCGCAGTGGCAATAACACAATTTAAGTTTACAGCTTTAATTGAAGTACTCATTGAGGTTTTGTTTGCAGTACAGGTGTTGATTTATCTTTAGCTTTATTTTGAAGTCTTTGTGAAAGGTTGTATTGGAGCTGGAATATGAGAGGAACTGTTTAATGTGCGGTACGGAAGTAAACAAGGCCTGTCTACTCAATAACGTAAGGAAATAAGTCTAAAGCTACAAGGTGTTAGGTTCAGTTAGATACAAACATCCATTGCATTTAAAATTCTAATGTTAGTGATGAAGATAAGGAGTTTTGTTTCCAATTAGGGCTGGACAATATATTGATGTTGTAATGATATCGCGATATGAGACTAGATATTGTCTTAGAATTTACAGGCTACATTCCAGTAAAGTGATGTCATTTTCTGAATTTACCAGGCTGTTCTATTTTTTACCGTTTTCTCTATATTACCCAGTCCTATTCCCAATGGCAGTGACAAAGAAGTCAAAATTTTCTTAGAGACTTTGTAGAAATAACAGTTGCTGAGAAAAATTGTATATATATATTAAACTTAACAGTGGGGAAAGCCCAAATCTGTGGCTTATCTCTCTTTGCTACTATAGTAGTGCAGTCCTTGCAGTGGTTGCAGCTCAACAGTGTCCTTTAATGTACAAGTAGTAAATAAATATGTTTCCAGCTACTATAAAATCATTGACTTTGGTGTGCTCCTGACTTTTTCACCATCCATGCCACCACGCCAGACTTTGGCCACGTACATAATATATCAATTCTGACATTGACTCAGTACCATGTTGTCTGTCAAAGTACTTTTAACTGTTACTGTAAATAAACGTTCCATCATGTACGTACCCAGTACAGTGTTCGCTTTGAAACAGCTAACAGGACACATTTTTACCTTGGTGGAGGTCTAAACTATTTCCTGTTATTCATAAGAATCCTTGCTGGCAAAAACATACTTGATTTAAGATCATTTATTCAATATATTTGTTTTGGCCAGGAATACCACATTAATATTCATATTATTTTACTTGGCCACAAACCTCTGGTCTGCTATCTTTATTTGATATGTTTATGAGAAATACAGTATTTATGGTGTTGTGCAAGGGTTCAGACTGGAATTTTGATATCGCAGAGGTCTTGGGAACAAACCATTTATCTCAAATGTCTAACTGCTGTCAGTATTGTTTGACATGAGTTCTGTTTCAGTTATTATTATCACAGGAAAAACCCAGACATTCAGTCTCTGACTGTTAGCAGCATGCCTGACACACCTCACATCTAAACACTTTTCTGACGTCACAGACATGCTTTGTCATTCTCTTGACGAAGACCCATGGTTCTTATGGTTCCTGTGCTGCATGTCTCTGGCTGCAATTGTCTCCATTCAACGAGATTTAGACCTGGAGTCATGCAAGAAGCACCTTGTGTAGTACAGAAGAGCAGCAGTGTGCTCACACACGTCTTTAAGCTTAAAGCTTGTAGATGAACATGCTGTTTCACATTCCCTGACCTATCTTTAAAGCTTTTAATACCATCATCATCTTGCTACAGGGCTCTTCCCCACTTCACCTCAAATCCCCCTGGTTTGTGTGTACCGTATCTTAATATCTTTTTCTTCTGTCACGCTCCTTTTGTCCTTCATTTCAACCCACTATTCACTGTTTTTTTTTTAGTTTGAATGAAACTCCTTTCTTTTACTCTCTGTTGTACTGAACTTCCTCTGCTTGACACAAACCAGCTAGTAATTAAAACTCTCATGGTCAATTGGGCAAATTATTGCACAGTATGCCACACCTGAGTATTAGGAAGTGGAAAAAGACAAGCACACACACACATAAACACCAAGCTGTGGTCACAATCAGAGAACAGATCCTCATTATGACTTATTTATGGCCTTTTACAGCAGCAGACAATCCAAGGCATTTACAAGCAACCACAAATCTGCTCAGCTTTCACACACGTACACGTGCAAACGGCCTTTTTTATTGCTGTCATACAGCCTAGGGCGCTATAGTGTCCAGGTGTTTTCAGGCCCCTGATGCTGTTGACAGGAAAGGATCCGTCCATCAGTAGGTGGCAGCAGCCATTTCCGAGATCAAAGGTTGCATGTTTGATGTCACCTCCAAAGTAGAGGTCACAACCCTCCTGAGGCCTCACACTGCCGAGTCATATGTCATTAAGAAATAAATACGTTCTGACAGCTTGTTAGGTCTTAGTTGCTACTGCAAGAGAGATACACTTTCCCATTCACTTAAATGGAAAAGTGTGTCCAAACTTCTGACTGGTACTGTACCTTGGTTTTATCTTTAATATACAGCATTCTCTTTTTATTATTCTGTAAAACACACACAGACCCAGATACACAAAGTCAACCTGAACATGTGTGTATATATTACAGTTGGAAACATTCCAACTCTGACTGGTAAGCCAGACACCCTGAAGGAATGAGCACATACTGACTGTTGGTGGGGATTTAAGCTGTTGAATGATTAAGACCAGCTATTTGGCTGCTCGTTAATGCAGCATTTGGAGTGCTTAAGTCAACGATTCTAAATCACCAACCTTTGCACTTTGCCCAATATTTCATCATTAGTTGCAAAAGTCTATTTTTCTTCTATCTCGGCTTTCAGACAGACAGTAAATATCACCGTGAGAGCTCAGGTGCAGTAAAAATACAACAAAGTGTGAAATGACGCCACACACTTACACAGAGAGATGCTATGTACGTAAGTGCACATAGTTACAAAATGCCAGAAATGAGCCCTTGTTGGGCAATGTTTATTTTCCTTTTTCCACCCTGTGTGTGATTTTTATGGGTGGTAAGCAATGGAGAAGAGAGGACAAGTGAGCAGAACATAACATATGGCTTAAAGTTGCTTTAAGCAATGTTCAATGCAACAAAAAGTCAACATGCATCATTTTGTCTGACAATTCCCATAGTTGCCTGCATGTTCTTTCTTATATTTCTATACCAACCATGTCCTGTTTGTTTGAAAACTAATTAGATTCTCTGAATAATCCAGGAGCTCATGTACACGCAAATCATTGCGAAGGAATAAGATCCAAAGTTGCAATTGCTCACTCTTATAATTACACTACACGGAGTGAATGAAGATGCACTTTTACCACTTCAAGAACCCTGGAAAGAAAAGCAATCTCTAAACCCTAATAAATGTTACATTGATCTCTTTAAAGTTGTTTTTCAAGAAGTGAAAGTGAAGTGAGGACATTGAGAGCCGTCAGTACACAGAGACAAATCTAAGGTTGAAAGTCATCATTTTGTTGGCTAAAGACTCATTATAGGGTTACTTTCCTTTCAGACAACAGTGTTATGAGCATTTATTGTGAAATACTACATTTTTTTGCATTTTTAATTTTGGATTGAATAAATAAATCTAGCCATTACCACCCACAGTCAGGTATATCTTTATAATAAATGAACTGCATGTCATCACAAGAGCAGCAAAAGAAATTAACATGTGTCCCAAGAGTGTTTTTCCATCAACACTGGACAGATAAAGTATTCGAGGCTGGTTCAAGGTATCCTGTCCCTGAGATGGGCTGCACTTTAAACCCTGGTTTCCCCCAAAAGATCAATCTTTCTCAGCCCTCTGAACCACTCTGTTTGTCCTGCAGCCAATCTGCAAAAAGTTATTATAATGCAAGGGACTGGCACATAAATTGTAAATTTATGGTAGATGAAGAGTTTTGGCTGTCCGTGGAAAGTTTGTGTCCTTTCAAGATTTAGCACCCACTGGTCAGGCCTCGACTGGCCTTCTCACAGACAACTTTAGGTGAAGTATAGTCCCTCACACACGCAAATCCACAAGCGCTCACACATACGCAGTGTAGCTTCACATTCTCTGTATCAACTATTGCCACAAGGACACGCTTGCTAAAAGCTGGCAGAACACCTGAGATAGACATGCACATACAAACTTGCAATTAAGAGTTTTTTCACTACCGTGTGGTCACATCTTCAGAGAACAGCCTGGACGCATTGTCCATACACAAGCACACTCATAATGCCAGCTCTTTTGATAAACTGTGCACTTGCATGGTACTTCTGAAGCCAAACTCCCATGACATCTGTGATATCTATAGAGCTGCAGTCCCTCAAGGACAGTCCTCTTTAGCTCATGTTTTCCAGCAACTGAATGCTGTTCTCCATCCTCTTACAAAGCAAGTGGACTGAAAAATATATTCTAGGTTGCTTAAAAACTCTTAATCATTGACTAAATACAGTAGCATTCCTCTAATGAAAACAAGTCTCAAACTTTCACAAATGAGTTCCCTTGCATGTCTGTGTTACGGCCGTTTTTGTTTGTTTGTGTGGATGTGTGAGTAGATGTCTGACCTTTGAGGATAACCTCCAGTTCGTCTCGTAAGATGTCAAAGGTGCTGTATCTAGAGCTGGTCTCAGGGATGATGTTCTTTTTCAGCCAGCCTCCACAGGCATACTGGTAAAAGTTGTCACAAGGGTCCACACTAGGATCCATGTTCTCAATGAGGCGAGACGCTGCACAGAGTGGAAACAAGCTCAAAGACCTGGAGGAGATGCTAAGCTAAAGAAATTACAATATACTGCAATATACTGATATAGGAGTATGATGTGAATTCGACCAACACAAATTAGATCAAAAGCCGTGGTAGTATAACATGATGCACGTACATATTGTCCTGTGTTCACTTCTATGGAGAACTATACAGCCATACAAGGAGGTCAGAGATGCGTACCAATTTATCATTTAATAATGATAATAATAATAATTATAATAATATAAGCACTTGAAAAGGGAAAACAGCTAACAGGCTCTGACTAAGTATGAGAAAATCCCTATAACAGTAATTCTAAAGCTCACTATACTTTTTATATCAGAGACATTGCATTAGCGTTAAACTGACACATGATAGGCTACATGATGTTGCTGGATTTTAATAATTAATAATGCTGGAATGTGCTGGACTATTTCTTGGCCAGGGAGGGGGCAGTCCTGTCATCACTTTGAGGTTCCCAGGAAACCATCAAAGGCACCATGAAGTTACTGCGCCTGGCCAAGACATCATTGTGACACATAGTGTAAAACTAAAGTGTGTCGGTTTTACACTTCTGCTTTTATACGTATTAAACTAACTAGATATAATGAGTTAATTTGTAGGCTTTAGATGTGTGGATTATGTTACCTTCAGTCAGAGCCAAGCTAGCGATTTACACCTGTTCTCCATTTTTGTGCAAAGATAACACAACCAGCTGCTAGCTGAAGCCTTATAGTGAATGGACAGATATGAGAGTGTAATTGATCTTCTCATCTAACTATTAGCAAGCTGAGTTGAGATTATAGACCACCTTAAGCCCTGGATGCTTGCCAAAATGTTTTATGCTCTTCTAGTAGCAAGAAATAACAAACTGTACCCCAAAAAACATATTAAGAAAATCCAATTATCTTACCATGTAATTAAATTATCATCATACATAGACTTGTGGAAAAAAAAGGTTAATATGCACCCATTTACAAAAGTCACATTAACAGTATATTGGCCCTAATTGGGTTAAGTTTGGCATCAGTCTTGGAAAAATGTGAACTTTTTTTGAGCTGCAATTAAATGACATAAGGCAGCTGAGAGATCTCTTGTGACAAGGCCGTCTGTCAAATCTGACTGAACTGGGACATTGGTTCCCCAAAAATGCATCAGATACAATGGCTGCAAACTAAAGGAAGAGTTATACAGTAAATATTAACCTTCAGAAACCAAAGGTCAAGTCTTTGTCCATCTGGTTTTATTCTCTAAAAAAACTTGTAAAACATCAACCCTGTTGTCTACAGTCAAGATATGAATATCATTTTTTTCAGAATAAAGTAGGCTAATAGAATATTTGTTTTGCAGTGAGGTCACTTGAATGTTATGTCTTGGGAGTCACACTGTGAAGAAATAATCATTGTAACTTATACAATTGACAAAATACATGCATTTTTTCAAAAAAAGTCGAGACGCTTTTGCCCTCATGACATTTACTTATGCTAATAATCAACATAATAATGTCATATTTCTTGATAATACACCCACAGCAATGCTACACAAGCATTTGTGCTGTCTAAAACAGTTCTCCTATATGCAAAAATAAACATAATAAACATTATAACTCACATAAAGCACAAACTCTTCTAGCACAAACTTCTTCAAAAAAGGCCCAAATATATGCCAAATCTCAAGACAATGACGCCGTTCTCCTCTGTAAAACAGTAGTTATCTCTCTCGTCCACCATATACTTCTAATGTTTGATCACATTAGACTAGTTTGACTCGGAGGATTGTTTTCTTTTCCAACTCTATACTCTTTGCTCTCGATCATATAAAGCATAATGTGTGTCATCACTTCCATAAACAAATGGAAGTGAAAGCACACATTAGATAAAGAGAAGCCACAGAGCACGGAGCTAGTGGCAGACATGAGCGAAAACATGACATATTTTGGACATCAAGTGGCTAAATCTTGGATGTAACAGTTTGGATTTAATGC
This sequence comes from Percina caprodes, assembly GCA_013375575.1. Lineage (NCBI taxonomy): Eukaryota > Metazoa > Chordata > Actinopteri > Perciformes > Percidae > Percina > Percina caprodes. Next base: position 1,286,742 of record JABXJD010000158.1, read on the forward strand.
TCAACGACCCCAAAAAAGGGACAAGTTCCAGGCTGGATAGAAAATCACCTGTAGAGGCTAGAAAGACACCAAAGAAACCTCCGTGCCCGCTAGCTTTTAGCTTTTAGCTGCAAAAATCTGTAAGTTTCTGTCTTTTATGGTTATTAAATTACTGAAATATGAATTGGAGGTGCAGGGTTTTTCACAAAGAAAAATAAAACTGTTCTCCTATGAACAATTTGTACAATGTATAAAACTTTATGTAAGAGGTCGGGGGTGGGGTGTATTTGCATAACAGACTAATAAAAGAAATGACACTGCCACTGGTCTATGCTTTCAAAAACATTGGCCTGTGTAAAAGAAAAAAAAGTCTCAGCAGCATTACATCAAGAGGTGCTCAATTATAAAAGCTGAACCCCAAAACTTGGATATGTTGAAACACGCGTTATATATCCATATAGCCCATATATTTGGTCAAGCTGTATATATCATCACCAGTTTCTCAACTTCTCTGTTACATCTCAGAGGCGATCCTAATGACAACCTTTCTGTTTTGACTGAGAGGCAATATATTCACAGTTGAAGTGGCCATTATGGGCTTCTGAATTTTCACATCCTGTCCCCCTCTTAGAAAAATCAAACAATTCAGAATGAGACAATGAAGAGAACACACAGCCAAACAAAAGATGAATGCTTACCTGATTGCGTGCAGTCACCTGTGGTGCAAATTTCCTCTGTTGGAAAATGCAAAACAAATTATGATTCAGTGGATTTTTTTGCAGTCATCAGTCATTATGTAAAATGTTAATACTCTCCTTCCTCTTTCATATTTCTATCTTCCATCTTTTCTTCATTTGTATTGCTATCTCATCTTTCTCTCACCAAAAACGACTTAGAAGTGCTTTCATTCTGTCAAGAATAAATTAGGCGATAAACTGTTAATTAAATTAAATCTGAAATATACTGACACAGCAGTGAGTTCTCATTTGACCATAAATACACTGCGTGTTATGTGAGAATGCACACACAGGTACAAACACAGACACAGTTATTCAGCGTTTAGTTTTCCTGACATGGCAGGTTACACATTCATCAAGCACGAGATTCCAGTAGGTAATAATAGCTCAACACACACACACACACACACACACACACACACGCACGCACACATATATGCCAAGTCAATCAGTTTTGTATGTGTCATAAGATTTGCTTTTTTTGTACATGTTTTTGCATTCTTAACTTGCTGAAAGTGTTCCATTTGTCAATAATGAATCTGTTGATCATAAAAAATGCGCTGCTTATTATCCATGGTAATGTAGTAAAACATTTCTTATCACATCACAGTGATCCATCAACCTTGGACTTACTAGTGATTAATCAGTTCCTCATGTTACGTAACAACTACGTTGTGTTAATATCAAGTTAATAACTGTTTTATCCAAGTCAGGATAATAATGATTAAAATAAAAAAGATGTGGTACTCATATTGTGAGATTGATCTGAACGAAGCAGGTTCGATTGGTTTCCCATGGCGAGGAAAAATGGGTGGGGGTGTCTGTGTGATTTCACCATGTTAAATGATTCATGTCTCATACTGTGAATTGATGACATTCAACTCGATATAGCCTATTAGATACACAATTCTTCATCATTTATAAAACAGTCTGACATGTTTTAGGTAGGTACACAGAGGACCTTTGCACACAGCATTCTTCTTTCTGGCTCAGTGGCTGTACTCTTGTACTTTGCTTTAAAAGCACAGCTCAAGTGTTTTCTATTGAACAAAATGCTGCTCTTAAACACACTCTTCTTGCTAGCCATTAACCATGAACTCATAGCTCAAAGTGACGGTCAGTGCATGTACACACCTTCAAAAGTTCCCTTGATATTTTACTAACAAGAAGAAAAAAACAAAGAATGTTTTTTACTCTGAATGCCTCCCAAAAAAGGTTTTAATTACATGGCACACTTTTTTTTTTGATCACTTGGGATTTTCTCAGTGGCTACTGAATTTCCATCAACATGAGTCTGTTTTTCATGGAGCCACTCAGGTCTTCACATATTTGTCAAATTCACTCTGTCCTCGCTTTAGTACTCACCAGTCTTCTGTGTGGCAAAGAGGATGATGAGGGCGACGATGACGATAAAGAGCAAGGAGACGATCGTAGTTAGGCCGACCTCCAGGGAGGTCCAGCGGGGCTTCTTAGCTGACTTGGGAGGGTTGGTTTCTGTCATTCTCAGGTCTCCTGCTTCAGCTGCCGGCTGTATCAACTCACCTGAGGAAAGAGGGAAAACCACAAAGGTAGAGCTGAAAGTCGACAGGAAATGAATCAGCAACTAATTAGGATTAGAAATTAATCGTCATTTATCAGGCCAACATGTCAAACATGTTTTCGGCTTCTTAAATATGAGAATGTGCTGCCATTCTCTTGTTTATATGAGTGTTACATGTGTAGTTCAATTTTAAAATGTCACCTTGAGCTCTGAGGATGCTCTTACTATTGTATGACATTTTAATAATTGATTAATTGATCAATTGAAATGTGAATGGATAGATTCAACCAATAATCATTAGTAGCTGCCCTAAACAGAGGATAAGAAGCCTTACATATATAACATAGGTGTTAACTTTGTCTGGAACACATACATTTTCATTTTGTCAGCATCATTCAAAAATACCATTTAAAACCAATGATCTTTGTTTGATTGCAAAGGATGGTGGTACTTTGGCAACATACTATTTTCAATCAAAGTATATTCATTTTGACATTTATAAAGAAAACATTCTGTTTAATCTTAAAATTTTAGGCACATGCTGAAGAAAGAATATACAAAGAGTGAAATTGAGATGAAATACACCTGAAAAAAAAAGACAAACAGAATTTTTTTTTTAACCAGTCTTGAAGCAAAAAGTGATAACAATCTTACCCTCAAGTGGCATTACACTCCAGACCAAAAAACACACAACAAAAACAAACTTCTGAAGAAAAGAAAAAAAGAAATCAGAGAGAACTTCCCTCTACTCCTCACTATGCAGTGTTGTTTTCCTCTCTGGGACCAAGTGGGAACTTTACAAACTTCATGTAAGCAGTTAAGTCTATCTTTGAAGGCAATTAATCCTTAATCCCTTAACGAACACGCGCACACACACACACACACACACACACACACATACACACTCACACAATCACAGCCATGCTCTCACACACACTTTTACAAGCTGGTGTCATGAGGTGTCTGTGCAGATGAGTGGGTCTCTCTGTGTGTTGGCTAAGAGGAGAGCGCCGCCCAACCAAAGGACAAAGTCTCTGAGCTTCCTATGAATGACAGCCACACATCACCCATAACAACAGTCCTGCTGAAAGTCAAATCCCCTATAATTCATCTTCATGACTAAACAATAGCCCAATGTAGAGTAAACTCCCCCGGTTACAGTCATTATCCAGGCTGGTAATTGGCCATTACTGTATACACCAACCACAGCTGCCAAGAGGTTGCTTCCCCAACTCCACACCAGCACAACTGCATGCATGACTCAACTCCAGCCCTTAACTCACATGTCATAAGAGTCGCTATATGACAGTGGTGGCCCTGCATGTATCTTTCCTTCTGTAGCGTTTTTCTTAAAAGGGTGTGATTAGGAAAATATGAGCAGACAATGAGTAATTGAAAGCCTAAAAAGAGGAGAAGAGACAGGGGAATGACACGAGTTGATGTGTTAATCAGAACTTCCTGTCAACCTCCCACTGGCTGGTTGCAGGAGGGGTCAGAAACTTTCTGTCAACTTTTTTACTTCGACTACTTCGCGCAAACAAACACCTCTCTATGACAGCAGTCTCACAGCTCCAATAAAACCATGGGTGCATTTTGAGAGGCTTTATTATATGAATTTTGCTTTGAAATTGTGACATGTTACCAATAAAAACTAAGGAAAATGCTTGTGAAATTTATTGAAAATGAAGTGACGGAATAAAGGAATGAGCAAAACAGTGTGCAACAGTGAGGAGGGAAGTAAAGACGTAAAAACAGAGAGAGACAGTGAACACTGAGAGGGTGGAAATCATGTTGGGAGTAAGCTGAGGCATGTAAGGTATGAATCTTAAGGAGCACTTACTGTACATGCACTTATGTGTCACTCACATATAATGCTTACTGCAGGGTTTCTTGACATGACTCAGGAAGAAATAGGAATTGTAGGAAATTCTCATTTCTTTTCAACATTGCTTCTGGGTGAATTAAGGAGCATGTTAAAATAGTACTTGGCAGTGATGCCTTTCAGGATGTTTGTTCTGTGAGGGAGGATGGCCTAAGACTTTATGTGTGTGTTATTTGTAAGATGAGCTGGCATTTCTGCTTCTATTGTGCCTCCTCCTGTTGCAGGACACAGTCACTGGTTTTGGTGTATTCCTCAGTGTGTTTTGGAAGGTATGTGTCAAAATTCGCTCTTTCCCTTTTTTGTCTGACCGTCTATCATGATATATCTGAAACATAACCAGCCCTGAGACCTCACAAACCCCTTCAAAATTAAACCCATCATTCACTGAGACGCCTGAAAACACACATGCGTCTGCACACACGCAAGAAAAACTCAAGACTAGTCGCACAAAGTCACTTTTTTACAACCTACATGGGTGAGAGCCATTAACATGCCATGCAGCTAATTGAATAAGTAGAGTAATGTGGCCTACTTTAACTTAAAATAACACCTTCTCTGGGATATGATCTACTGCACTGGGCCTGTAGCTGCACACTGAAGACTAAAATCACTTTTTCTTTTTTCTTTTTTTTTTTTGCGGAGAAGGCGAGTTGATGCCCAAAGGAGCTGTGATCTAGCTGAAATGAAGTCCGCCTCTTATATTGCTCTCCTAATGGTTTTTCTGATATAGCAGTATAAATGGAATGGAAACAATAACTTTCAAAGGTATAGAACACCAAATTGAAAACATCACCAGACAAGTTGATATTTAGCAAACCAAATCCAGATCCACAGTGATAGTAGATTTAAGTGTGTGTGTTTATGTATATATATATAGATGCAACACCGCCTGTGAGCAAGTCGCACTTACATGCGTGCCAGATCCTCATCTCCTGTTGCACGCGCCATGATCAACTGGTGCACGCTGCCCCGTGCCGGCACGCACGCATACGCAAAAATTATACACTCGCGCGCAAGCACACACACACACACACACACACACACACACACACACACACAGACGGAGACGCACAGAGATGGTCGCGCGTTAGAAGAAGCGCTCAGGGTGCGTGAGTGACTTACCAGATGTGTCGGGAAATTTGCGGTCGATGATATATATGGGCATCACATCCACTGATCCATCAAATCCACAAAGCGAGCGTGAAGTGCTGATCGATCTGTCACAGACTATCTATTTGCTTCAACCTGGATTTCAACAAGGCACACACCGATCCCGCCTCTCTCTCTCTTATCCTTCTTCTCCTTATTCTTCTTCCTTTGGCTTTCTATCCTAGGAGCGCACATTCGCGCAAACACACTCGCACACGCTCGCGCACAGACCTTCTACTACAACTAATTATTACAGACTGCAATGTACCACATCTACCTACAAAGGATCGCTGAATTCAAATGGCCCATCAGACTCTTGCGCGTCGCAATTGGTCAAGTGTGTGATCCACAGGGGGGGATGCCATTTATACGACAGATAGTGAGGCAGTAAAGCCGACCTCTAAACTTCCCTGTCTTCCGAGTCGTTGCCTCCTCCGTCAGGGCGGCGTTTAGAAGTGACCCTGCCAGCGGCACTTGCTGTTAGTGACTAGTCAGTAGCTCCGGGGCGCATGTTCAGGGTTAGGGTAAGAGTGTGATGAAGTGATGTATTGTAGCCTATATTTTACAGGCACACATACTCTACATACTCTATTGACAGCTGGCATACAGCTGTCAATATAGAGCACTTCATAGTTAGAAAGTGCATTACAAATCCATATTGTAATCATATTGATGCGCAGTAGGACATAGGGACACACTGTAGTGAGTTAATATTAAACCAACAGCTTGTTAGTGGAATCATTGCCTATATAACAAATAAAACATTTTGAATTTCACCATCTTATTGTGACAATAGTGCATCTTCATTTGCGTGTTTATGGCACACAAAGCATGTCTTATTTTTGTATTGTTATTCCTTTATTGGACAGGGACAGTGCATATGAATCAATATTGCTGTAAATGTGCTATTATTTTGCAATTAATGTTTTAATGATGACTATCCAAAATTCTGATGCAAATGTTGTTTTTTAAATGGCAGACTGAGCCTATAGAAAATGTGTATTGTATTTGGCTATAAAATATGTTTCAAATGAAACGAGTGAAACTATTAATGAATGTGACATTTTGTTTAGCAGAATAACATTATGTTATTCTATCCTATCCAATAGTAAATAATAAAAGGTATACCGTGTGTTAGTCACAGAAGCAGTTTTTTCAGCACCATATATGGAAGTGGCATCTAAATAATTAACTGAATGTTGTCAGTAAGGTTGAACCAAGAAAACATCCACTTGGTCCAGTGCTGAGAGATTAAAACTATCATCAGCACTGTGTTGCCTTGCTCTGTGATCTCAGTTACTTTAAACCACAAGTGGTTCCTGAGCCTATACACGTTACGTATAATGACATGGCTCTTTATACAGGCCCATAAAAAAACTTTTAGTTTGATCCATTTCCTCTGTTTTGTTGCATGTGGTCTTCTGCTCTAATGTTGAATACCACCGTTGATCAGAGGTTCCCTTCCATAGGAGCACTTAACTTCTAACTAAACTAACTAAAAGTGAAATTGGGCGTTAAAAGTGAGAAAAAAAACAGACTACCTCACTGCAGATAATAAATGATCTACTTTTGGCAGAAACAAGGGTTTGTAACGGATGACAACTTGTTATTTTAATCACTAACTGACAGTGCTAATGCAATCTATGTTAAGCTCTGGCTGCTGATGTGCATTTAGGTACAGAACATTTTACCAGAGTGATGTTATAAGTGAGATAGATTATGTATCAGCTGATGAAGATGTTTTCTATGTCCCTTATGTTTCGTTGCTCTTGATAAAAAAAGCATGATTCCCCTCTGAGGAATTTCCATCTGTATGTATATCTATTGTATATCTGCGAAGGTAAACTGACAGCAATTTTCACAACAGCTGCCAGTTAATGCATCTAAAAGATGTTCACATTTGCCAGCAGTGTAACCTCTGTGGTGATCTTTTCCATCATGTTGTTCAAATAAAAGCCCTCACCTCTTCTCTGTTGGCCGTTTGAGCTCTGTTCGCTGTCAGTAAACCCGGCATGTTATGTACAACTGGAGAGTATTGGATTTTAATTGCAATGTGCCCGCGGTGACGGATGTATTAAAGAGTTATTTGTTGCAGAAAAAAAATAGTTGTACATGTCCAAACACAGAAACACAGACTTGTGTAAACTCTGCATTACTCTTTTGGAATTGTAGTGTTTGGCAATTTAAGTAATCAATGCCCAGCAAACAGAAACACACATATATCAAGTAGTCAAATGCATATGACGTCAGTGACATTTAGTTGGAAACCAACCCTCTCTGACATGAAATATGTGACTTTAATTGTAAGAACAAACCCCCACTCATTTACTTGGAAAGATGATGCATCATTAGAGCTTTGAGTAACTGCCTTGTGGTTCTGCCGCCGCCTCATGAATGTGTATCAGAGAACTGATCTTGTTAAGAAGCCAAAACTGTGACTAATAAGCAGTTCTGCATTTGGTCCACATACAGTATGCTTGTGAATCACACAGACCAGCAAGTTTGTCACAAGTCCAAGAATTTATTTTTCATCAGGTTCTTTGGATGGCTCAAGGTCACTCGGGTGGCTTGTTCTATCAGCACCCCCCTTCAGGAACTGTCAGGGGAGTAACTCTCCTATCAGCAACAGATGGGCTGTCCAGTTCTGCTCAAAGTATGCTGTCAGTGCGCATAAACACACAGACACACACACACACACACAAAATCTAGCACCAAAGCACAGGACCCACACAGGCAAGGACTCACACATACTACACACACATTATCAAGCTCACTGCTGTCACTCAGAGTGAGGGGCTTTCAGACAGAGGGCTGTGCCGGTCATGCGGCAGCAAGAAGAGGAACAGAGGAAACGGGCAGAGAGATAAGAGGAAAATAGTTAAAAGTGCCAACTTACTCAATATTTCCAGAGTGCCACAGCCAGATCTGGAGTTTTTTTTTCAAATGCTTGTGTTATCTATGAGGAATTGGATTGAGGAACATAATGTTTTGAGAGTATCCACAAAAATAATTTCATTATAATAACAAAGGTCTTTTGCTGTTCTCCGCAACTCCATGATACGGTCATTGCTGCTCGTTTTAATCACTTCAGTGATTTATGTCACTCAGTATCATAAAACATTAGCAAACTGAACGCATGGGAACTGGTCGCAAAATTGAAGCGAGGCTGGATGATGAACTGTTTGCTTTCCGCATACATACAATACACACACAAACTTGTTTTTGTCACTTGGGAGGACGCTGTATTTACTTCATTCTCTGGAGATTTACAATAACCAGTACATTTATAGTCAAAACCTTTGCCCCAATGAAAAACCAAGCTTTTACCATTATATTTTATGGTCTACCAAACCTTTTTGGGAGTTGAGACTCTCTGTATTGAGCAGAAAATACTTAGATTACCATACCCAAAGTACTAGGAACATCACATCTATAAAATCCTTCTCCAAATCCATTAAACATTGGCTATTGACAAATCATATATGCTGCCATAATCCAGAATAATGTGTGCTTTGTTGCTATTAGTAGTGTTTCTGCATGTGCTTATGTGCCAGGTGCTTTTGTCAGTGCTCACATGTTTAAATGTGCGTCTATATGCTACTTGTCTTATGTCCTTTTACTTTATATTTTATGCCCATGTGTTTTATGCTTATGTGTTTCTTTTAAATCATCCACCTGCTAGGGGCTTTAGATAAAAAAAAATCAGCCTGCATAGCTAAATCTTGCACCTTTACATGTTGTTACGTTTTACATTCTGTGCTCACTTTGATTAACGTGTGTTGTCCCTTTTTAACACATACACACACACACACACAGACACACATATATGTATATGTATACAGTGTATAATTCTTACTGATATGCATTGTTTGTGCAGAGATTGTTTGTGTTATTAAGTTCTCAGGGTTTTCTGAAATTCATTTGAAATGCAAGCGTGACAAATGGTCTTTTCTGCATCTTATTTTGTTTTCACCTGCGTCATTGCTTTTATGATAATCAGTTTACGTAGTAGCTGAACAAATCCACAATTGAAGAGACATTTCCCGTAACCAGGAAGCCATGGTGAGTTGGTATCTGTAGAAATCTGCTGATGTGGAAAGGAACGACAAGTGGCTTTGATACCCTGCCTCAAGAACCTAGATCAGATAAACTCATATCACTAAAATAATTGTAATTCTACCTTGATAAAAAAAAGTCTAAGAGACATATTTTTTGAACTCACTGAAACAACAATGAGTGGTCATGCTATGCCCTCACCATGCAAATGTTTCTAACAATTCTCTCCACTGCCCTCTCCTTTCATTTGCGTGGTAGTGGTAGTTCATGTCAAATTCATTTATATGCCAAGGACAATATACTGAGCATTAAGTTTCCATGGCATGTGTAACCCCCAGACATTGCAGATATGTGTGGATGAACTCAGAATATGCATATTTTATTCCATCATATATTTAAAACTGCACTAATGGATGTTTTTAACATCACATATTGACTTTTGAAAGAGGTCACCTGAACTGTTAAACGCATAGAAAATTATCACCCACATAACTCTACAGAGTGTTTTAGCATCTTTTAGTTTACTATTTTATGTCTATGGCCATTAGTCTTTTGGGTTCACTCTCTGCATTCTCATCTCTTTCTGCCTCAGTAGGCAGCTGTTTTATGCTTAAAAAAATAAATAAATAAAAAGGATCTATAAATCCTCTGTATGCTTCCTTCCCAGCACCAACAGTTAGACACTGTTAGCGACTACCAGGTAAGCATTTAGCAGCTAAAAAACCGAGGTTGATGAAAACCAAAGCCAAATGTTGGGCTTTATGTTGCCAGGAATATGACTGATAAATGAATGCTAATGCTCTGCTGGATGTGTGTTTATATGCATGTGTTTGCTAACAGATTAGCAATAACAACTTTATAAGATGAGGAAATCTCAATATTGTTCTCCTGCCCCCAAGTAGCCAAAAACTTAAATAATGCAACTTTAAAGCCATTTTGTGGAAACATGTCTAAATGTTCTGCTTTGGCGCCTCCCAGTGGTATGATAAAAAAAGATGCTTTGGCAGAATAGTGCATGTCGGTTCCTTTCAGCCCACCCATGGATCCAACCACAGGACAACTGAGAGGAATGGGCCGAATACAACACATAGGCTATTGCATCCATTTTTACCATGATTGTGCAATTGTTCTACAAGTGAAAATGTATCCCATCTCAATAATTACAAAGAAGTCTACATGTAATGGCTAAAACTCTCTTCAGATGATGAGAAGCATCACTCACAAACTCACTCATTCACATTTAGCTGAAGACTCCGCGGGGGGTAGCTGTTTTTCATACCAGTTCCACACATGTTGACCTGCAGTTGCTGCAGTGCTGTATCAATGCAGTATCTCTCTCTCTCTCTCTCTCTCTCTCTCTCTCTCTCTCTCTCTCTCTCTCTCTCTCTCTCTCTCACACACACAGACATCACACACAGTTCATTTGATTGTTTCTTCATCAATAACAATGTCTGTGCATCTTCCTGTGTGTTGTTGTGTTCATGAATGTGTACGCTGTTCTGAAATCAGAACAAGGAATGCGGTCTGATAGCTCTCGTATGTCAAGGCCACTTAGCATGCCTTCTCCTGAGTGTGTTCCCTAACCCTGTGGCATCTTTGTGCCAGGCTCAAGTCTGATAAAGCTCTGTACTGTGTCCCACTACTGTACAATTTGTTTTTGTACACACATGGCGTGACTAAGATTGGTGTATGTGTGTCTGTGAAAACATCACTAGACTAAGGGGGCTTGCTATAATTTCCTGATTTTAACATGACAGCATGTCATAACTATGCGCTACACTGCTATTCTTGCCTTTTCAAGTATCCTTGATTTTAGAATAAGCTAAAAGTTTGTGAATAATCTTCAGTTAGCCAATAGAAATGCTTAGCTGTTACTTCACACACAGGGTATTAGTTCTGTTCAAGATAATGAAAGGTTTCAACACAAACTGTTCTTTTGTACCTTCCATATTTGTTCTGTTATCACTCTGCATGTTTCAGCAGGTATCTTGGCATGGCATATTGTAAGCGCATAACAATGCAGATACAATGTCGGGATTTATCATCCTAATCCTGACAATGAGTATGGATGTGACTAAAAGCAGCTACTGCTCAAAATTTAAGGCCTGTCTAGACGGATTCCCAAGACAGTTCTTTTGTTTTTGGCCACAGAGATCCACCATGAATCCTTAGAGTTAATGCTGAGGTATTTGGGTTTGGGCTGTGTGACTACCTACTGTTCTTTGTGACAAATGTCCTTATGAACAACAGCATTGGCTGTGGTTACCTTTGTGTGGAGTTCTGTTTCCTGTGAACGGATATTGCACTGCTTCAAGCAATATTTGTCTTAACACTCCAACACAATCTGTCGTCCACCGCTGACATTCCTACACCTCTATTTGGGTTTACACACTCTGATTCCTCCCCCTCTCTTGTCTCCCCATCTGTCCTAAATTCTGTGAGAAGAAATGTTTTACTCAACTTGACTTTAAACAGTCATCACAGACACAGACAATGTGTCTATTTGTATTTTCTATTTTCCTCAAATTTTCAGCAGTGACATTGAGCACATGTTGAGTAGTGTAAATTATCCGGAAAATAAGGGTTGAGGATGAGGGTTAAGGACACAGCAGACTGCACAGAGAGACTTGTTTCAGTTTTTTGGATTGCTTAAGCACTATTTTGAAAACAGGGACCGTTTTTTTTTAGAACACTACAGACAATTAGCACAACCACACACCTCAGACCCTTTGAAAAATAAAACACGCTTGCAAAAACTATACATTAATTTGCAAAAAACACATTTTGTTACCACATGAAATACACACGTTCCATTAGACTTAATTCTGTTTGAACCTGTTACACACTGCTGTTGCTAACCTAAAACACTTAGCAATGCTACTTCCCAGTGATTAGAGTACTGTAAATGAAGTACACATAAAAGATAATGTATTTCTCTCTACAGACCAAAATCAGTCAACATGGAGAATCGCAAAAAAACATGTCCAAGTTTTCTACTACAGCAGAGTGCATGACACTGTTAACTCAGCAAACTACAGACACACATAAAATACTGTATCCAGTACAGGTTACAATTACAGTTAAAAAAATAAATCTAAAAAAAACTGAAAATACAGTACAGAAAATACTAGACTGGTGGTGGTGGCGCAGTGGATGTGACACATGCCTTTGGTGTGGGAGACCTGGGATTGATTCCCATTGCGAACCTGCATTGTTACAGTGCTTATACCTGATTTGTGTGTCTACATTTAAGCAACCATGTGTTTGGGCACCTGCTGGCTGTGTTTCACAGATTGGCTCATAGGTGTGGTCATTTGTCTTTTTACTTCTGTGTCTAATGTATCCAAGTGTGTTTAATGTTTTTCACATCACTGTGTGTATTTTTTTTCATACTCCTTGAGTGTAAGGTTTTGATCATTTTCAATACTTTTGATTTTAGTGTGTGAGCAATCAACAAAAACTATGCACACACTACTGAGTGCTGTCAACCTCTCCAATATATTTTAAAGGGTTCTGGTTGATCTGGAAGCTGCTTTGGTGCTTTATTTAAAGCCACTGCCCTCTAATGTTCTCTGATAAAAGCACATCCATCAGCCACCGAGCCCCTAAAACCCCTGAAACATGTTATTTTTAGTGATGTTCACAAAGATTTTTTTTTCAAACTGTTCATCTCTGTCTCAGAAGACCAAGACTGAAACATTGTTCTCCAAGATACAAATCTGCTGCCAGTTGACTTGCTGGGGAGTTGCAACACTTCCACATTGTTTTGAAGAGTGCTCTCGTTTGATAGCAGGCCTGCTTGAAAGGTTTTTAAAGGTCTGCCCAGCCATGCTAGTTAGCAGCGTGTGGATGGCAAGCTAGTGCACATATGTCACTTGAGGAAAAACGGGCTCAATCCCATATCTGTTTTAGACAATGCAGACTTAAAAATGTCTAATGCAAAAATGTTTATTTAATGAACATCTTGTTCATAATTTACTTCTCACCACTTCATCATTCAAGCTGATGTCTTTCTCTTAAATAGATCAAAAGAGTCTGTTTATCCGAAAAGGAATGGCAACTATATTTTGCAGGTAACTGAATTCCTTTTAACAGTAAGCCGTGTCTGCTGCCTCTTTATGGTTATTGCATCAGAGGAATGAATGAGAGAACAGTCATGAGATGGGGCCCAGAGGGAAAAATAGGTACTAATGGGACCTTAATGAAAATCTCCAGTCTGCTCATTAATGTTGAAATATACACACATCACCCAGAGCACATGGCCATGGAGGGGAAACAAGATTCAAAGCTTGCATACACACACACACACACACACACACACACACACACAAAAAAACAGATGCGTTTGTCACATCTCTTCCTTATGATGCTCTCCTTTCATCTCCTGTCTCTCCCTCTACTTAATGCTGTCTTTTGCTCCAGTAACAAAGAAAACAAATAGTCATCAGTTTTTTCTGCATAAACACTCCGACAAGCAACGTAGGTTTGTCTTAATGTTCTCTTTGTAACCATCCAGGTAAATTACTCTGGGCTGCTTGTTTTCTTGCCAGATCTTTTCTTCTTTGGCATGTAATTGATTCTATTAAGCCAGGCATGCTGGAGGCATTCATTATGCTGATTAATGTGGTGCAGGTTGTTGGGATGGAGGTTTGGAGATCATGGGGAGACATGGTCAAAGAATCAGAGAGCTAATCAGTCCCATTTCTTCCCAGTCAGATGCTTTGAGCATTTCTGTCCCTTTAGAAATGTAACTGTGACAATGTAGCTGTGACCCATCTGAAGCCGCAGCGGATCCTCTGCAGTCAGATCTTGCAGAGCGGAAAAACACATCACATAACACTATCAGGGTTACAGTCCTGCAGGAAAACAGATATGGATTTAAAAGACAAATACATGGGTGTCTGGCTCTGGTTTTGTTCAGCTTATAGTGGCTTTAGGCAATACTGTGTTACACCTGCCTCATCCTGAGTGACCATTATCCAGGATTATGTTTGACTTGTCCATCACATTGGCCAGCTTTTCCACAGAGCAACAGGTCCATCTTGTGGACATATCCAAAACAATTTGTGCTCTGGCAATACTTACAGGATAGGTTCCCAATTGTTCAAGTCTATAGTCAGGCACAGCCCATATGTAAATATTTTTTGCTCGCTGTAATTATTTCTCCTGTTCACACAGGCCCTGAAGAGATCCCTCCCTAATACTACTACTAAGTGATCAGGAACCTAATCCACGGTCCTTGTGAAATATGTTTCAAAGATTATCTGAAACTAACATGGGGATTCAGCAGTCAGATGTAGACAAATCAAGTGAATATCTTCCAGATTTACATTCTTTTTTGTAAAAAATATATTTTTTATGTGTCTGTTAGAGAGGGTCCGATACCATTTTTTGCTTTCTGATACCAATTCTGATACCTGAACTTGCATATCGGCCGATACCGAGTACTGATCCTATACCAGTGTGTGATATATTCTATTATATTTTAACAGCTGTATACCACTATCCCTGTATGGAAGTGATATCATTTCTATCTTTGTTGTCCGTCTGGCTCAAGTTAAACGCTTAGTGAAACATGAAGGAAGACAAACAATGAATGCCACAGAACTTTATCATCCAGTTTTACAGTCAGTTATAACGGAAGAAGAACATAAGCATGACTTTGACGTAGATTTTCTTTAGGGCTTTATTACGTGGTGTCGGGTCGCTATATAAACTCCAGTACTTCCTGATACCAATACCAGCATTTTAGGTAGTATCAGGCAATCTCTAGTTTCTGTCCATCCATTTATAATTTATAATGTATACTGTTTATAGATACCCAGTGGGGAAAGTACAATTTATACCCTATTTGTTAGTAATCACTACACACTTGCCTGAAATACACACACACATGCTCAGGACCTATTCATGCACAAATGGAGAGATGTCAGCGTGAGTGGGCTGCCAGTGCTGGACCAGTGCCTTGAGCGGTTGGGGGGGGTATGGTGCCTTGCTCAAGGGCACCTGTCAATGCCCAGGGGATGAAGTGGCATCTCTCTAGACAGATTGTGTGTGTGGAACTTGAACCAGAGACCTGCCGGTTCCCAACCCAACTCCCACCCCTTGTGATTCAGCAAGGAAATACAGTCAAGGAAAAAGAGGGAATTGTGAACTAAAAGGACTAATTTTTACTACTCATTCCGATTAACTCCTGAGAGAGAACAAAAGTTGAATCACTTCAGTAATGTTATTTGTGGAACTGTAGTATGTTTATTCACTTTAAACATCGGATGAAGTGATTATTTTCTCTTACACAGACGATGCTGAGTCATTAATAAATTAGTCATGACAAAAAAAATGATTATTCCTCTATTTTAGCAATTATAACGTCACCTACATTGTTTGGTAGCTTGTTTAAAAGCTGGTTGGATAGTTAATTAGCTAGCTTGCTAGTTCTACCCAGGATGCTTTCACTGGTTTCAGAAAATTAGCCTGCTGGCTAGTTATCTAGCCTGCTTGCTAGGGGATCAGTTCTCAGTTCAACATCATCTGCACACATCACAACTACACACATTCTATACAACTGTAACATTTTGGCAGTATTTGTGTCCCCTTCAAAAATTGCTCTTGAGAAATTTGATGTTTATTGTGCTCCTAAATCCATAAGGATATAGGCCTATTACAAAAACATTTACACAACAATTTGCATGATATCTTATGAAATATGCAACATGTTACAGTTACATTTTGCAGAGAAAAGGTTACTGTGAGCTGGGTACCGGTCATCATTAGTCGCCTGTCGTTTCAGAGGCCATTGCAGTTGAGTTAAGCCGACAAAAGACGACAACCATGCAACAACGATAAAGGCTTAGGCAGCAAAATTATTTATCCTCCTGTCCTCGTTTAGATTGACTTCTTTCTTTTATTCATTTTTCATTATTCATTATTTATTGTCTTTGTGTCAAGTGTTGCTTCATTAGTATTTGATGTGATTTAGGATAATGATGCACTTAGACGCTGTCTGTGTGTGTGTGTGTGTGTGTGTGTGTGTGTGTGTGTGTGTGTGTGTGTGTGTGTGTGTGTGTGTGTGTGTGTCTTGTTTAACTATATTCGTGGGGCCCAAAAACTGGCAGTCCAGTATACTTCTGGCTTTGTGGGGCCAAAATGCTGGACCCCACAGCTTTAAAGAGCTCGTTGAGGGTTAAGACTTGGGTTTAGGATTAGAGTTAGAATTAGTTTAGGGTTAGGGTGAGGGTAAGGGTTAAAGTTAGGCATTTAGTTGTGATGGTTTTGGTTAGGGTAAGGGGCTATGGAATGCATTATTTCAATGACGGGTCCCCACAAACATAGTGCTACAAACTTGTTGTGTGTGTGTGTGTGTGTGTGTGTGTGTGTGTGTGTGTGTGGGAGAGAGAGTAGGGGGCAGAGAGACTCCAGCAGTTACAAACTGTGCTGCGCTGAATTAGGATGCACCACCAGAGGCCAGTAAGCAACTGAGTATTGGCAGTGTGTTTTGTACAAACATGTGTGCAGATGTATGAGCATATGAACAACACAGTTCATTATTCATGATTTTGAAGGGTAATTATACAACATATCACTGCCATCTATCATTGATAAAATGCTTCCATTTCATAATCTAGATGAATTGATGCAGACACAATGAGGTTTCACGTCATAATATTCCCATGGTTTCATTTTCCTTTCCAAGCCAATATTACGGATGAATGATTTATTAGATGTTGTAAAAGGGCTATTATTTTCAAATTAAACTCTTGCTTCATTACTTTTAATGTAATGTCATTTGAATTCAAGAGATTTCTTCACATGTTTATTGAAGTAGACCAACCTATGAAATTAGGCGCTGCTATGAAAATGTCAGATTTTAACAAACACCTTTTTCTGTGTCAACTCAAGAACAATATCAGTCATAACATGCCTCGTGTAACTGATTTGATGTACTATAACTCTCCAAAATATAATGATAATGGAAGATTCAGTTTGTGTTTACTAAACAGCTTTGCACAGGATAGACTCTGCATCATGCGTCAGAAGGCAGGAACATCTGGATGATCAGTGTGCAGATGGAGAAATATGCCTTTGATCTCATTTTGTTCAGTAGATACGTGGATATTAAAGTTAGAAAACATTGTGCTGCTGTGTTTCTGTTTCTGCTGTTGAAAGGAGATCAATGTCTGGAATTTAAATAAGATAAATCTATTGAATGTGTATAAGACCTAGATTTCCATTTTTGCATGAAGCATACAGCTATGGCTAAACGGCTATTTGAAATAACTGTAACAAAATGAAGAGTACATTTTGTATATTTTCATTGTATAACAGGTATGCCAAGTCAACTTCACTGTTTATGATATTGGATACATGCTTGTATTTCTTAGGTGAGCCCATTATGCATCCATAATGCATGTAAGATGTATTGTTTTGTTTTGACAGTGCACATCTAAACTCAGACTTTATGCATGAATCTTGACTTTAGTGATAATTGCACATGCATTTTTCAGTGATGTTGTGTCTCTTCCATCTTATTACCTTGCTATATCATTTGTTTTCAGTTTGCCCTGCATGAAAATATGATGGGATGTGTTTGGACAGAATGTTAGCTTTGCATATTTTCCAACAAATTCTATTTAATTATACTTACTTTATTCCTCACCAGTGCACATGTCGATGAAAGCCTTTACAAAGTTATACTCTTGCTTTGTGCCATTTCATGCATATATTAATACACCGTAATAACAAACTTTAATACACAGTTATGCAGTGCTTTACAATAAAAAACATGCAGTATGCACAAAACACACACACAAAATAGGTCCCTTTGATGCGTGACGCTGAGCTCAGCTGGTCTATCTGTGTGTGTGTGTGTGTGTGTGTGTGTGTGTGTGTGTGTGTGTGTTTTATGCACCCTTGTAGATTGTGTTTTTTTCCTCTTGTGTTCTTCTCTGTGTCCTCATGGAGAGTCTAGTCATTAGATTGGCTGTAAGTCACTTAGCCCCAACTCTAATTCAATTTAAAGACCTAAAGTCAGATGCACTTCCACTCATATATGTATTCACATCGATATATGTTGCTAAAAACTGAAAGAGCTGAGTATCCACAGATACTGTGTAATATATAATATAGTGAGTGAGAAGATGATGGAGCGGTGTAAATAAAAACGGGCTAGGGCTGTAAGGCTACATCAAGGGTGCAAATCTATCATGAGTGATAAACACAGCACTATACATGCTGTCTCTATCTATCTATCTATCTATCTATCTATCTATCTATCTATCTATCTATCTATCTATCTATCTATCTATCTATCTATCTATCTATCTATCTATCTATCTATCTATCTTATCTAGGGACCACTGTGAGGCTAAATGAACTCATGAACCATCTAAACAAACTTAGAAGTCCTTCAGCCTGAAAATCCTTGAACACTACAGGGATAAATGAGACAAGGACAACACACCAGGGTAAAGGAATCACACACACACAAAGACATTGACACAAACTAATCTGACTCTGTACAGCCACATGGTAAGCCACATGGTCACTTATTATTTAACTGAGTTTTTTCTAGTGGTTTGCATCTACCTAGATCTACTATCTAAGTGTTCCCTCTAACCTGCTTCAATGCCGCATATAATAAAATTATCAGGAGGTTTAATTACAACTTAATGATTCCTTAAATCAGAATTTAAAACATATGCCTCTAGTGATAACATAGGCCAACATGTTACACAGTGTCCATTTGGATGAGTCAAGCAAGGATAATTTGCTTTTGCCATGATCGTGCCCTTTGCCCTCTTGTCTCATGAGGGCTGCTCCACTCTGACAGTTACAGGATTAAATACAGACACATGCACTTACAGTAAACTGGTCTTATTCTGTTTTCAGTGTGGCTCGGAGTGCATCCAGCCATACACAGTCAACTCAGCTCAGTCTCAAAGCTTATCTAATTTAGCCCTGGCATTTAGTTCCCTGACTACATTAAGCAACAAAAGGTTTTTAAAATGCAACAATAAAAGCCTGTCTGTATGGTCAGTTTGGTTTTCAAATGGAATTAACCACAAATGGGTGGGCCCCTAAGCTTACGCACAAACACAAATCTGCATTGGCAGGAAAAAGTCCTTTTGTTCCATTTGAATCAGTTGTGGCTAAAAGTCCCTCAGGGATAGCTGGGGGGGGTGGTGTGAGTGGGAGGAGGAGGGGGTGTTAGCATTTGGCATAACCTGAGGAGAGGGTCTTTCCAAGCCACAAATGAAAACGCCGCCTGATGCATCGGACCAATTAGAGACAATGTAGTGGTAAGCAGCGTTTGGCTCAGCCCCAAATGACCGTGAGAGGAAATTATGATGACGACAGCGCGTAAATCGACAACTGGAAACGAGAGTTGCCCTGGTCGCGCGATTTGAACACAAGTGCCTGCCAGCACGGTCTCCACATCCAAGGCACCGGGAAGCTTTGATTACGCGTGCGTTCTCAGTTGGAACGGAGAAGGATATTTCCTAATGTCTCTCTCATCATCGTTTTTTTAGAGATGCGGTGCAAGTTATGCCATCCTTACATCTTTGCACCACGGTAAACTTTGCAGAATTATGAGTCCGATTTGACCAATTAAAAAGGCCAAAAGAAACAGAGAAGTTAATTTACTGAAAATGTCCACGACGCACCTTAGCTCCCCGGCGCCCAACCAAAGCTACCTTTCCACGGCCACCTACGAGAAGACGGACCCCTCGGAGGTGAAGAGACAAATCCGCCTGCTGCTATTTGGCTTGTGCGTAATCATCGCCGCTGCTACCTTCGTCGGAGGTGTGTATTCGCTGCTGTCTCTCATTCGGATGAGGAGGAAAACATCCCTATGTCTCATTGTGGCTTCCATGTCGGTGGACGACCTGCTCAGTGTGGTCCCTCTCTCCTTGTTCATGCTCTTACAGTGGGAGGCAGATGGAGGTGGAGGATCGGGCAGCCTGTGCACTTCATCTGGACTTCTGTACGTGTTCCAGGGTGTTTCTAGCAATATGAAGGCTTGCCTTATAGCAGCCTACACTTTTTATGTCACCAAGAGATTTGGAGTGCTCCAATCCGTCCGCAGGCCCCTAAGAGTGATATGGGCCATTGCCGGTGTGTGGGCGGTCAGCCTTGCCGTCAGTGTGTTACCTTTGTGCGGATGGGGTAGCTTTACGCCCGCCTTCCTCGGGTGTTTCCCAGAGAGCGACAGTTTTTACACCATGCTGCTTTTCTCTTTATACTCCATGTGTTTCTGCGGCTTGTTATTTTTCTTCATCCCTCTCACCTATCAGCTGCTGTGCTCCAGGGAGTCCCAGAGGACCTTACTGTACCCCAGTTATTTGGAGATGGCGAGGGGACTGAGTGGCTCCGTTGCCCTCTGTGATCTTCCTTCCTTTTCCCGGGACAGCCTGGACAAAAGTTTCGGTGCCTACAACGAGCTCAGCCCTAGTTCATGCGGGACGGAACTCAAAGAGAAAGAGGACAGCGGTCTGTCCTCAGTGTCTGTCAGAGGGCAGAGGACGGCTGCTGTCGGGGACACTCCGGTGGTGTTTGCACAAAAGCGCTTTTCCATGATTCTGGCGGTTGTTCGAGTTATTTTATGGATGCCAATGATGGTAAGCAGCGTGATGACTGCAAATGACAGTATTTAAAGTCCAAAGCAACAAACCATGTAATCTAGCAGATTAAAAATTGGGATGTTATTGTTTCGCAAACAATATGAGCTATGGTTTGTACTTATTACCAACTTGTTTCCAGTTTTCAGTGTTATTTGGAATTTGCTCTATTTTGCACTGACGTAAAATCTATGAAACGACAAGCCAAACAAGTGGAACTGTTTTATTATATTGGATTATAATCCGATATCACGATATGCTTGTCCTAATAACTCAATGTCGATATTGTGGAGATATTATAGGGTTGACAACTGGTGCTTTCATAAAATATCTTCACAATGAGATTCGGGATATATAATCTTCAGTAATGTAGATATAGGCCTAGTAACTAAAGGTAAAGAAAGGTAAATAATAGAAGAGCTAGAACAGAGTGGTAACAGAAAATGACACAACTTTACTGTAATGCAGCCTTTAACTCTAAGACGATATGTAGTCTCATATCACCATAGCAACACAATATCGATAAATTGCCCAGCCCTACTCTCACCTGTTTCAAGGAAAATACGATTACAAAACTGAATCTTAAAATAAAATCACTTTAACCTAAACCTCCTGGCTGCCCCAATTAAACTCGACCAATTGTTTGTCTTACTTTGGTGATTTAAGTTCTTAACGTGTAAGATGAGCAGAACAAAGCTCTTTGGGTCAACCAATTATAGTACAGACTTGGGTGGAAAGAAATTGTAATACCTTTCACCCAAAAGAATAGTAAAGGAGTAGGCCTACATTTTTTCCCTTTTGGGGTAAACAGAAAGATGTTCAAGAAGTTTACATGTGGACACAAGTAACAACATGTGGACTCTACAGTAAGTCCGAAAAGTTTCATCTCTTAAAATCCTGTCATTTGATGAAGAAAATACATTAAAATATTCCTCCTGTTTTGTTGGAGACCTATTATGAAACATTCAATGTCCCTCTAGGCAACTTTGGGAATCGCTACAGTATTGTATTGAATGAATTAATAATACATCTCAACGTGGTTTGTGGTCTCATATAGGTAAAAACTGGCATTTCAAACAACAAGCAGCAATTATTATTATTATTGTTATTATTATTATTATTTAATGTCCCATTCAATTAACAGTCCTGAAAGGCCTTAAGAACAGTTTTGATCAGAAAATACAACCTAACAATTCAAAATGAATTTTTTTCTGTGGGGGTCATTCATTTATTTATTTATTTATTTATTTATTTATTTATCTTCATGAAACACACGTCTTTTCTAAGATAGTTTGTCTCTATGTATCTATTGTATTTGCATTTTAAGGTATATCTTTTTTCAATATAAAGCAAAAAAGCCCAATATGGGCTTCCTTCTCATTCATGTGTCTCCCTTCACACTCTTCCTAATACATATTAAATCATGGACTCCACAGTGAATTAATTTCCCTCTTCCTCTTCATTCACAGACTTTGGTGTTGGTGCGCCACGCAGTGAATGCACGTAGCTCATCCCTGGAGACGCTGAGCTTCTTTCTCACTCTGCTTGCCCCTGCGGTCACTCCATTATTCGTGCTGTCTGAGCGCTGGATCCACATGCCATGTGGCTGCTTCATTAACTGCAAACGGGATCCAATGCAGGAACCTTCAGGTAAACCATGAGGTTGTACAAAGCGATTCACCAGCAAGTGTCTTTCTACATTATATACACCTGAACAACTTACTCATTGTGATGTAGATGGAAGAGTACTAAAGGTGTAATAAATGTATTCTCAATTACTTTTTTCACAGTGATGAAAAGAAAATTTGAGTTCAATCTTTCTTTCCAACAAGGCTATGGAGTTTACAAGTTG
The DNA here is from genome assembly GCA_013375575.1 of Percina caprodes. Lineage (NCBI taxonomy): Eukaryota > Metazoa > Chordata > Actinopteri > Perciformes > Percidae > Percina > Percina caprodes. The sequence goes on from JABXJD010000158.1 coordinate 1,309,555, forward strand.
TCACATGCCGCCATGTCTCATAACAGTCCACCCCTTGAGAAGCCGGCCTATCACAACCTCTTTAACTGTGACTTCACTAATACGCGTCTGGATGCACTAGAAAGTGGCGGGCTCTCCAGCCTAGGGCCTGATTTTGTTTTCAGCACCACCTGCCCTGTGGACAGCGCCTCTCATGCAGACCTTCTGTTGGAAGCGGTGACCGGTGGAGGAGAGGCACTGGCTGATTGTCCTTCACTCCCTCATGAGAACCACGGAGATGGCGACGACTTCTGCTGTGTCCCTTCGCTACCGTCTCATCACCAGGAGCATGATCACAATCTCACTGACACGTCTGTGTTCGAGGGCCCGGAGAGGAGGCTGTCACATGAGGAGTGTCGGAAAATTGAGCTGACAGACTGGGAGTGGTGCAGGAGTAAATCAGAGAGAACACCCAGACAGGTACACGAATGCCCAGAGTCCTCAGTTTATTAATCTGATGTTGAACCATTGACTTAAGTCATTTGTACCCGTTCTTCTGTGATTTATGACTGGCTTTAACTGATTTTCCACAATCACACCATATTGCTTTGCTAACTAGTCAAACAACTACTGCATTAGCATGCAACATATGGCGATGCACTCTAGAGAGGATCGTTTAGGAGTAATAATTGGCCCCAAACCGTAAAAGAGATGGATTTTCAATCTCCATATCTGTGATTACATTTTGTTCAAAGGGAAATTAAATGTGTTCTTATTACAGTCCGTCTTTACTGAGATAAAGAGACACACAGCTGTTGGACTAGGATGCAGTCTTTACATAATCAGGCGTTAGAGAAATATGTGCGTATTTGTCTAAATGCCTGTTAGACTTTCTGTTTCCTTTCCTCTCCACTCCCTCATTCCTTTCCTTCCTTTCCTTTCCGTTCCTTTCCGTTCCTCTCCTCTCCTCTCTTCTCCTCTCTCTGCATCTTTATTTGTGCTAAGCATCGATGGATTCGACTAATAGAGCAATTGATCAAGACTCTATCAGCAGCAATACAAATGTCAACCTGTCTTTCAAAACCAAATATTCTTTCATTGCTGCTCCACTCTAGAATCAGACCAACTCTCAAAGCATAGCTCAGTTCATTGCTTTTAGTCTTGCAGTTTTTGGAGATCAGCTCATTCAAGATCAGTATTACAATAAAAATTAACCACCCAAGGTAAGCTCTGTTATGTGTGTTTGTGATGGGTTTTTTTGTGCAAGGTGATTTGGTATGCAAATTGAATATAAAAATTAAACACAATCCAGTTTTGATTCATATTTTGGTTACTGTAAATCAAACGCATGCTGTATATCTATGTATCTATAGTGCGGAGTTATCTCTTTACCAAAACCAAAGTTGTGCTTATAAGTGTATTATTTGCAAAGAGCAAATAATACACTTACAAGCACAACTTTGGTTTTACTCAATAGTTTTTGTATCCAGTAAAAGTCAAAGACTACGAAATTAAAACAATGCAGCTCAAGACAGTATGCTACAAGCACATAAATCACTACCCATATCATTTGCTATTGGTAATACCAATTCTCTCTTTATTTTTTGGACCCAATTGAACTGTTAAAGAAGGTAAAAATAGTAAGGACTTAATGCTGTATCCTGGCATTGGAGATACCAGACACAGATGAGAGAGCAGCCTCACTTTTCTCTAGAAAAACAGCAGAGCAGCCGCAGGCATTACCTGACATTACCACAGCATAGTAATTGTGACTTTTAGATCAATGGCAGTGTGAGCCTGTTTCAAAACTTGAACATGAACAGACACAGAAACATGCACATGCATATGTGCACACAGACAAACACTGACTATCTCTGTGTCTCTTCCTCTCTGTCTCTGCTCTACTTATACGTCTGAAATGTTTTGGTTTAAAAATCACCAGAGGGTGAAATATCCATGGCGCATGCATCTACAGCTTGGATTTGGCACTCACTTTGCATCATGTACAAGTCTGAGATGCTCACTGCTGGCATGTGTGTGTGTGTGTGTGTGTGTGTGTGTGTGTGTGTGTGTGTGTGTGTGTGTGTGTGTGTGTGAGTGTGTGTGTGTGTGTGTGTGTGTGTGTGTGTGTGCATGTCCTACTTCTCATTTCTTTGAAGCTAACTCTGTATATCATGCTTCCTTAGGCTTTAATCATTGATTGGGGTCAGTATATAAACACAGTATACAGTGTGCATTTGAAGTCACATATATATATATATATATATATATATATATATATATATATATATATATATATATATATATATATATCAAATCAAAGACAAAAAATAACAAACTTAAGCTACACAGATTCAACAACCTTCCCCCATTCTTAGCTCACAAACACAGACACACACACACACAGACACACACACACACACACACACACACACACACAGACTGTATATGTACACAGTCAAGCAACACATAAAAGACAAGCCTAAATAGTTTGGGATTTATAACGCTTCCTGACTGTGTTTTGTTCCTCATTAGCAGGCTAGATGTCATTACCAAGCGTCTGTCCTCCTTACTGTCAGCCCCTTTGGCCTTCAGCATCCACAGGGAGAGGTGGAATTAGAGCTTAAAGACATATTTACCCTCTCTGTGACTTTATGCTCCCTGCTAGCAAGCACAGAGCTGGGGGCGCATTCGCAAGCAAAGATCTAATGTGCATTCAGATGTAGAGAACTGAAAGCTTATACCCTTAGGACACATTTCAAACTGTAAATATATATATTGAGTGGAAAGGAAAATAACAACAACTACAAGAATCAATAACACGTCAGGTTCTGTAGGCATCAACAACAGACACCGGAAAGTGTTGCTTACACAAAATAGGTGGTATAATTTCATTCCTTTAATTCATTTGTTAAAATATGGGTACGGAAAAAAAATGTACACAGCACGCTAACATGCTCACAATGAAAATGCTAACATGTATGTTTACCAGTTAGTGTGTTAGCATGTTAACATTGGTAATTAGCAGCTGAGGCTAATGGGAATGGCATTGGTTTTGCAGGTATATGGTCATACATTGAAATCTTGACAAGATGATAAAAAATGGGTATCACCAAAGTTATTACAATTCATCCAGAGGGGAACATGAATGTCTGTACAAAATGTTATACTAATCCAGATGTGACCCTTACAGCGGCATTAGATGGAAAGTCCATAGCTCACCAAAGTCATTACCATTATTTGTTTTTCCAAGTTTCCATTTCCATGTTTCAGTATAGTCAATAGTTATAGAGGCATTTCACTACAAAAACATTTCACTTCTAAAATAAAAAATGTCAACCCCATGGTGGTGCAAGAGGAAAAGTTGGGGATCACCAAAATGGAAAATATAGTATAATAGGAATGAAAGTAATTCAAAGCCACTCAGCCATGCTGCAAAGACAATGCTTTAAAATCAATGCACAATGGAAATGTCTGCAAAAGAATTGCAACATTAAATGTAATAAAAGTCATGTTAATATACCCATAATACACACACACATGCAGACTTCCATCAATGCACTTTCCACATTGATGACTTCTGAGCATTACTCAATTGTATTTTCAGCTATCTCCCTTTGTGTCTCTCTCCATTCACAATGACACAAAGACAGTGACAGGAACACAGTCAGGGAGGACAAGAGATTGACGTCCTCTTTGTTTTAATGGTGCATCATATTCACAATCAGATCATTACATTGAACTAATCTAAATAATTAAGAGGGCTTAATGAGACCTGCCACAGTCTCCTCACTGTCAAATCGCAGGAGGCTTCACCTTCCCCCTGCCAGCAATATGCATTTGCAAACACATCAAATTGACAGAGGCTCACTTGAATGCATATGTTGAATTTAACTCAATGAAAATGATATGAAAATATGGCTGAAGAACATGAAATATGATTAAAAATGAGTGATATAAATGAGCCCTGTAATTGTAAATAAGAAACTCAGAACTAATTTATAAACAGAAATTGTATTATTCAGATTACATTAGTTGATAAAAAAATATTCTGATAACAGCTAAACAGTTTATTGTCAATATGGATATTTTTGCTGAAAGGTCTCTAGCTTATCAATGAAGCCCCTGTTCTTACTTACTAGCAGTGTTGTTGACTGGGCTCTTATGCATAAGACTCATTAACTCTTTGGATAGAAATGGCTAGTCAACACATTCAAGTCCCTGCTATTAAAGGTGCTGTAGGTAGGATTATGAAGATGCAGGACTTAGACAAAAAATTTGAACATCAACAACTTGTCAGTCTCTCCTCCCCTTTCTGCTAAAGCCCCTCTCCCCACAAGGGAGAATAAATAGGCTTGTTCGAGACGAACTGCACCTCGCCTGTAAAGTGGACGAGAGCAGGCGGCAGCAGCAGGGGGTGGTGACATAAAGCTGCGGTAAAGTCAGACAGTTTCCAGCCGATTTCAGCCGCCTTTAGGTTGAACAGGAAGTGACAAAAACAGTTTTCTTCTGGTTGTTTTAATTATGACAGAGTAACTCTAAAAATGTTCTACACGCGATCTGTTGCTGATGTTAATTAACACTATTGTCCGTGATCTGAACAGATTTAATCTCTCTGACTTCTAAACTTAAACTATCAGCCACACAACGTGTGTTCTGTACAGAATAAGCCTTTAAATAAGACAAATAGCAATTAAAATCCCTTTGATTCAAAATCAATAAAAAGTTTATACAAGACGTCATCATGTTGAGTTGATTGTGAACCAATCAGCTGTTAAATCAGCTGAGAGGCCGGCGTTTCCCAGCATGCTCTGAGTCCGCCTGGGTCTTGCAGTCGGTGAAAAGCAACTCCGCTGCCTGCGTCTCAGAACTGCGGCCGCCTTGATCGATTCTGCGCAGACTTGGCTCATCTTGAACGAGCCTACTGTGTGCATGAGCAGTAATTGACACGCCCCCCTGGATTTTTGCAAATCGCACTACAGGCTGTAGGTGGTGCCAAAGGATCCAGATTTTATTTTTATATTTTTTAATTACGTGCTTCATGTAGTTCTACTCGAACATAGGGTCAGTTTCAGCAACTATGACAGAAAGTTAGTTTTAAAAGTCTTACCTACTGCCCCTTTGACATCATGGACACAATCTAAACTCACGGGCGTAGCACAACACCCTGTAGTAGGCATTTTCTATGGGCCCCTCCCCTCATCCGCAGCTATTTATTCTAGCATATTTTTGTGCCCTCCTCATATGAGGGCCCTGGGTACGCAGTCCCCCAGTCCAACACCCCAGTCTAAGCTCAGTTAGGGAACAAGATGCAAAAGGACCAATATGCTTTGTACTTCTTGTCAATAACATGAGGAGCAGCCAATATGGAATTTAGTAGTATGCATAATAATATTCTCAATTAATGAGACCTGCCAGGTAAATACCTAAATAAAGATGTTGTGCTAAATGTTAACTACACTATATTGTGCTCTTTTCTTTGGTTTTCCTGTGCAGCGGTCATCAGGCGGTCTGGCAATCCCCCTGTGTGCCTTTCAGGGCACCGTATCTCTGCAATCACCCACTGGAAAGACCCTCTCTCTCTCCACCTATGAGGTCAGCAGTGACGGACTCAAAATCTCCAACAATGCCAAGAAGGTAATAGCCATTATTTAAATCTAAGTGTTTCATGGAAAGAATAGTTTGATATTTTTGGAAATATATCTTATTGCGTTCTTGCTGAGATTTAAATGAAACAATTGGCATCACTCTCTGTCTGTTTTTTAATTAGGCTTACAACGCTAGAGACATGAGGTTTTAAAAGATTTAAAGCAGCAGGAAACAGCTAGCCTGCAAGTTGTGGTTTTTATGTGGAGTTATGTGCTGCAAGTTGTTTTTGGCCGGTGGTGCCCGTAAAACCACAACTTGGCAAAGATTAATGGAAGATATAGCTGAGATGATTTTGGAATAGAGAGAAATGTAATAGCCCTATAACATGGGGTGATTTGATATGGGACATAGTCAAATAAGAGATATACTATACTAAAGTAAAGTAAGACATATACTATGCATCACACAGTGTATTCCAAGATAAAATAGGAAAACACATGAATGATCCCTGTGATGAAATTGCATTAATTGAATAAAGAAAATATTTTAGTTTCAGAACAAAATTAAACTAAAGTTGAGTTACATTATGACCCCATACTGTCTATGAATAACTTGAATTATGAATCTCCCTCTGCTTCAAAGGTGGAAGTGTATCGCTCAAAATCAGTTGGCCATGAGCCCAGTGCAGATGACCCAGCATCCGGAGGCCAGGCTGGAGAAGTGAATGTCAGCAGCGTAGGGATGGGCATGGAGATCGGATTGGAGTTGGGCATCGGAGCTAGGGTTGGCGACACCAACGTCAAGATCCACCTTGAGGTTCTGGAGATATGTGACAACGAGGAGGCCATGGACAGTGTGTCCATCATCTCCAACATCAGCCAGTCCTCCACCCACACTCGCTCGCCGTCGCTGCGTTACTCACGAAGGGAGAACCGCTTTGTCTCCTGCGACCTAGGTGAGACGGCTTCCTACTCTCTGCTCATCCCTAACAGTGGCAACCAAGAGGCAGAGACCATCAATATCACTATACCTGACACTGTGGAGGCTCACCGGCAGAACAGCCGACGGCAGACGCAGGAGAGCTCAGGGTATCGTGAGGAGATACAGCTGCTCAATGAGGCCTACAGAAAGCAAGCTGGGGAGGAGGAAGGGTGACATACATAAAGGGTGAAAAGAAGGTGTCTCTTAGGAGGAGGCTGAAGGAGCACTTCTGACGGCAAAGGATGAAAGACAAATGTCCTAATCATTCTATATTTAATTCTTTCTGATCACCGCTCTAGTAGAACTGAGAGGGGACCCAAATAGAGACTAAAGACTGTTAGAATTGTTTGTTTGCTTATTATTGTACTTCCTCTACAGATAGCATCCCAAGTGTAGATGTCTGCATAGCAGAGTTAGATGAGCCTGGAAAGGAAGAGAGGTGATTACAAATTGGGGAAAACGAGAGAGAGAGAGAGAGAGAGAGAGAGAGAGAGAGAGACATCAGAAGGGAAAGGTAAGACAGTGAAAACAGTATTCCAGCAGAGCATTTATATTCCTTGCAAGTGTTTCAACCATATGGCAGCCTGTCACATCTAAAATAGATACAGCGAAAGAGACATTCACTTAGAAGTGGAAAATGAGAGTCACAGGCTTGATATGAAGCTGCTCCTGTACGCTACGTCACGGGTGACTCAGCCGCGAGGGGAGGGGTAACCTGGTCCATGTGTCTGACTCATCCCAGTGTGTGTTGTTGTGCATTTTTTTGTGTGTGAGAAGTAGCCTTGCCTGTAAGGATGAAGGTATACATATGAGAGTAATGGTTTGTGATGTCAGCTACCAAAAGTATTCACCTGTTTCTGCATATATTTGTTTTAACTATGGTGTGTTTTCCCCTGTGTCCAGCTGCTATGGGTCCATCATGTATTTACACAATTAATCTTGCTTCTATCAAATGAGAATGGGGAGACGAGAGAAAGGAAAGGAGAGGCCAAGCATTTGAGGGATAGTGCAATGCATTATTGAAGAAGAAGGGATACTTATGCAGAGCAGTTTTCTGCCTCATGCACATGTGGTGCAATTTAAATGAGTGACAGCGTGCATATTTTACTACAGTAAGCAGCATATGAATGTACATTTCGGAGCCACTTTGGGGGATCATCTCTCTGCCTGCTCAGTTCACTGCCCATCCAATCACTTTCTGTATCGAATACGTGCATACATTCAGGACTGGAATACATTTTTCATAGATAGTATTATGCATTTCAGTACTGTTTTTGAACGGTAACATAGACTGTGAACATCTATCAGAAGCATATACATCTTTCTTCTCTTTCACAGATAATATATCCGTTACCTATATGTACATTTACATGTACTACATGTGTGTGTATACATTGTATTAACCTAGTAAAAATAGGTATTTCAGAGTAACTTTAGAATATATATGTTTTCAGATGGTGTCTTTTATCTTTCAACAGTTTGGTTGCATGATCTTCAACAACACCGGCACTTTTTGGACTTCATTTACAGGCTTTTAAATTGTCCTTTAGCGAGTCCACTTCATCAGCTGCGGCATGTTCCATCCTCCTGAAGATTGTTGTCATTAAAGATTCATACCAGAAAATTGCCTCCAACTGGATTGTAATGCATTTTCATGTTGAGCGCTCCCAGGCAAAGTGTAAAAGAAAATGATGTACAGGCGTATGAATCATAATGAATGTATATTTGTATTTAATGTCAACTATTTTAGCTGTTAATGGTGCCAACGGTTTTCAGCTGAGCAGAGCTTCATCTCCGCTGCCTAACAGAATGGAAGTAATTAGATCATCTGCTTATTCTTATTCTCTCTAAACAGGACAACAGTTCAGCTACTGGTCATTCAACCATTCTCATAAACCCGTGTGATCAATAAATTGTTATTTGCTTTGTTTGTGAGGAATTGGGAGATGCACATTAGCATTACAAATGTGTGTTTACTCAGTCATGTTAACAATCTGGACTGATTCGGTAACACACAACCTACTCAAATGGGATCTGTATTACAGAATAAAAGCAAATAAAGTGCATTAGCTTACATCATTGGTTGTTGTGCCCCTCAAATGACAGCAACATGACTAATCCACAACAGCTGCATGCTATTTTTTATAATGCTTTTATCAGTGTTTGAGCTGACATAAAATCAGCAGTAAAGACATTACATGTTCTTGTGTATTAGGGAGAATTTAAAAATGATATTTAATCTGTGCAATTTGTGCAGACATTTAGAAAGGAAAAAAATGTGAAAGGAGAGTAGAGGTAGAGACTGGAAAGCAAGTAGTCGAAAAAGCAAAATAATAGAAAACAAAAACATAGTTAGGCTTTGTACCAACAGCTATTCCTAATGTTTCAAAATTTCTCTCTGATCCAAGGACTTTCATCTCCCACTCACAACCTCTGATATTATGCTACAGCAATAAGGTGGAGGTAAGCCAGCATCAAAATTTAGCATCAATAGCACCGCTTGAGACCTCGAGAAGCCTAAGCTTAGAAGAAGGGAAAACAACAACTAATGTTAAAATGTGATGCTTTATCTGAGGTCGTGTTTTAATGATTCATTAGGGTCAGAGATCATTTGTATGCATCACAGGTAGACCCGAGGGTATGACAACCATGTGTGCAGAAGAATTGTACATTCTCAACAGTACTGAGGGGAGTGGGGGAGGGGGGCTCAGGGCATACAAAACACTCCTTTCTTCCCTAGTATCCTTTTATTTTTACAACCCATCCAGGGCTTTCTCATAATTCTTCTCACACCACACACATCCTCAGCATGTCCCTGTATTATTTCCTTTCCTATTTCTGACTTTTCTCCAGCCCAGCCTGTTTACAATCTGACTTCATCTGGCCCCCTCCCGCTGAGACATTGATTGTGCTCATATATTTCAAAAGTATTGGCAGTCATTCTTATCTTACAAAAGCAAAGTTGAGCTATTCACAGTTTATTAGTTTTTATTACAAACTGAGTCCTGCTGAAAGACAAGACTGAATATGTTCCTATCAAACCTTAAAATTGAAAAACAAAGGCAGCTGTGGATTTATTGTGAGACAGCTGATGAAACCAAGATCCTCAATATAGAGATTGAAACAAAAAGAATCACATAAACCAAGTTTATTTTTCACACTAAGTGACAATGGTTCATTTAATCTGGAAATGATCTACTTCCACTGTGGCTGTGTGGTTTTCTGTGTGGGCAGCTGCATTTCCTTAATTTTAAAAAGGTGATGACACCCTAAATGTGGACACACACCACACATTTTCATTTCACAGTTTATAAAATTGAACACTTCACATGCCCGAAGGTATAATTGCTATTATGATGACAGAACAGGAGAGAGAGTGTGTGAAGAGCAGACGTTGATTTTAAAGTGCCGATGCATGACATTTTATGACGCAGATCTTGACGATGCGATGCACTCTCGTGGGCATCATGCACACACGCCATGAATGACAATCGCACCTTTTGTTCCTCTTTCCACTTATTTTGTTTCTGACATGTGCTTCATAATTGGGTGTTTATATTTTTATCCGTTTTACAAGACACATCCAGAAGAGAGAGAGGGGAGAGGATAGAGAGAAAAGAGGAAAAACACATCATTAATTCAATATTCCATCTAATTTAAAAACTAGAGTGTTGAATACTGTCCAATTAGATAATTGCATGCCTGTGTGAACATTTAAAAATCTGCCCTTTAAGAGTGAAGACCCAAAAAGAAGTTAAAGTGAAATTGCTAACGACCAGAAATTCAAAAATAATAGATGCAATTATTTATTGAATGTTGCCTGGTCACTGTGTTTTACTGACGTTAGTATTGCCATGTTGTTTTCACATGGTTTATTAAAAACAATAATGCAGTGCCAAAGTTAAAACCAGAATGTTTTCGACTAATTGTTAATGTCATTAATCCAATGCATTGTTTTGCTGTTATTTATTCAACTTTATTGGAGTGGATATATTTTAAAAAATCCTATTTTGGAAGGGACTATGGAAAAGCTGCAGACATTTTATGAATATGAGGTTAAGGCTTTGAATCTGCTGATGATATTCATCACATTGCCCACAGTAGAGCAGAGCCAGAACCCTTAAGGTGATACAGTCTAGAGCAGTCATGGTAGATCTTTTTCATTTGGCTTTAACATTTAAGGCCCAGACAACAGGTCATTCCCGATGTTCTGTTGAGCTGGGAGCAGGATGAGCTGGTTACAGCACAGACTGTCTCTGTCTGCGCATTTATATTCCCTGGTGTTGATTTTTTAAGAGCTTGAGGACGTGGTCTAAAAAGTAATATAAATGTATATTTTCCACCAATCGTTTCTTCTTCATTCATTCATTCAAAATTGACTTGCTACTACTATTGAATATTAACATAAGAAGGGCGAATATGTCAGTGGTTAGGGTCTGGTTTCTTTTCTGGACTGTTGATCTGTGTACATCAGTCAAACAGGCATAACCATAACCATATAATAGAAAATCCACGTTAAATTAGAAGAAAAATAAACAGAAAATTGGGTTTACTAATTTTCACAATAGGACATCACTTTAAATGCAGGAGATGACTTATAAAAAGCATGTTTTAGTAAACAAAATTTTGAGACCAAGACTTAATGGTTTACAAGACATGAAGAATAAAGACTCTACAAAGTATATGATACATATGACCAATTTACCAAGTGTGTTTGTTAGTATGGGGTAAAAAAACAAAACAACTGAAGATCTAGCCAAACATGTTTCCCCAAAAATATACAGTAGGCCTACCAGTCAAAAGTTTGGACACACTTTCTCATCCAAGTGAGTGTGTCTAAATCTTTGACTGGTACTGTATATATCTTTTGTTGACAGTGATCAACGATATAAAACCTCCGATTGAAGTGTCAACTCTTTTAAAATGGAGATATTTTCACATTTGAAGAAAAAGGCAATAATACACATTTGTATTCTCTACATCTCTAATTTTGATTACACCCATATCAACTACTGTCTACTCGACAATCACAGCAGCTCTAATGATCTGGTTATTACTGTATCTGTCATCAAGAGGTACAAATACAACATCTGAAGCAAAGGAGTTGGGACTGTCCTGTTAAAGGCTATTACAACATTTTACTAATCAAAGTATAAATGTTTTATCATTATTAAGCCTATACATCAATAGACTAAAGTCATGCTTTATATAAGCTTTTAATATAGCCACATTTGCTTGTGGGTTACCAAAATAATACGTCTAAGAAACAAGTACCACCTCATCCACTGATGATTGCACCGAGGATTTTGAGAAAAGTGAGTGGGAGGAGGATAACCAATCACAGAGTGCTGCGACAATATCATCCCGCAAAACATTGTGACGTCGTTTCTGTGCGACCTAGATGCGACTGAATGCATCTATGAATGGACACAAGAAAGCTCAAAGTGCTGTATTTTGACGAGTTAACCAAGATTTAAATGGTACATGTAGCTAGCTATCAAGAAATGAACTGTCAGTAGCTACGTAGGCGTAGCCTCGTATGTTTAACTTCAGTCTCTGACCCAAAAGTCCATCCAACACATATAGTTAGCGTTAGCTAAGCAACGTTAGCATTAGCGAGTAGCTAGCGTTGCTTACTAGTTAACGGTACGTTAACTGATATCCTGACAGCGTTTTAGCACCTGGTGCTACCACCGCTTGCTTCTGACGGCGGCGGCATGAGTTCTGGATATGGCGGTGGAGGAGGGAGAAGAGGCAGAAGGGGAGGTCGAGGGAACAGAGATGGAAGTAGAGAAAGATGGGACAGAGGAGGCGGAGGAGGTTCAAGAGGACACAGCTCCGACTTTGACCAGGACCGAGATGGTGGAGGGAGAGGCGGACAACGGGACCGTCCTCCTCCACACCTGAAGGGACGCGAGATCGGTCTGTGGTACGCAAGATACGGAGCCGTGAGGAGGAAACAGGCCGACCGCAGATCGGTATGGATTGTGTTTGGTTGTAACGTTATGCTATTGCGCATTGTGTTGAACACATAGACTGTATATATTACCGGTCTATGGTTGAACAGGGCAAGTTGTCAGTCTAAACGGAAGCAGGACCTTCAGCGGAGATAATAAAATTACAAAGAAGGTGACAGTTTCTTTCTCAATGCGCTTGAGCCTCTGCTAGAAAGTAGATCTGGACTCAGGTGTTAACTGGAAAGAGTGGTACATAAGGCTGATTTAATTCGTTAAGTAAGTTTACTGTTTGTGCAGAATTGTGCACACTGATATGTGGGCAAAACCCTGCAGATAGGAGGTATGCCAACCAGATCTTGACACATTTAGTCTCTTTATCAATTTAATGGGTAGACCTAAACAAAGGCACACTTGCATTTGTGGATTTCATTTACTGGGTTTAAATGGGTGACATAATTTGCTTGAATTCAAGTAATGTATGCAGATTTCACAGTTTTAGAGGAATTCAGTGTGATTTTTCAGAAATGTGGTTAAACATAAATAACAGGGCTTAAAACCAAGCCCTCAGTCACATTTGGTTTGGCTAACTGCAAGGTTATGGCTGAACTTTCCGCTTTCCATGTCTGTGTGCAGCGGGCAGTGGTCCAGATGGATGAGGCCAGAGAGCAGCACATTACCAAGCTGCTTAACTCTGTCCAAAATGATCAGCCTGGTCCTTGGAGAGACGGCTGGGATGCAAGAGTCTCTACATCTGACAGCAGGCGGACCTCTGCCAGTAGCAGTGGTCATTGGTAAGAACAGCTTTCATAGCTATTCCAGTTGAGAGTTGCGGTGTAATTTCAAGCTTCCAATAAAGAACATGGGAAAGTTAGATCAAAGGGTCTGAAGTTATTTTTTTAGCTGTGACTGCTGACACAAGTATGTCTCAAAATTTGTGCATGCAGTTACTTTGACGGGATCTGTCTGAAGAGGAAAAGCAGAAGATTGAGTTCAAATCTGAGGAAGAGGAGGAAGAAGTTACTCCAGGCCAGAAAAAAGCAACTCACAAATCACAACGGTAACTTTGAAAGCAAATTGGATGCATGCTAAAAGAGATGTTCCTTGCTCCAAATATAAAAGTTTAATATTTGATAATACTCTGTGCTACAATCACAGAACAACCAATATTGCTTACATACATGAATATTTACAGTGTAATGTTTTTCTTTAGTTACTTCTCTCCAGCAGTTGTTAAAGATGAGCCCCCAGAGGCATGGGATGAAGAAGAGCAGCAGGAGGAGGAGGAGAAAGAGAAACTAAGAAGGGAAGACAAGGACCTGGAGTTCTTATTGCAGGAAATAGCCAGAGACAGATCACTGGATGACTGCTTAAAGAGGGATCTGCAGAGCAAGGAATCCGATCCAAAGTACAAAGAAATGCTGGTAAGCATGAAGATTAGTATATTTAAGTTTAAACACACACACACACACACACACACACACACACACACTACTACATGCCTACAGATTGCAACACATTGCAAAATTGCAAAACATTGCTTACAAATTGTCCACAGTTGCCTCCACCCGAGATAACTATATCTCAGTAATTACAGGATTATCATCATTTTTGAAATGTTTTTAAAATGTATTTACAGGGAAGGTTAGCAGGTTAATCACAGTATCACACTGAGTCACTAAGGACTTTCTGAATTACATAGAATCTCTGGTTATAAGCGTTAAATAAGAAATGTTTTGGTTTTTAAAAACTGTTTTCATTATCATGTTATCAAATTATGCAGCTGCTCTTCATTTTACTGATTTTATTCAATGGTAACAAATGTTTGCTATTTTCTTTGTCTTCAGAAATTCAGGGAAAAACTACCGTCCTATGGGAAAAAAGAGGTACGTTATTATTAGTTAATTAGAATCACATTTCGGCTAGAGGGAATTTTTCTTTTTTAAATTTGAAATGTCATCACCCTTTTACTCATCTTATTAATCCTTCCGCTTGCTCTAACCTGCTTCCATCTTTCCGTCCTCAGGAGCTGGTGCAACTGATCAACTCAAACCGTGTCCTGGTGGTGAGCGGGGAAACGGGGTGCGGAAAAACAACTCAGGTCACCCAGTTCATCCTAGATGACTACATCAATAGAGGCGTGGGCTCAATGTGTCGTGTGGTCTGCACACAGCCCCGTCGCATCAGCGCCATCTCGGTATGTAATGTCTCTGTGTACTCATGACTGACTTTGTGGGATTTTCTGTTGCTGTGTGCATCCTGAAGGATAGATGTGGTTGCTAAGGTGTGTGATATGATGTTGGTGCACTGCATATGTCATTGTCCTGCATCTGTCATATAAATTAGATATGAACTAAAATTAGCTATTCTTTCACAATAATTGTGTTCCTAAAGGTTTTTGTATGTGTGTGCTTCCTCTCAGGTAGCAGAGCGTGTAGCAGCAGAGAGGGCAGAAAGTGTTGGGAATGGAAATTCTTGTGGTTACCAAATTCGCCTACAGAGGTGAGAAAGTTTCTCCAAACATATGTTGCACTAAAATTAACGCATGAACAAGGAAATTGGTTTGTTGCTGAAGGAACCAACAGTTATTTTAAATAACAAGAAAGCATCTTGTTTGATTCATTGTCTTTAGAAAAAAGCTGATGTACGTATAGATGTTCAATTATTTATGTATCAACACTGTGAATAGTCTTATTTTCTTTTTGAAGGGAGTTTCTTTATGAATGGGCAAAATTAAGCTTGATTAGGGAACCATATGGGATGAAATAATACCACAGGAATTTTTTTTTGGAAGGACAGAATATATACATTATATATTTTTAGATGTGCACATTGAAAGAAATGGATAATGCTAGGGAGACAGACACTTGAGCGATATGTAGAGCAAGCAGAGTGACAGGAGATGAGAGGCTGCAGCAATCTAAAGTGAATTATGTACAATAGAGTATAAAAGAGAAGGGGATGGATGCAGTAAGAGGGGAGGAAAAGAGGCAATCCAGCCGTGAAACGAATTGAGACTGAAACAGATGAGACGTCAAAAGATGGACAACAAAAAGATTACTGACTGTCAAAGAAATGGGACAAATAAGGTGCTCACTGTAACTTTTCTATATCTTTTAATGTGATGCTATGCTTTTCTTTAGTTGCATCAAGTTACTGCAGTTGTGATTTGCAGGTCTCCTTAATGGAGAAAAACAGTCACTATTGCACCGTTTTGTATCAAAGAATGTTAAGTCGATGCAGTTTTAAAATGAGCTTCTCTTTAAGTGTGCAGCTCTGCTGCCTTTGCCCACTGTCATTGTCGACCATGGGTGTCTCAAAGTGGGTATACTGTATGCAAAAGCTGGCAATTTGTATCTCAAGCTTATTAAATTTCAATTGATGCACCAAAGTACACACTTCTACTTCTACACCTCTTATGTTGATCTCTCAGTGGGAAACACCTTAAAAAGCTGAATACAAATGTGCCAGAAGACATTTAATCAAGTTTTTGGAAACTTCAGTTACATTTGCAGGGAAGCAGTGTGTTTGTCTACACAACTCACTCAGTGCAGACAGTCACGGAATTAAATAGGTTCTTACTGGTGCTGGTCTAGTGCAGCAAACAATGGGCGATTATTATAAAAATGAAGTAGGAAACTGTTTAGAGTAAATTTGATTGATCTGACTCATAATCATCTTACTCAGCTATGAGTTTTGTAAACTGTCATAAACAACCAGAGACAGTGTAGAACCTGTGTTTGGATGTTTGGAGAACATCACCATAGAGATTACAGTAGCCCCTTTGTAAGCTTCTCTACTCTGGTTGAATTTCAGAATGTATGCCGTTTCACTGATAAATAATGTGCTGAATAAACACCTACCCACATGTTTTAATCTCTTATGAACAAACAGCCTGAGATTACCAGACACAATCCTTTTTAGATGTTCCACTATCTACTTGTAAATGGAAGGTGACTGGATCTTCTTCAGTATGGACGAGGTTGGATTCCCAACCAGGCAAAGCAGGCAACTGTTCTCTGGGCCCTAAAAGCTCAATGCTGTCTTTTTTTACTGATTTAACTGAAATCTTCTTTCAAGCTTTAAAGGTGCCCTGTCACACAAAACTGTTTAAACTTGCATTTTTTTTAAAATATGTTAGGTCCATATGTGTTTGTGTTTTATATGTTGTGAATGTGAAAATGAACTGCTACCTCCTCTGTCAACTCTAACCACTGAAAAGAAATAAGTGGAGAAATCAGGCTCAAGCAACATGACATCAGACTGACCAGAGTCTGATGTCATGTTGCTTGAGCTCATTCATGAGCTTGCCTAGTTGTGCTGGATAAAGGATGCTGATAGCTAGGTCCTCATTGGCTAGGTGTTAGCCAATCAGAGTCAAGCAGCTTAGCATGAATACTACTGATAGATATTACACTAGAATGGCTTGCAACAAGGTAACCAAGGCATTTTTCCCACGTAAAAAAGGTTACAGAGTACATGATAGAACTTCAGACATTACCACAAAGTAATGAAATACGTGTGGCAGGGCACCTTTAAGGTTGATGCTGCTTTATTATCTAACCTTCAGGCTGTGTAAGGAAGTCCCTGTGACAAAATGCATTTGCAAGATTGTATTTATTAGATTAGATTATACTTTATTTCCTTGTTACAGCATTTTCTTCAACAATAACAGCAAAAGAACAAAAACACACGAACAAGTAAACACACAAGAAAAACAGGCAAACAATAGACAATATATATATATATATGGGGGCATTTTACAAATGTAGTTTGTGATTAATCAAATAACCACTCAGCAAACCTACTCCACGTGGTATTACAATATAGAAAACTGTACTGTGAGGCCCAGCAGCATCTATTTGCTATTTATAATAAACATGCTTGATTAATAGGGCTGGGACAATATGCTTTTGTCCTGATTCAATTCTTTCACAACACGTGGGTGCCGATTCAAGTTTTGTATTTGATTTTCATTTAGAATGATTCTAGAAGTATTGTGATTCATTAGAAATTGAGTATTGCCATTTTCTTTAACAAAAACTAAAGTCGAATAGGTACGGATGCTTGGACAAATCTCCAATGCACAGCATTTATAGCTATTGCTAGTTTTCAATGCCCGTCCCTAGAAGGGCTTTTATACAGCCATAAAAACAACCATTAAACATTGCCACATTAAAATACATAAAGCACATAAGCATACACGACACATCCATCTGTGTACATCTGTCCATAATTAGTCTAATAAATATGAGTTGGCTTTTATGGTTCACATGTTATATATGTTGATGTGTCATTGCTCTTGGTGATCTTTCATCTTTTTATCAGTATAGTTTTATTAGGCTGACTG
Organism: Percina caprodes; assembly: GCA_013375575.1. Classification (NCBI taxonomy): domain Eukaryota; kingdom Metazoa; phylum Chordata; class Actinopteri; order Perciformes; family Percidae; genus Percina; species Percina caprodes. Next base: position 1,327,387 of record JABXJD010000158.1, read on the forward strand.
TTTATTTGGTTGTTTCACTGCTTTTGTTATTTGATAGTTTACTTTGTGTATTGATGTTGTAAAACACTTTTACAGCCCTGTTTCAAAAAGTGCTTTGTCAAAACATGTATAGACCTTTTTCAATGGACTTCCATTGCTAGGCAACAGCCTGGCCCCTTGTTCTCTTCCTGTCTTTTGATGCCATTCACATACACTCCAAGAAAGAAATCAACTTGGGTCCATTTGGAAAGTTTATGTTTACATCTGTGAAAAGGTTATAATTATTGGATACTTTATTATTGTTATTTCTGCTTATGTTAGCCCAGCTTTATTTGGAAATGTCACACTTGCATCAATTATGCAATGAAGCCTTTAATGTGGTTCGGTTATCAGTGAAATGAAGCGTTGCGTTAGTTCACGCAGGACACAAAAGTCATACGCCGGCTGATTGAATTATGATTTCTATCAGTCACACACTAATCACAGCACATTCTCCATTTAAATATGACTCTCACTCACTAATCATCATAATCCCTGCTACATCAATGCTGCATCCTGCCAGAGTCCTAACCTCATGTAAAGGGCTCATTGAGTGGAAACTGATAATTCCAAAATTTGTAAAAATGTAATATGGAATGAATGATGTTCAGTGTGATCTTGTAGTTAATCTTATCCTGTCATGAACTGAATAATGCAGACCAGTCTATAGATTAATTTACTGTGTAAACACAAATAAGGTCCATCTTGATAGTTTTTGTCCCTTTTTTTTAAGGTTCAGCTGATCAAGGGAGCATCATTCAGAGTGGAGCCATTAGCGGCAAACATAACTGTATTTCCATTTCTTGCAATAAATGGTTAAATCTATAACAAGACTGAAATGCATTGTTCAGATGTGTCATATGAGAGGCAGTTTCTGGGATTCAATGAAAGAACTTTTCTTCACCTATGCTTGTGCAAAGTTTAAAGAGAGTTTACACGCAAATGACTATTTCAACCAATTGCAAGTATACCAAGTATAAAATACGAAAGACAGTGTAGTCTTTAACAGTCACATACACAAATGTAGGGAAATAACCTGAGACTCATTCTGGAAACCTCTGTTTTCCCTTTATACTCATCTTAATTTGTGTCATTTGGGAAATGTCAAGTATTTGTTTCTCTTTCTCAGCCGGTTACCACGGAGACAAGGTTCGGTCCTGTACTGTACAACGGGCATTATTCTTCAGTGGCTTCGCTCGGACCCGTAAGTTTCCCCCACACACCCAGCCCTGTTTCCTCATCCTCATCACATCTTCCCTGCTTTCCTCTTCGTGTCTCGGTTCCACCTGTCCTTCCTCCACTCTCGTATTCCCTCTGTATCACTCTGTTTTATCCCCATTGATTTGTGGTTGATTCTACTGTCTGTGGAAGGAGCATTAGTATGGGTCCCCAGTCTCATAAAGACATACACAGCTTCTGTTGACTCATCCCTGCGTGCTCATCCTTGCAGTGTCTTCAGACAAACCACAGTGACTAAGTGAGGGTGCTAGCTTTTACTTGTTTTTTTGGTCGTCTTGCTTCATGGTCTTTCAGAATTGGCAATACTTTAGTAAGTTATTTTAAGACTACAGTTCTCTGACAAAATGCCTCAACTTTTTGGCATTGAGGTATATTTACACACTCACAGTCTGTAAGGACTGCAGCGATGTTCTCAGTTTTGGTGTGACTATTTGTCTCCAGCATTAATATTTTCAGTCCCACAGACCCTTTTGACTCATCATTACAGACTACTGCTGTACGGATAAGCACAGAGCCCATTTCTAGTTTAGATCGCAAAGATATCAAATATGACGTACTACAAATATTAATGTAAAGTGTATAATGTATAAAGTTGTGTAAACTGTGCTAAATATCATCCGATATAGATATCTATTGAAAAGTGAGGAAAAACGGCATCTAGTTATAGCTGCCAACTTGAACCAATGAAACGAAATGTGTAAAAATAAACGAAATGTGCATCTACGCTTCATAGTTCAAGCATTATGCTATTCAAACTAAAAATATGATCTTCTTGGCAGAGGTATCAATTACAGACATGATAGACACATAATTGCTATTTTTCACCATAGTCTGTTAATATTAATGGACAAAGCATCCGGTTTGGCGAAGTACTGCAAATGAGGAAGTGCCTTAAACCTGAATTCCATCGGAATTTCTGTAGGGGGCAACATGTGCGGTTACAAAAAGAAGTCGGTTTCTGTAGAAGTCTATGAGAAACTGACCCAATTCTCACTTGATTTATTACCTCAGTAAACCTTTTCATAACTAGTTTATGGTCTCAATCGCTAGTTTGAAGTCTTCTGCAGCACAGAATGATTTTTTGAATTATGGTCTTGTTGATTTTAAAATGGACAATAAAGCAGGGAGTGTTTCCGGGGCGTGGCTATGATGTGTATTGACAGTTTGCGGCCTGTCTTATATGTAATATAACTATGGGACAAAGATATACTTGAAACCTAGCGAAGCTAAATCTTACCTCGAATTATGTAAGCTAGCTTTCAGCCGAAGTTGCATCCAGATTGCCAGTGAAAGTGTGTAACGCAGAGTGTTGCAGGAGCGTTGCCAACTCTTAGCTAACGTCACAGTCAGATACCGTCCAACAGTCTGTGGCTCCTCCCTCACTCCTCCCTCTCGTCTAAAATCATCACATCCGCAACCAGGATGACTGCACCCGTAATGGTGAACTCAGCGACTCACAGCAGATCTCCACAAACCAATGGGTGACTTCACACATGCTCTCTCCATTAATATTAACAGTGTATTATTAAAGTCAGATGAGGACACACTAAAGGCACCTTAAATCAACCAGACTTAGACCATTTCCCTTGTCTTTCTGTGTGTCAGATTGTTGTCCAGTATCAGCCACCTGGTGTTGGACGAGATCCACGAGAGAAACCTGCAGTCGGACGTTTTGCTCATCATTGTGAAGAACCTACTCAACTTTCGAGACGACCTCAAGATCATCCTCATGAGTGCCACGCTCAACGCAGAGAAGTTTTCTAAATATTTCGGTATGCAGCCCATCAAAAGACATGCCAAAGTCTGTTCAGCATTAAAATTGCAGTTTCAGTGTTTTGGATATCTTCTCCTTCTCATCTACGCATTCCCCTGTGTTCAAACCTTTAGACAACTGTCAAATTATCCACATCCCTGGTTTGACGTTCCCTGTAAAGGAGTTCTTGCTTGAGGACATTGTGGAGATGACCAGGTAGAACAACACTGCTGCCAAACACACACTTACAAAGTGACACACATGCACAGACACAAATACAAAAATACAAATGGAACCACTTCACCTCTTTTGTTTGAATGGAGTCTTGTATAAATTGGTTGATGTGTCTCCCAGGTATCGGTCCCAGAATCGGGACTGTCGCCCCTCATGGAAGAAAGGCTTTTGGCAGGGGCGCCACTCCAGACCGGAGAAGGAGGAGAAAGAGGCTGAATACAAGGAGAGCTGGCCTAGTTATGCACGGACACTGCAGGACAGGTGAGTTGTTGAGAACAGCTGGGTAGTAAGATTGAGAGGTTGATAGATGTGTTGTGGAGAGGTGGGGACTTGGAGGATTTGGCTTTGGGACATGCACATTTTAAAATGAATAACTCTGTTTCTTTGTGGATTTAAACTTCAAGTTTACTCGAGTATGTTAAAGCTGAATACAGAGCCGGGTGAGTGCCCGTAAGTGTATACTTGTCCCTTTGATAGATTTGTTAGGTTACACACGGATTTATCTGGATTGAAGTGTACCTACGCCTTAAGTTGCTGTAGTGTCACCTGAAGTGTGAAAAAAGGCAATGTTGTAGCTTATTTGCTCCTCTTCAAAAACTGAATTACACTATACTTGCAAATACTGTAATTTACTACTGAATCTTTGTGGTGCGGTTTTCCCTCCTGCCACTGCCCCAACATTTTTGAGGGGACCAGCTCCACTCAAGATGTCATCCTCTTCTCCATAATTCTCAAACACAACAGAATTCATCATTTAGTTCACCTAACTGTGGCCCAGTCTCTTTTCTTTCCCTTTGCCACCATCATTACTGCTCAGTATCACAAGGTTAATGCAACAATACAGGTAAAAGCCAGTAAATTAGAATATTTTGAAAAACTTGATTTATTTCAGTAATTGCATTCAAAAGGTGTAACTTGTACATTATATTTATTCATTGCACACAGACTGATGCATTCAAATGTTTATTTCATTTAATTTTGATGATTTGAAGTGGCAACAAATGAAAATCCAAAATTCCGTGTGTCACAAAATTAGAATATTGTGTAAGGGTTAAATTTTGAAGACACCTGGTGCCACAAAGTAATCAGCTGATTAACTCAAAACACCTGCAAAGGGCTTTAAATGGTCTCTCAGTCCAGTTCTGAAGCCTACACAAACATGGGGAAGACTTCAGATTTGACAGCTGTCCAAAAGGCGACCATCGACACATTGCACAAGGAGGGAAAGACACAAAGGTTATTGCTGAAGAGGCTGGCTGTTCTCAGAGCTCTGTGTCCAAACACATTAATAGAGAGGCAAAGGGAAGGAAAACTGTGGTCAGAAAAAGTGTACAAGCGATAGGGATCACCGCGCCTCTAGTCAAGATTGTGAAAAAAGTCATTCAAAAATGTGGGGAGATTCACAAGGAGTGGACAGCTGCTGGAGTCAGTGCTTCAAGATCCACCACCAAGAGACGCTTGAAAGACATGGGTTTCAACTGCCGCATACCTCGTGTCAAGCCACTGTTGACCAAGAAACAGCGAAAAGCGTCTCACCTGGGCTAAGGAAAAAAGAGCTGGACTGCTGCTGAGTGGTCCAAAGTCATGTTTTCTGACGAAAGCAAATTTTGCATTTCCTTTGGAAATCGAGGTCCCAGAGTCTGGAGGAAGACAGGAGAGGCACAGGATCCACGTTGCCTGAAGTCTAGTGTAAAGTTTCCACCATCAGTGATGGTTTGGGGTGCCATGTCATCTGCTGGTGTCGGTCCACTCTGTTTCCTGAGATCCAGGGTCAACGCAGCCGTCTACCAGCAAGTTTTAGAGCACTTCATGCTTCCTGCTGCTGACCTGCTCTATGGAGATGGAGATTTCAGGTTCCAACAGGACTTGGCGCCTGCACACAGCGCAAAATCTACCCGTGCCTGATTTACGGACCATGGTATTTCTGTTCTAAATTGGCCAGCCAACTCCTGACCTTAGCCCCATAGAAAATCTGTGGGTATTGTGAAAAGGAAGATGCAGAATGCCAGACCCAAAACGCAGAAGAGTTGAAGGCCACTATCAGAGCAACCTGGGCTCTCATAACACCTGAGCAGTGCCAGAAACTCATCGACTCCATGCCACGCCGCATTAATGCAGTAATTGAGGCAAAAGGAGCTCCAACCAAGTATTGAGTATTGTACATGCTCATATTTTTCATTTTCTTACTTTTCAGTTGGCCAACATTTCTAAAAACTCCTTTTTGTATTAGCCTTAAGTAATATTCTAATTTGTGACACACGGAATTTTGGATTTTCATTTGTTGCCACTTCAAATCATCAAAATTAAATGAAATAAACATTTGAATGCATCAGTCTGTGTGCAATGAATAAATATAATGTACAAGTTACACCTTTTGAATGCAATTACTGAAATAAATCAAGTTTTTCAAAATATTCTAATTTACTGGCTTTTACCTGTATGTAAACATGATTACTTGTAGTGTACTGTACTGTCTGAACATTCTTGTCATGGAACGGGAGGTGTTTGATTATTTATTTATTTATTTATTGTCTGTGTTTTTACAGATACTCTGACAACACCATTGAGGCACTGGAGATGTTGGACAATGATGAGAAGATTGACCTGGAGTTGATTGTGGCGCTGATCCGCCATATTGTGCTCAATGAGGAGGCAAGTTTAACTTTTTTGGGTCTGGTTTCAGGGCAGCCAACTGAATCCGGCTTTATTCTGGTGTCTTTAATTAGATTTTTGATGAAGTACATTTGTAATGAAAAGGGATTTTAGGGAGTTTGTTCTATGGGTCTGATCAGTCTGAGTGCTTGTGTCATGGACATTTTGTTTTAGATTTTAAGATGTGTCTTGGACTTGAAAATCTTCCAACACTGATCATAGACAGGCCAACAGAGCAGTGGTCTGTTAGGAAAATAGTGTCCGCTCAAATAAAAGTGGATAGCTGACGCAGAAACTGACAAAAAGAAGAGTACATTAGATTTCTAGGCAGAGAAGATGGAAGGAACAGGAGGGCTATCTTCCAAACACTGAGCGACATTAGATCAGAGGAAATAACACACATCCTGGCAGCAGATCTGTGCTAATGAGTGATTAAACAGATGCTCTCCCAACCATTCCCTTGTTTCTCTTTCCAGTTCTTGTTACATTTTCTCTTTTAATGTCATTTCAGTGTTCAGTTCAGCCTTTGGTAATGTGGAATATTCTGTCAACTAAGTCTGATCAAACATCTCCCTCTTTTTTTAGTGTTTTACTTTTTCAGTAGGCCCAGTCCTGCTGTGGCCATATCAGGAGATTATCATGCAGACATAATGAAGGCCAAGCAAAAACGTTTAGAATAATAGTGATTTCATTACATTTTGTTTCAGTCAAATATGTATTTGATGCATGTTTCTTGTTTTCTTCAACTGTTTCTAGTCAGAGTCACTTAAGGCTGTGCCAACATGTGAAAACAGAGCTGCACAATGGAAAATATTGACACAATACCATTCAGTGTAGTCTTTTGTCACTATTAAAAAAGAGAACAGCAAGGGGAGGACAACTTAGGAAATGAAGTGCTCGAATTGAAGGAAGAAGCAAAAATTTTCCCAATTAAAGTGATACTACTGTAACTTATTTGTTAGTTTGTGGCAGTGTACGACTGAAGAACAGAAAAAGGAGACAGGCCCAGAATGACGAGTTAAAAAACGCAGACAGAGAATAATTTTCCCTTTCCATACAAACTGAATCTCTATCAGTCACGGACCCTGAGCCAGGCGACCAGCTGATTCACCGTGGCAATGTCAAACAGCCGAGAGGGAACTGGCTGATTCGCTGTGACGGCGTTCTGAACCGAGGGTACGGGCCTGCTGCCAGGCTTTAGACTTTGATGATTGGTTAATTATGGTACAGGCATTAATGAACGCCTTGTGTGTGTGTGTGTGTGTGTGTGTGTGTGTGAGAGAGAGTGTGAGAGAGTTGTGAGAGAGAGTTGTGAGAGTATGTCTGTGCGGGGGGTTTGTGCTGTTACTTTATTTTTAGTTGGAATTAATCAGAGCCTTGTGTGTGAACATACGGTTCTGTCAGGCTGTAACTCGGCTCCCTCTCTTCCACCTCTCTCTTTCACATGCACAGACATTAACACACACATGCAGTCCCATGTGGGTGAGCACTAGTAATAATAATTAGCTTTAATTAAAAGGCAGGGGTTCTCAGGGCCCAGAAGCTACTTAATGTCTGTTCTTCATATCCCCTTCATTCCTCTGAGGAAATAAATATTCCTTTTTAAAGTGGGTTATTTTGTACCAGCTTAATATTATCCTGAGTTTTGTCTAAATTTATATCTTTGATGTGGCAAAATAGCATTACCAGAAACCTTTTCCCATTGATGATAACGTAAAAGTTGTATTTTGCTCAGGCCTTCCAAGTTATATTAGTCTTTAGTTGATATCTGTGCCTCTTAAAAACATAAATTATCTCTGGCCTTTTCAGCATGGTGCATACAGCATTGTCTTTAGAAGCTGCTCTGGTTTGCCTTGTACAATCTGATCTGCATGTAAATGTCATAAATTGCAGCCCTTATATTTGTTGTCAAAGATTAGGTCACATACTTCTTAACACCTTGGAACACACCCTGCTTTTGTTTATAACTCAGATGATGTGATTCCAGCGCTGAGCATCAAACAGTACTTTACTACACTTTAATACAATACTATTTTGAGTACTGGCTGAAATTAGTTTGTAGCAACAGGTTACAATCATGGTTTTAATCCAAGTTCTGTTTACTTATTCTTTGATCAGATATTCCCTACATTATATCAGGAAATGGGGAAACGTAGCTATCTTAAGAGAGTATGTTATTTATGGAAAGATGTTAGTGTTGAGACAACAATAAAATCATTTTATTAGGGAGGCTTTGACAGCTTTATTTATAATTTTTCTCTTCAAGCATCTTCTGTCCCAGCCGCTACCAATGGTTCCTCTGCTGTCTGACAAGCGACTGACTGCTCGCCGCAGCTAGAGATCACGCGGCCGCGTCAGCTGTTTACGTTCAGTTGCGTCACCGTCTCCCATCATCATTGCAGTTTGCCATGCTCAACTATCTCATCTTTCTTACTGATTTTACTGACTTCCTATCGTCTAGGAACTAAATAAGGGTTACTTTAAAGGAGATGCTGAGAAAGGCGAGAAAATGTTTCTTTTCTCTTCCCATATTCTCCAATAAACACAGTCCCAGAACCTTATTTGACACCATTAATACATTAGTTGACACCATTTATGCATTAGTGTCTTCTTCTGACCCTCAAGCAACTATGTCATTAAATCGGACTGTAATGAATTCCTCCACTTTTTTGTAAATAATAAAATAATATCAGAGATTTTGGGGCAAACATCTCACCATCACGTTCTCAGAACTCTGCCTGTGACTTGTCTCCCGCTTATTCTTGGTCCATTTTTAAACCTGTGACATTACATGATATCACCTCTCTGCTTACATTCTGTGAAACCCTTATCTTGTCCTATGGATGTTGTCCCTACTGTACCATTTGTACAAGCGATTGACTCCATTGGCCCCAGTATTGTTGAGATGCTTAATACTTCACTTTTAACTGGTGATCGTTTTTTTTAAACATGCTGTTCTTAAGCCTGTACTTAAAAAGCCCAGTTTGGATCTACTACAACCTAAGAGCTACAGGCCAATATCCAAACACACCCTTTTCCCAGATAATCACAAGTTGTTTGAAAAATTCCAGTTCGATTTCCGGAAAAAGTGTTCTATGAAAACTGCACTAATTAAAGTTTCTAGTGATATTATGATGTCTGCTGACTCTAAGGAATATACTGTTTTGGTCCTATTGGACCTTTCTTCTGCTTTTGACATTTTTGATTTTGATCATAACATTATGATAAATAGACTTCATTTTATAGACTTAAAATGTTTTTCATCCTACCTTTCTGGTTTATGTGAATCATGTCTGAAACTAGTACCAGCACACTGTCGTGTGGGTTACCTCAGGGTTCTGTCTTGGGACCTATTCTGTTCCTCTTGTACATATTTCCTCTTGGACAGATTGTCAATTTAGCGACATATCTTACATCTGAATGCAGATGATATTAAACTGTACTGCTCATTTAAGCAGGTGCGGTATTACATTCCATTTCCATTTATTGCACCATTATGACGAAAAGAGAGTTGAGCCACAAGGCAAAGCTCTCAATCTACCGGTCAGTGTTCGTTCCTACCCTCACCTATGGTCATGAAGGCTGGGTCATGTCCGAAAGAGTCACCGAAATGGGTTTCCTCAGGATGGCATCTCCCTTAGTGATAGGGTTAAAAGCTCAGTCATCCGAGAGGAGCTTGGAGTAGAGCTGCTGCTCCTTCGCGTCGAAAGGAGCCAGTAGAGGTGGTTCGGGCACCTCCCAAGGGAGGTGTGCCAGGCACGTCCAGCTGGGAGGGGGCCCCGGGGAAGACCCAGGACTAGGATGGATGCTCGTTTAAGGAAACTGAGTTAGCTAAACTGTCTTCTTCAATCAACTGTTTGACTAGTATCAAACAGTGGTTATGTGGCAACGTTTTGCTTCTGAACTCAGATTTAACAGCACCACTAATTGTCGCCCCTGAAAGCCGAATCCCTCAGATAAAGCAGCACAGTGGTGACTTAGGCTCGTCTGTCCAGCCAAGCATCAGGAACTTAGATGTTGTTTTTGATTCAGCTATGTCCTTGGAGCTCCACTCTAAACAATTAGTTAAGAACTGTTTCTTCTGAGAAATATTTTCAAAATAAGAACACTTGTGACTAAGGGTGAGTTAGGGGTGATCATTCATGCTTTCATTTCTTCGCATTGGGATTACCGCTTCTTTTTACCTGTTTGAGTAAGAAGGAGCTTTACCGTCTCCAGGCTGTTCATAACTCTGCTGCAAGGCTTTTAACTCACATTAACAAAAGAGCACACATCACTCCTGTTTTAGCAGCACTTCACTGGTTACCAGTCCAGTATAGAATTCAATTTAAAATCTTAGTCCTTACTTTTAGAGCCCTGCATGGTCAAGTTACTCCCTACATCTCTGACTTGATACAGCTTCATACTCCCACCCGTAGTCTGAGGTCATTAGGTCAGAGGCTATTAGTGGTCCCCCACACTCAGTTTAAAACTAGAGGGGATCGATCATTGGCTCCTAGGCTGTGGAATGACTTTCCTCCCTCTCTACATTGTGTGAATTCTGTTGAATCTTTTAAAAGCAATCAAAGACTCTGTTGTTCAAGCAGGTTTTTAGTTAGTTGAGTTTTTTTTTTATTTTTGTTTATTTTTTCTATTTGTATTTACATTTTCTTGTATTTTAATTTGTTGTATGACATTTTATTATGAAGCAATTTTTATCTGTGATAGGTGCTATACAAATAAACTTTACTTACTTACTAAAGCATTTTTCAACAACACACAATTCAAACTGCTTTACATAAAACATTAAAAAGCTGTTGAAAACAATTAAGGAGAATATTAAAATCAGCTAAAATAGAATGAGACATGTATGAAATACAATAATTAAAGCAACAATGCTGCAAGAAATTAGCAATTGCTTTTTATTTACTAAAAAAAGGTTTATGGAAAAACATGTTCATATTCCTCAAAAGTAGGTATTGTATACAAAAAATGAGAACTCATATTGGCACCAATATCAAAAACTTCCAAATAGTACCCAGCCCTAAATGGTTTTCATTATCTCATAATGTGGATGTCTGCTATAATTTAAAAAAGTGCAAGCATCTAGGACAGATAATTAGTCAATTTAGCGACACATTGATTATTATTATTATTTTTATTATCTATTATATATTATATATATATATATATTAGATTGGCAGGCGACCAATCGGAAGGTTGGTTGTTCGATCCCTGGCCCTGCAGTTCCAAGTGTTCTTGGGCAAGACACTGAACCCCGAGCAGATGCCGCGCCATCGGAGTGTAGATGTGTGTGAGTGTATTGTGTATATGTGTGTGAGTATTTATCTGATGAGCAGGTGGCATCTTGTACGGCAGCCTCACAGTGTATGAATGTGTGTGAATGGTGAATCGTTCCTGCTATGTAAAAGCGCTTTGAGTAGTCATTAAAACTAGATAAGTGCTATGTAAGAACAGTATCTGTTGTAACCAGTCTATGGTAATTGTAACCAGTCTTGCATGCTTGATTTATTGTATTATTCTCTGTCGTATTCTCTACTGTTCTAATAACATAATTGCTCCACATCAATAATTTAAGTTATCCTTAGCTATTGTAACATTATGAGATATTGTTTTTATGTTTGAGGGGATGACATCTACTTTACGTTAAGTGGCCATCCATTCCATTGTCGACAGCTCAATGTGCAGAGATTTGCATGCACTGGAATACCTCCAACTATGTGAGCCACCATCATCTGTTATCCTGCTGTTATGTTTGTGTGCCTCTATATTTTCCAGGTGACTAGTTTTTTTTTTTTTTTTTTTTTTTATATAAACTGCTTTGATAAAGTCTATCCGTGTGGTAATGTGAAGCAGAGGCTATGATGTTGTTGTCATAATGCTGTTGGCAGGCAATGTCAGGGTATATTGTTTTGGCTGAATGTGCAGGTTTGGAACTCAGGTCAAGTCATCTCCATCTGCCCCGGCTTAGCTCCACAGAGGACACGGGCACCTTGTTCCCCTGGCTCAGTTTTTGCCGAGGCTCCTTCAGCTAATGGCTTTTTGTTTCTGTTGTCAGTTTGTTTTTTGTTTGTTTTTTTTCCTCCTCTGAAGCCCCTCTGGGTTTTGTGTCTTTCAACTGCTAAGTGTTGTGTCACGTCTTTTGTCTGACAGGAAGGAGCAATCTTGATCTTCCTGCCGGGCTGGGCCGAAATCAGCAGTCTCAATGACCTGCTCACTGCTCAGAAGATGTTCCAATCAGGTAACTGCACGTAGAGCTGTAACAATTCCAAATTTTACTCTACAGTTAATTGGCTCAGAAATAGTTGCGATTAACAATTTAATTGTCTCTTTCAGTCCAGTTTAAAAATATTTATTTATGAATTACTTTTGCAATCAAATTTAAGTTTTGAATGAATCCCAGATACGTCTTTTGTTTATATCACTGTTATGTGACCCAGATAATGTTGTAACACAATTATACAGCCTATGAAGTAAATCACGCAGTTTATTATCATACAACATTGTGTTTGTTTCTTTAATGAACATAAAACCGACAGTCATACCCCTTAGATAATAATTAATTAATTGCAGTTAGACAAAGAAATGGCGATTATGTAAAAACTATTGTGATTGGACAATTATTTAATAATTGTTACAGGTCTTGCTGCACGCACAGCAACACACACGTGACATGGCAGTGCATACTAGTTATTTGCAGGCTAATATTTGGTAGAAGAGAGATCTTTATTCACTTACGGTTGTGCTTTTTTTGTGATATTAAAGTCCTCCTCCACTCAAACTAGTTTTGCTTATTGTTACTTCACTTGGACATTTGACCCTAACTTTTTAAATATTTTTTCATGGTATGCATGTTTTTCTGTTTTTCTGTCCATATTAAATAATAATATACTCCTATTTGTTGCCAAAGATGAACAAATAACAGGGATAATTTGTTGCTTTCTTGATCTTCACCAGGTTATATTTTTAGACAAAATAGTTTACGCACAAACTATTATCTTATGTTGGTGCTTCGTTTGAGTTTGAGTCTTCTTGTGTCTTGTTGTGTTTCAGACCGGTTCGTTATCATCCCTTTGCACTCCCTCATGCCAACCGTTAATCAGACGCAGGTCAGGATTCTTCTTTGCCTGTCTTTCTCTGACTGTGTCTGTCTCTGTGTGTCTGCCCATTGCTTTACTCCCTCTTCAATATCAGAAAAGTCCAATCTCTTTCTCCCTCACTATTCTCAGGTGTTCAAAAAGCCTCCACCTGGAATTAGAAAGATTGTGATTGCTACCAATATAGCTGAGACCAGGTAAGTGTGTGTGTGTGTGTGTGTGTGTGTGTGTGTGTGTGTGTGTGTGTGCTTGTGTGTGTGCTTTGAAGGTTTCTTTTTTCTGTCTGATCTGGTCTTCATTCCAGCCTCCTTTATCCTTTCTCTCCCTCTTTTTTTTTCTCTCTCCACTTTTCCTCACAGCATCACCATAGATGATGTTGTGTACGTGATAGATGGAGGCAAGATTAAGGAGACCCACTTTGACACCAACAACAACATCAGCACTATGACAGCAGAATGGGTTAGCCTGGCCAATGCCAAGCAGAGGAAAGGACGTGCCGGCAGGTATGTGTGTATATTTGTCTGCACACAAGTATTTGTGGATATCTTTATAACGAGGGCAGGGTGTATATTAGTGCCTCAGGGTATGCAATGCTAATCTGGAAGGTTTATTTTTCCTTCCAATCGCCTCAGCTCAATGTCAGTCTTCTCCATTAGCCCACTCCTTCCTGCCTTCCCAACCACTGAGAAAGGCAAAGCGTAGCCACTCCCATGTTGTTTCTAGTCTGTGACTCAAGACGTCTTTTCTGTTAAGTAGCTCTGACATCAAAGTGAAGCAAAGCACAATTAGGAGGAGCTGCTTACTGAGTGAAGTTTCATCCCATTGATTTTAAATGAAGCATTAGTCACAGGACTGATTTAACAGATAACCTCCCCCCCCTCCCCTCTCTGTCCCACTTTCTTCTTATGTGTATACATCCAGAGTGTGTCCAGGGAAGTGCTATCATCTGTACAATGGTCTCAGGGCCAGCCTGCTGGATGCCTATCAATTACCTGAAATCATGAGGACACCGCTGGAGGAGCTCTGCCTGCAGATCAAGGTTGTGTATGCGGAGAGAAAGAGCGACTGACAGAGAGAGACATATAGGTGTTGGCTGGGCAGTTGAGATGAGGACAAGATTGCTGTGAATGAGTTTTGTGAGTGCAGTTGACGGACAAGGACAGCATTGCTGTTTTTTTAAATTACAGCCTATCCTGACTCCTGAGAACTAGGGATGAACATTCTGGGCTGACTCATGCCATAATCGCTCCTCTTCTCGGCCTCGTTCTCTCAACATCAACTGCCACTTTTTTATGTTTGGAAAGCTTACTATTTATTTTTTCCCCCTCTTTTTAAATCCTCATACTCCACTCAGACATATTTCAACCCATGCTAATGGAACATTAAGCCAAAGTTCAGTCAGATCTAGTGTTTGCTATGATTGTTCTCACCAGTTGCTTTATTGGAAATGTGTTTGAGTGTGTTTCTTCTGCTACTTCAGTTGGAGGCATTGGAGTGTGTGTGGGTGAGAGGCGGACTAATGCATCAGTCTCTCCCTAATATGAGAGAATCCGTGACAACATGCTAACCCTGAGCATATTCTCTAATGCACAAGCACTACCAACACTAACCTGATAGTCAGACAGAAATATGGTCGCTCGGTTACTCTTCACTTTGTCACACATAAATGTTTGGTTTATTAAAAAAAAAAAAAAATTGATTTGAAAGTGAATACATATTTAAAGAATGGATTATCATAGTATCATTTTGTGTCATCACATTAATGCTGTGCTCAGCCCAGCGCTGATTCGAGCATGTTAATAGGTTAACTCTCCAGTGTTGGTTGTTTTATCACCTATAGAAGCAAACCACCAGAAGACACACATAAAGCTAATTGCAACAGACCTTACTTTTATTTATATATATATATATATATGGAACCACCTTCTCATTCATGCATTTCCTTTATTTTCATGACTATTTACATTGTAGATTATCACTGAAGGCATCAAAACTATGAATGAACACATGTGGAATTATGTACTTAACAATAAAGTGTGAAATAACTGAAAACATGTCTTATATTCTAGTTTCTTCAAAGTAGCCACCCTTTGCTCTGATTACTGCTTTGCACACTCTTGGCATTCTCTTGATGAGCTTCAAGAGGTAGTCACCTGTAATGGTTTCCCAACAGTCTTGAAGGAGTTCCCAGAGATGCTCAGCACTTGTTGGCCCTTTTGCCTTTACTCTGCAGACCAAACTATCTCGATTGGGTTCAGGTCCGGTGACTGTGGAGGCGCAGCACACCATCACTTTCCTTCTTGGTCAAATAGCCCTTACACAGCCTGGAAGTGTGTTTGGGGTCATTGTCCTGTTGAAACATAAATATTGGTCCACCACAACTAGAATACAAGACATGTTTTCAGTTATTTCACACTTTTTTGTTAAGTACATAATTCCATACGTGTTCATTCATAGTTTTGAAGCCTTCAGTGATAATCTACAACGTAAATAGTCATGAAAATAAAGAAAACTCATTGAATGAGAAGGTGGTTCCAAACCTTTGGCCTGTACTGTATATATAGTATATCGCACAATTCAGTGTTAGCCACTAATGACAAACACTTAGATAAAAAGAGAGGAGCAGGGATCAGCTTTTGCTGATCTGTGTGTGATGTGATGTGTGCTGCCCACTGTAGATATTGAAGCTTGGGTCTATAGCTCAATTCCTGGAGAAAGCCCTGGACCCTCCAACTGAGAAGGCAGTCAACCTTGCCATCAAGAACCTCATAGACCTGGTAAGAAAGAAAAAAGATCATTCAAAAAATTGCAAAGATAGGTTCAGAGTAAACCACTTACTTTTGGTCTGCAAATAACGATCAGTTATATTATCGATTCATCTGAAGATAGTCTTTATTTTCTCGTTTGCCCTTGAAAATGTCATAAAATGGTTGAAAAAAATGCCCCTGCAGTTTCTCATAAATTTGACCAAGTTAATGTCTTTTAAATAGCATGTTTTGTCCAATCAACAGTCTAATGTGATAGTAAATGCATATTTTTAACAAAATAGCAAATTGTAAAAAGTGAGAAGCTAAAATGTTTTTTTTTTTTGTGTGGAAGGGAGGGAGAGGGGACGGAAAGTAACCTCACCGAACAACGCTTAGAGCACCTTTAACAGAGGCTATTCATTCCCTTTTTATGTAGATATCTCTAAAAAGAACAACACATGTTGAGCTGTAGATGACTAAAGATGTGTGATTTTCTTTCTGTGTTTTGCAACTAACTATATTGTTGTTGTTAGAACGCCTTGGACCGTTCAGAGAATCTGACAGCGCTGGGTTTCCACCTGGCTCGTCTGCCTGTGGAGCCTCACATTGGCAAGCTCATCCTGTTTGGAGCTCTGTTGGGCTGCCTCGACCCCGTACTCACCATCGCGGCTTCACTCAGCTTCAAAGACCCTTTCTTCATCCCCCTGGTAGGGCACCGAGTTCACAGACATGAAAGCTTTTGTCGGCGTCGGCACACGGGCACACTTCAACACATTACTGCACTCTACCTCCCGACTTATTTCATTGTAAAGGAGGTCTTAAAAGAATATTCTTCTGTCTCACTCAGGGTAAAGAGAAGATGGCAGACATGAGAAGAAAGACCCTGTCCAGAAACTCTAAGAGTGACCACCTCACCATTGTCAACGCCTTCCAGGTAAGACAGCCCGCATCTGTCCGTGTTCTTTCATCTCTGTCCGCTGTATAAATTGATCCTGTCCTAATTTGTCCATTGATTGAGCAGGGCTGGGTGGAAGCAAAACAGCGTGGCGCCAGGTATGAGAGGGAGTACTGCTGGGACAACTTCCTGTCTGCCAATACACTCCAGGTGAGCCAGGCTGATTGTCGGTTGCTGTGCTGTGCTGATGTACTTTGAATACAAAACCACATTACATGCTTAAGTTGACTTTTGTCTGGGCAGATAAGAACATTCAGCCTTCTATAAAGTACTTTGTCCTTTCATCATTCAGATGCTGCACAACATGAAGGGTCAGTTTGCTGAGCATCTAATGCGTACAGGATTTGTCAGCAGCAGGGACCCCAAAGACCCTAAATCTAATGTCAACTCAGGTAGCTAAGAAGAGTTTTTTAATTGCGGTTCAGCTTTCAGAAAATTCTGTTTCTTGTGACTCAAAAGGCTGTGGCACAGTAATGGAATATCCCATGGAACATGCAAATGTAGCAGTGCTCATTTGTTCTTTCTCTAACTCTCACTTCCTTCCCTAGACAACGAGAAGTTAATCAAGGCAGTCATTGTAGCTGGTCTATACCCAAAGGTGGCCATGATAAGACCATCTAACAGCAAAAAGAGGCCGGGGTGAGTTTGCCAATTCAAAGAGGAAGATGAACAAAGACAGGGACGCACACAATCATTCTTATTGATCTTTTGATAGCCTCCACACTGCAATATCTCATCAGACCTCTCAGGTAAGCGTTCTGTAAGATCCATGTGACAATTACCGGAGGCTGTGTAGAAACCATGCTAGGTAAATTGTCAAAAACAGAGGAGCTTTTGGCAGCTGAAGATCAATGCAGTCATCATAAAACTGCCCTCAGCTGTCATGGGCAACGGCTGTGACCTGTGTGCAATAGACAGACACACACAACAGGGAGATGGACACGCAACAGGGAGACGGACACATATCTCCCAGTAGGGCTCGCACTTTTGTCTGTCTGTCTCAGTGACAGTTTTAGACCCACTAGTGCAGGGTCATCTATTCTGTATAAGTAATTCTCAACAGCTGAAAATGTTCACACATTTTTGCAGTATTTAATGGATTCATTGCTCGATGAAGCGCTTCTTGTTTGCCTTTGCTTTGTCTGGTACAACCAGCTTTGTATCCAGAAGTCAGGTTTTGTCCAGCTGACACATAAAAGTTTGAAACATCGTTCATGTTTGAGATGATTTGCGGACTGCATTTCAACTTGTCTTTGATACGCTCCATGGCACGCTCCTCCATCCAAAATGGCAGGAGGCATTCTTTGTTAATCGTATAAACAAGTCAAAAGCACATGAGGGGTTGTTTCTAGGACTAAGTTATGATTTATTTTAACAAAATTGGTTCTGGAGATTTTTACAAAATCTGGGCCTACAAACACACATACATAGTAGGCATGTGTAGATATAAAATCTGTACAAGTATTTGACCAAAATGAAACAGTACAATAATATATTTTATTACCGAAATTAGATGAAAATCTCTGTATAGCATTGAAACATTAAAGAGTACTTGAAAGCACCTTCAACTCGATCCAATTGACTTTCCACGTTCAGGTATATTGGTGATAGACCTGGAATCATTTGAGGCAATGTCTGATGGAGGCTGCAAGTTAAAAAAAGAAAAATGAAAACTATCTGGAGGGCTGGAGTTAGACAGAAGTGAGAAACAGTAAAGTAAAATCTGTGTGGTTCCCTGCAACAGTAAAACAGTATACTGGCAAACACACACTAACATCTTGTCTTCCTCAGGGTTAAGGTGTACACCCAGGCTGATGGAAAGGTGTGCATCCACCCTAAATCAGTCAATGCTGAGGAGACTCAGTTCAACTACACATGGCTCATCTACCACCTCAAGATGAGAACGAGCAGTGTGAGTAGGCGAAGGGACATGGAAACACATTACGCTGTGCTTTAACACTGCTGTATTCATGCTGTGTGTTCTTACGTTTGAGAGTGGGTTGCTGTGTCTGTTTGGTTGTGTGTGCATGTGAGTGAAAAGAAAGACCTGTGGTTGAAGGTTGGCAGTTGTGCCACACCAGCTTAGCACTGAATGAATATTTGATTAAAACACTGCCTTTCAAGTCTCTCTCTCTCTCTCTCTCTCTCTCTCTCTCTCTCTCTCTCTCTCAAAGGCTGTTGTGCTTCAAAGCTTTCAGACACAATGTAAGAGGTGGGGGTGAGGCGGGGGAAGAACAGTCAATACGACCCCCTGACTGCTGCCCTCTCCCTCTTTCTATCGTTGGGTGCTTTTCAATATGCTAACGTATTGCCTCACTTCCCTCACTCACTTCTCTTACTCCTCCCTGCGAGGATGGGAGAGAGATGCGAGGCAGAGACCGAGGACAAAGGAGTCGCAGCTGCCAAAATAAGAAATATTTGGTTCCATAATGTCCGTCTTAAGCAACGTCAGTTACTTTTGAAGCATTGCCGTATCTGTCTTGTGAAGGTGTTAATATATTTCTTACAAAAGTTCAAAAGCAACATCGATGTAGATTGCTCTTTCTGCGAATTACATTTAATTTGATCTTTAACATTTTCATACAAGTTGTGGAAAGATAATACATTTATAGTTGACAACTTTTTTAAAGATTTTAGCCCATCATTAATTGTATAAGGCATTGGACGATTGAAGACAAGGGGGACAGATTTACAGGTCCCGGGAAGGGAGAGGACGCCAGGAAACATAATGAAAAGAACCCCCCCTCTCCTTTTTTTTAAACTCCCATTTTTCCTTCCATCTGTCTGTATTTGTTCTTTCTGTGCTGTCCTTTAAATACAAAGACCTTTTATGTCCTCTCTGATTGCTTATTGTGGCTTTTGTCTCTCACGTTGCTGCCTTGGTCTTTGCTGCATTTCACCAGTAGTATTGCTACTAGTATGCTGTATTTCTTTTCTTGGAGTGTGGTTTTGTGCACAATGCTATGCGTTTGTGTCTTTTATGAAAGTAAGGTATTCTGAGATTGTCAAGGGCATTTGTGTAATGAGAGAGAGAGAGCGAGAGAAGGAAGTAGAAGACCAGGGAAAAAGAGGAGGGATGACGTTAAACTTTATCTCCTGTGACGCACTTGCCCCCGGTGGTCCGCTACAATACACATTCATGGGGCAAATGCAGTTGTCCCTGCTCTCCTGTTGCTTTTTTTTTTTTCTCCTTGTTTCCTACTCACTCAGTCCCGCCTTTTTCTTCCTCTCTCTGATGCTAATTTTCAACACTCGGGTCGGTTACCTTCAAAGCTGAAATAGGTATTGTTCAACCTTAGTGTGCTGCTCATGTCGTCTCCGTAGCTTCTGTGAGTGTGTGCATACAGATCAGAGTATTACTTCCATTTTCTATCTTAATAATCAGAATTTTCTCAGTTGGTATAGCGGGCGCCCATCTATAGATATATATAGTTTACTCCTTGACGAAAATATTGAGAATTTAATCATTTTACTTACTTTGTTAATTTTAAGAAAACTGGTATTTCCCATGGCGTGTATCTATCAATAGTCACATAAGCAGCTGTCAGTTTAGCACAGGGAGGAAAACGGATTGAAAAGAGTGTAACACATTCACAGGCAGGGCAAGATGACATTTTTCCCAACACGGGAGGCACTGAAACACATTTCAATTCACACATTGTCTCTTCACTAATGGGACACTTTCAGCTCACACCACAGAGTGGTCTGGCTCGGTGTGTCATAATGATCCCTGTCACAGACAGTTTTATTGTGTTGGTTGCAAAGCTCCTGACGTTGTGCGTTAGCGACATCTCTCTGCGTGTCCTCAGATCTTCCTGTATGATTGCACTGAGGTGTCCCCGTTCTCACTGCTGTTCTTCGGAGGAGACATCACAATCCAGAAAGACGAGGACCAGGAGACCATCGCCGTGGACCAGTGGATCGTCTTCAGATCCCCGGCACGCATCGCTCACCTTGTCAAGGTAAGCATGCACGCACGCACGCACGCACACACTAACAACAAGATGCCTTTTTTTTATTAACTTTCTGTTCTGTCTTTTCTACAGAGTTTAAAGAAAGAGCTAGATTCTCTGCTGGAGGAGAAAGTTCGTAACCCTGCTCCTGTAAACTGGGAAAACCGTCAGTCCAAAGACTGTGCTGTCATCACAGCCATCATAGACCTCATCACCACCCAGGAGAAGCCTACAGGCAGCACTAAAGGCTATGACAGGACGTGGACGCCTGCCCCTAGAGGACAACACATACACTTCAAGGACGACGATGATGACGACGATGATTAAAAGTGGCCAGGTTTTTGGCTTGCTATGAAGAGAAGAGCCTTGTTAATAACTGACTGCATCTTTAGACAGAGGTTATTTGGGATATTTATGATAACCAGCTGGCCTTTGCTGGTGCTCCTGAAGGCTAAAGCCAGGACATAAGAATACTGGAAAATGTTATGCATTTGACTGGCTCCCAATATTCTTTTGTTGCCTGTTCTGTCATTATTTAGCGAGGACCAATCCATATTCAAAGACACTGTGGCTATTCTAGTTTGTTGTTTAGGCTGTGCATTTCTGGTTTGGATAATTCATGCTCTTATTTTGAAAGCAATGTCACTTAATGGACTGTACAATAAAGAAAAGGATGTACAAAATAAAAACTGCCTGGCTTAGATTTATCTGCTTTACAAGGCTAAAATGCAGGAATTAAAAAACAAACTGAAAAGCATTACTCGGAAATATAGCCCGCTTTATGATGCGAAACCATAATCTGTTCTATGATGGGAGAACACAATTTGTTTTATAGCTTTGAGAGAGCAATCAC
The DNA here is from genome assembly GCA_013375575.1 of Percina caprodes. NCBI lineage: Eukaryota > Metazoa > Chordata > Actinopteri > Perciformes > Percidae > Percina > Percina caprodes. Next base: position 1,348,888 of record JABXJD010000158.1, read on the forward strand.
TAAATTTGGTAAGGATAAAAACCTTCATAGCTGTTAACCTTCAGCAGCACACAGTTGCCTGATTTAACAGCCAATATCATAAATATCTAGGAAAAGTGCTGCTGGCTGGAGGATGTATGCACATTTCTGATTAATCCGCACTGAATGTCCAAAGAGCACATGGCTAATTTATTACTCCAAATGTTACTGGAGGAATAAAAGTATAGCAATTGTTTTTTTGGTCTATCTAGCAGTGGTCCTCAGGAAAAAGAAAAGTCCTATTGATCGTTGAGAGTACATGACAAGCTCCAAGCAATTTGGCTTTTATTTATAGTGGCTGATTGAAATATATAAAGATAGACTACACAAGTGTCTGCAATATAAATCTGTATTTTGGAAAACATACAATTCAGGTCGTTTTACATATTTACATGTACACAAATGATTTACAATAGTTACAAGTACAGGAAGTGATGGAAATGAAGATTAATTTATGCTTCGATGTGTGATATGGTAACTTTCCCTGAGTGCAAATGCAAAGCTTCGTCTGGGTACTCATGTCCTTCCTGCTGGGTGCTCTGCACGCTACCGTCATGCAGCTCAACATTGGTGGTTGTCATTTGAGTCGGTGGCCAGAGCAGTGGGCTTGATAGATGGTGTTCTCCCCACACTCTGACCAAGCCATTCATTTCCTTTGGCCGGGCATGACAACACTAAAAAGATGACTCACACGGGACAATCACATTAAAAGCAGGGCTGGGTAGGGTTGCTCTTCTCTTCCGGTCTCACCATCAGTACACACAAATTAATTTCAGTTTGCCTCTGTAACATCACTGTTATAAATCCTAAAGGCAATATTTATATACACACATAAATATTATATATATGCCCTGTCTGGCATCTAGTGTGTGTGATATTTCAGGCTGTCTAAATCACTGTGTGGATGGAGAGAAAAATGGAGTCTGAGTCATGGTTGTGACATTAACTGGTGACAAACAGCAAGGTGGAGAACAGATACTTAGCCCTTGTGATTAACCCATGAATGACATGAGATTAAACTACCCCGTGGACTGTAATTGTTATTATCCAATCCATTACGACTTATTCTATTTACACAAAGTGCCATGGGCTTCAGACAAATAGCATTCATGTTTTTCTAGAAAATGTAATTGGAATAGTATTACTTGGCATACTTCTGAAACAACAAGAGTTTCTACACTAACCCACACACTAAAGAAGCTGCCAATCCCACCGTATTGCATTATTATCACTTTCACAATCAACATTTTCATAGTTACATTATTACTGGAAAAGCTCCTAATTACATGGCCTGGTGGACATTAACCATTTATTTTTGGTTTACCTCATATAGTGGTACTGTCGTCTCAAGTATTGCATTGCACATCACTTACACTCAAAAAAATATATGAGTATATGTTAGGGGGAAAAATAAAATTTACAAATTCAACTCCACCAGTTGTTATGGAGCAGGGAGTTGAAAGCAGTGAGTGTGAAGTTTTCCAACCAACCTGCAAATTAGTAACTGTGACAGATTCCCCTGTCGAGCCATCCCACCCACAAGGGACGCTAAGCAGAAATATAAGAACTATGGCTTTATCTTTAAAATTATCCCACTGTAAAGAGTCCAGCAGCCTGGTCCACTTAGTCCCTGAAGTCAGGTCACTGAACTCATTTGTCTGTGTTCACTTCTTAAACAGAAAGGTCACTGGTGAGTCAAAGGAGCACTACCAGCTGAGAAAAGCCCTTTGTGGTTAAAGCACAGGGCTCATCCTGCTCACACATTAGTCTCCAACCCTTGCAGGCGGTCCATCCTCTGCATGTTGCGCTCAATGGTGGCCTGGCACGTGATTGGTTCGGCACACTCTGCGAGGAACCACCCCCTTTCTCCGTCACGCAGTCGCTCACCTTCATACCAGCCTAAGAGGAGAAATGACATATGACAACTGAAACGTGTTGCGTTTCCTCATGCTATTACTGTGTCGTTGTCTTTGATGCTCAAAGCTGCCTGTTCTTTAACATGAAAGTCAGTTGCTATGGCTACCAAAAGGGAAATGACCTTGGGGCTTGTGTGTTTCAAGATGTGGTTTTAAACATAAAGTACACAGCCAGGTGTAAGGCCTATTATGTGAGACAGATTGGATTTGAAAAGAAGATGGGGAGAGTGTATAAAAGTGCACCATGGAAGGGCGCAGGTGAAACAGGAAGGCGGAAAATGAGAGGAATACTAAAGAGGATGAGGGAAGCTATAGAAAGAGCTTAAGAAAAAGACAGAGTGAAAAAGAGAGAGAGAGAGAGAGAGAGAGAGAGAGATGAACATACCGTCTTCTACAGTCTGCGAGACCAGCACCACATCAGCCACCTGCAGAGACAACTCATCCGGCTGCTTGGCTGTGTAAGTTCTGATCACCTCCACCTGCATGACATCTAAACCAACACATACAACACAAGTCCATGACTCACTGCAGATCAGTTACACTTTTGTTATTTTATTATATCGGAATAAATTGCTAATTATTTTGAAAAAAAAAAAATCTGGATTTAAAAAAACGGTTAATCTTTTGACCACAAGGTGGTGCTGCAGGCTAAAATGAGAGGTCAGGGAGTTTTTTAAGAGTGTGTGTGTGTGTGTGCAAATACATGTTTGTGGCAACTTACTGGTTCTGTCCTGACTCTTGTTGTCATAGACTTTCTGGCCCAGAGCGCTGATCCACCGAGCACGCTCATTCCTACACAAACACATAACAACACATAAATAAGTTATTAAGTCCGTGGCAAACATACGACTTAAACTACGCAACAGCAAATATAAGCAGGCTTGCATGTCCACAAGAAAACAGGCACATGGATACATTTGTTGCCCAGCAAGTTTTGCCCTCCCTCCCTCGTCTGTCCCCTTTCAATGAGAGAACAGAGGTGTGTTTTCAGTCGCATGGAACTGAGAACAAACGCAAGGCTGATTCCCAGGAAGGAACAGACCTGCTTTTTCTTTCCCTCTCTCTTGTTGTTTCATGGATGGGGGGGGAGGGAGGGGGGAAGCGACTGGGTGGAATCGCACAGGTCAGATTCCATGAAACTCAATCTCTAATTTCACCTGCTCTCATTTACTACTGAAGGATTTAGAAAGAGCAAGAGGAGGGAGAGATAAAGGGGGTTCAGGAAATGAAGCAGAGGGGGTAATTGAGGCCCCCTGTGACTCAGCACTGTTGGCTTGAATCATGCAGATAGGTGCAGACAGAGCAGTTTTTGTGGGGATGCTTAACAGCTTTGAACATGCATGTCCCATGAGTAAGAGCTCATTATTGTATTTCCATTGTACACATGCTGTTTTGATCCTTTTCAGGAGACATAAGCAGTAAAACACAGGGTCATGTCCTTCTTCCTCAACTAATTGGACTGTATGAAACCACCTTAAACCTTTATTACAAATCACTTTCAATAAAAACGGTTAAACTCAGAGGCCATCGATGTGTACCCACAATACTACAATAGCATGACTGATAAAGTGCGACCTTTGGAATCAAAACGATACATGTTACTGTCTCATATCACTCAACACCTGTCAGGCCAACCATCTCGCTTTTGTACCTTCCAATGCGTTCAATTACTCCACTACCATTTAAATAATATATAAATATATATTTTCTGGTGTAGTCCATTTTTTTTACAGTAATAAGTCTGCATTTTCATGCAACCTGCCACTTGTTAGATGTTGTGAGGCTTCATCACCCAGATTATGGCTACCTGAGATCAGCAGCTGCCTACGGTGTTAAAGGTTCTGAGTTTGAGCCCCTGGTGTTGCAAGATGCTCAAACATGTAGCTAATCAGGCATTGTGCTGCTACCACTATGTATTTTAAATGTGTGCATGCATTAACACATCTGATTCAGTTTAGGAAAGTAATGTAGGAGATGGAAAACAAATTACAAGCATCTACTGTATGTGTTGTCTGGACAACCACTTTTTTCGACATATACTATAACTTTTTTTTCTTCTTTTTTTTTAACACATTCTTTTCTATCATCCTACATTAGTATGACTTTTTTGACATACTATACTATGACTTTTTTATCACTTTTTCATGGAAAATGATCTGTTGACATTAGAGCTCAGTAGCTGTTTTGATTTTATCCATCCATCATAGTATTGTATGATGCTTTTTGACATACTTTACCATAACTTTTTTCCATCACTTTTTTTGACATACTATACTATGACTTTTTTGACATACTATGCTATGACTTTTTTTGACATACTATGACTTTTTTGACATACTATGACTTTTTAGACATACTATGACATACTATACTATGACTTTTTTCAACATGCTATACCATGATTTTTTTTAATCACTTTTTTGACATATACTATGACTAATTTTAACATACAATACTATGGCTTTTTTTGACATACTATACTATGGCTTTTTATCAACATACTATATTATGACTATTTTGACATACTATACTATGACTTTTTTGACATACTATGCTATGACTCATTTCGACATACTGTACCATACCATGACTTTTTTTTTATCACTTTTTCAACATACTATACCATGACTTTTTATCACTTTTTCAAAATACTATGGAATGACTTATTTCAAAATACAGTACTATACTATTCATTTTTATCACTTTTTCAACATACTATATGATTTTTTTGACATGATTTTTATTCACTTTTATCGACATACTATATTACTTTTATCAACATACTTTATTACTTTTTTGACATATACTATACTATGACTTTTTCATCACTTTACTGAGATACCATACGGTTACTATATTCAACATGCTACACTATGATTTTTTAATGATTGTTTTTAACATACAATACTATAACTATCATTTTTGTTGACATACTATGCTACAACTTTTTTGCCAAACTATACTATTACTTTTATTCATTTTTTGACATACTATACTATGACTTTTTAAATAATTTTTTTCAACCAACTATACGATTACTTTTTTCGACATATTAAACTATTATTTTTTCAAAATACTATACAATGACTTTCGACATACTATATGACTTTATAACTTTCTTTGACATACTATACTATGACTTTTAATCACTTTCATCAACATTCTATACTATGATTTTTTTTCAACGTACTACACTATGACTTTTTTTAACACTTTTTTAGCATACTATGTTACTACTACGTTTTATCACATATGACATACTATACATTGGTGACTTTTTTCTCCATTTGTTTTCATAATGTTATACACCACTCCAAATTGCATCGGCAAGTACAACTGCTGACTCTGACCCAGGTTCTATTCTCGATATGACTTTTTCGACAGTACCATCATAAATGTTTCCCAAAAACTACACTGACTTTACTACTTTTTTTCAATATACTAGACTTTGATTTTTATGCCTTTTCAACGTGACTTTACTTTTCGAAAAAAAAAAATTAAAATATTCAACTTTCGTTTAATAAATGATCATAGTTAACTCGCAAATAATGGCACATTTTCATCTATTCTAAATGTCCTTTGATTTCTTTTTGTCCCATTATTTTTTCTCATTTTAATGCCCTTAATAACATGGAAAAGTGGATTGGCTTATTTTGTGCAAATGTTTTTTTTTTTTTATTGAAAACATTTAGCTTACTGTAGTGTTCAATTTCACACCTACATTCTCACTTGGAGCAAATAATCTCTCACACAGTGTAACACTGTCCATCAATAAAAGGGTAAAATACTTTGACAGGGAGAGAATTGGCATCAGTTGTGTGCTTGGCCATTAAGTGGTATTTCAGACTGGACGTGCTGCAGTGATAACAACAAAAACACACCAATCACGTTGGTCTTGTCAATGGAACATTGTATCATGACATTGGCATTTCCATCCAGAATCTTATTGGCATCCAGCCTGTCATTTTGTTTCCGGTCTAGCTAGATCCGGTGTGGTGTTGTAGTTTTTCTAACGTTACTAGTTGTTGCAACAGCATGTGAAAAAACTAAAAAGTTTGCTAGGCCAAAAAGAATGTTAATCTTGCGATAAAAAAAATTGACTCCATTAAAAAAGGTTTGTGTCAACGCCGTTAATAACGGGTATAACTGACAGCACTAGTAAATTCATACTAATTAAAACTATTCCCACTTTTCCAACTATTGTCACTAATTTACATTCTTGCGCAGTTATTCCAGCAATGCAGTTTAGCACAGCATTTGGCAATTTAGCTTTTCAGCATTCACGAGCGTTTTCTGCTAGAAATGCATTTTCTAATTTTCACATGCTGTTTGTCTAAATATACTTGTATTCAGTCTTTCTAAAACGTTTAGTGCCTGTCTCTTTGAGCCCCCATCCCAAAAAATTGTTTCGGGGTAATCAGCACCTGTACACTCAGAGTCTTCACCATTATTGCAGCCGGGGAATGACTTAAACACCAATGTACAGCACTGTTAACCTACCTACAGTTGTCACATCACAACCTTATGGAAGTCCTGGCGGCTTGTTTAAAGGCACAGTTTCTGAATAAGGCCTGTGTGCATTCCCCTGGGGCACTTTAATACTATTACAGTATTTATATAGCACCTCGACCTGCTTCATAATAAAACACACACTAAATCCCATTTTTTACAATATGGGTAAGTATTTGTTCTTTAACTGAGTACTGGAGAAATGTTGACCTGATGATGGGGTGAGATTAAAAACACAGAACATGAATATACCAAATGTCATGGCAATGCATCCAATAGTTGTGGTGAACCCCAATAGTGAACCTGCTGGTGGCGCTAGAGTAAAGGGCTTTGATAAAAGGGCCTGGTTACTTCTGTGTCTGAATGCGCAGCTCTTTAAACATCCCAGCTGCTCTGTGGGAACAGCATCTGTTAGTCTTTGCTTTTGACAGCTGGACCCATGCCGACAGATTTATGTGCACATACGCAACACACCACCATGACAGGTCGCTTTCTCATGCTTAAACAGCTGAAACACTTCATGTATTCAATATATCGAGCACAGGAACAGCCTACCACATGTGTTCAAAAGGCACTTATTGGTTATCTGTGGAATGTAAGGCACATACCAAGAGGTTAACGTAAATGCCTGCATGTTTACATGCAGGCATGTGAATACGGCAAAGGTTCAAACAGCAGGTGCCTGCCATCGTTCCCTCTACTTGACTACAAGGCTGTGCAGGTTCAGTCTATTCAAGAAAGAGAGGTAGCAAAGCACCCTCAGCCTTGAACCATTCATCGCAAGGTGCAAGAGAATGCCAAGAATGATAAATCTATTGTCAAAGATTGTTATTTCACCTCTGAAAAGAGAGGCCTTATTGCTACTCTTTAAAACCTCTTTCTCACAAGCAGATAAAGAGTGATGACAGCCCCTTTCTAACCTCCCTCCCCCTGCCAACTTCAAATCACAACCAGACCACCATTTTCCATGTATACTTCTCCTCCTAACCCTTTTTGCTCAGTTCTGTCAATTTGTTTACTCCTCACCAAAACCCTCGCTTGTTTTTACTCAACCACAGGTCAGAACAGTATTTGGGTACAATTCCTACTGCTCCGACAAAAACATGACCTCTCTCTTGCCGTAACCAATGCTGCTTTGTGTTATAGTTGAATTTATGACTAATAGAACTGTTTTGCTGCAGACTTCTGTAGCTGCTCTGTTCCACTAATAGAGAAGCACTATTCACCGACTCTGGACAGGACACAGCATCAGGGTCATGGGGAAGATGTGCTGACATGTGCAGACCAAACAAAAGGGTACAGAGAAATGGAAGCGGACACAGACAGAAAAGAAGAGAATCACAAACGGCACACAGGCGTCCTTGTGCCATCTCCAATCAGCTGTCCTGTCTGGATTCCTGACGAATTACGTTACTGCTGCAGTCAAAGGTCAGTCCATTGTAAGCATGCTTCTTAGACCTCACACAATAAACCATAAGCTTAAAGGGGCAGTTGGTAGAAAACAAATGGAATTGAAAGTAGAAACTCCCACACTGACCAACATGAGAAGAAGTCGAATTTTACGGTTTCATTTCCACAAAAAAAACACAGACCCACTTACGGTCTGAATGTGTGGAATTTCACATTGTAACCCGACTTAAGTTCAGTGGTGAATTCAGTGGTGAAGTGAACAATATAGGGAAGTGGATGCAATACAGCCAATTTTCCAAGCAAAAATAATGCACATAGCTGCTCTAACACTGAACACACTTAAGAGAAATCATGCACTAAGTGGCTCTGGAAAACTGGGCATGTTTTATAAGTTTCTGCCATTTTATTGACATGAATGAATGCATATTAAAAATATAATCTGTTTATACACACACACACACACACACACACACACACACACACACACACACACACACACACACACACACACACACAGTATGTTTGTTGTAGCCCTGCCTGACTGTTATTCCATCAAAACAAGCAATTTGAAGACATCATCCTGGACTTTAGGCAATTTTTTAGCATTTTCTGACATTTTATAGACTTAACGGGGAATGAAAATAAGTAGTTTTGTCTACAGTATAATGAAAATCATTAGTAGCAGAGCTACTCTCCACTCTTAAAGCAATCTAATAGCCTCACTCTTAGCCATACTCATTATGGTCCTCTCTGCTTCATTTAACTCTGATAGGAGATCAAGATCAAAATCAAAATAGGCTGGCCAATGTAACACTACTTCCATGTGTCATGTTGGGTTAGATCACTAAATTGGGATGAATGGCCAGAGGAAGAGGAAGTTATTCTCTAGTCATCGAAAACAAACAGCAGACACTGGCTGCTGTCTGAAAGATGAGACACAGAACTGTGAAGAAGAGTCAGGGAGAGAGGAAACAGGCGGGGGGAAAGATAGTCGTGGGAAACAGTCCACTTAACAATGGGCCGCTGCTAGGCAACAGCTTAAACAATGCCTAGCAACCACTGTAACAATGGATAGTTGCCAGGGATTTCTTTGCTCAGCTCATTCAGTACTACAGTGAGCGGAGCGCTGCACCCTTCACACTCTTAGCTGAGGGGCCCAAACCCTATCAAAGGAGGGAGTCTAGGGGCTTTCCACAATGACACACACACACACACACACACACACACACACACACACACACACACACACACCTAGATGAGGAGACCCCTCATGTATACATGGGCAGTACAGAGGCTCAGCGGGCAGCACATTTAAGTTAAGTCACCAATATCCCCTCCTACACAGGCCCATAGCAGTCACACTTAACACTATTACTGCAGAGGCTTTGTCGGGTTTCAGTCACAGCCGGTGGGCTAATACCAGTGACGCACTGCTGTGCTATTTGACAAGGGTTTAATTTCCAATAAGGAACAAAGCATTTACAGTGGAGATGTACAGTGGTTTAGTGGTTCCCAACCTTGGAGTTACAATAATTACCCAAGTAGAAAATAATAAAAAAAAAAAAAAAAAATGACACACAACCTTTTCTGAGCGGTCACAAGAAGACATAACCTGGATGAATGGATGACCGGCACACACAAAAAAGGTTGGGAACCACTGCAGTAGGTGATGTTAAAGGGTGTTAAAGGGGGGAAGAGTCACCAATGAGACAAATATCTCTTCCGAAGCTGTAGGGGGAGCTCTATAGAGTAACCTGCGAGCAAAAAGCAAAAACAGGGAAGAAATTGACAAAACTGCATAACGCAGTTGCATCTTGATGCAAATTTGAAGTTGAAAAGATTCATCCCATTACTTTATCGTTATCACATTAAGGTGTTTATAATTTAAAATGTTGGAAGAGGGATTTGGGGAAGGGAGTGCTCCGGAACAGTGTGTGTGTGTGTGTGTGTGTGTGTGTGTGTTTTGAATGGGAGACGCTGTTATAATATTGGTTTGTACTGCGGTTGAGTGCTGGAGCCCTGCTGTAGCACGCTACTCTCCTGCATGTTTTTGTTCAGCTGTCCCCCCCCCCCCCCCATGCACCTGCACCAGGAGGCTTAGTATTACTACCTGTGTCTGTGAACATTTGGTTGATGTCAAAAGAAGCTAGAAAAATCTTTTAGAAGAGACATTTATAAGGCAGTGTTTTCTACAATGCAGCTGAAAACCACACCTTCTGTAAAGAGAATATAGAGGGAGGCTCTCTGACAACACAGGAATGAGGAGGAACAGGCCCTGTGCATATGAAAACACTGCACAACTCCTTGAACTACAGAAAATAATTGCAGCAAAAATTTTGTGTGTGCTTGCGCATTTGTGTACGTGTGTGCACATGGACCGCAAAATAAAGCCCGTAATAAGCCTAATATAGGACAGATCCCCTTTGTTTGTGCGGGTTATATAAAGAGTTTTTTTTGTATAAACCAACACACATACAGGCAATATCAAGGAAGCTCAAACCAGCTGACTGGACTTTTAGGTTGGATGTATGAGTAATGATTTACGTTGCACATGCAAAACATGCCAGCTACAAACAGCAGACTTTTAACAAAGAGATTAGCTTTTCCCAGAATAGATGGTTGGGTTACAACGCTCAGTCAACAAAATAAATATCTAGTACAGCTGGTCTGTGACAGGATGAGTGCAGACAGTACGACTGTATAACAGACTAATAAACTTCCCTTTCCTATGTCACATAAACAACAAGCAGTAAGGCTCAGGCTGTGGTTTGAGAATAGATGTAACAAAATATCCCTGTGACCTGTAATGCTCCAAAAAGAGATTACGAAATAGGAGCTTAGGAGAGAGGGGTAATGGGATTTTGTTACTTCAAGTTGAAAAGCATATCAGAGCACATAAAGGAAAGATAAGGGAGTAGCAAAATATCAAACCTAATGAGTGCCTTGACCTTTTCATATGTATGTAAAAGAGCCACGGGTTATATTGTGTCAGAGGAAAACAATGATTCATCACATGCTTAACAGCAGCTATCACAAATCTGTAAGTGAAAAGCAAGTGAAACAAAAACTGGAAAATAAAGTGGGACAAAGGCTGAAAAAGAAAGCACTCACAGCAACTCCGTCGCCAGGATCATGGGCACCTTTTCACCGGAATGGTTGCTACGGAAACGCAGGCGGAAAAGGTGGTTGGCGCCGGCTTGCCGTGAGCTCAGCATGCCGGCGGTGCTTCTGACCGGTGACAGGTTGAGATCCTCGGGCTGGCAGGAACTCACCCAGATCTGGTCCCTCAGAGCGTAGTCGATCACAGTGTAGCTGTCCTCGCTGTAAGAGACAGAAAGCTTTAATAACATTTCACTTACTGCACTTTATTCAAGGGCTTTATCCTAATTCAGTCAAGTAGGATTTATACGAGTGTGGCAGATGTTTTGGTGATGGAGCCCTTGATGTATGAGACAACAACCTTCATTAAAGTGCTCTTGAACAAGCTAGTTAAAAAGAGGATTCAGACATAGACCAAACAGTTTGAAATATGGAAATGAAAGCATACAGTGCGGTTACATCAGTGTACTAACTGGACGCATTAAGAAACAGACTTAATATTATCTTACATACACAAATGCATACCCATGCACATATTGTTGTGTCAGTGGAAAACTGATTTGAACCAAATTTGACAGTCAAATGAACAAGGCTCAAACTTTATTTTTTTCTGGAACTGTATACCACCAGTAAATGAAGTTAGACACAGATGCAACCATTAAGACATTTAGAACAGTAGATATTTCATCTTGTAATTTTAAGACAGAACTGTAACTAGGCTCACAGTCAGTTAGATATAAAGATCATGAAGGCAGACTGGCGATACTCTTTTGGCATAAATGTGGATTTTTCTTTTATCCCCTTTTTTCCAACTTTTCTAACAACCTTTTAGACACATTAGTAGCTTTTAAACAGAAGTTTGTTTCTTGTTTTGAATGTTTGGAGTAACGTATTTGTTCTCATTGGTTCCCAAATGGTTCTTGTTGGATACTGTTGAAAGCCCCAAACGTTACAATGTGCATTCCTGTTTCTGCCCCCACATGGACATGATTCAGTCACCAACTGTAAAATAATTACCTATCAGTATAGCATTTTTATCTTATTGCCTAATTAATTTACAGCAAAATACTCAAGTAATTACTAATGACAAACAAAGCAAAGTGATTAATTTTTTGCAATAATGGAATACAAAATATGTTTTAAATACACAATATTAGCTAATTATTGTGTATTCACTACACCATCCACCCACTTCCCCTCACATTAAATATAGGCTCATTGTTTTTAGTAGAGATTAGGTTTCATGCTACCTCGGCTACTCAACCCCTGAGAGGATAAAAGGCTGTGCAGTTAATCAAATTCACCTGGATTAATAAATCAAATGTCACTATGTCATTATGTTTCAGATTCTGAGCCAGTCAAAAGTCTCGACATTCAGCTCAGTCTACGTATCCTTACTCTATGTCAGCTGCCCTCTGGTTTCTTTGGTACATGCCTACATTTCCCATGAGAACCTTAACCTGAGCACAACCCTGTGTCTAGCAGTACACACAGTTAGTTAGAAACATCTGGAGGTGATTGTGTAATATTATACCTCTAATGCGGCATTGAACTTGTAGAAAAAGTCTGTGTTTTCATAGTGCTCTGAAGAACAGGAGCTTGGGTCCAGCCCACATAGGTTTTATCAACCTGAGACAGCGGCAAAGCTGAGAGGCTCCTGGAAAGGAACTAGCTTCTTGTAATCCAGCATGTCCATTAGTGTGCTGAACACACAAACTCAAGCACGGCAATGGTAGGGGTTAAAGAAGCAGTAGTGTATCTGACAGACACACACACACACGCACACGGCCCCTGGGGTCATGACTGGTTGAAGAATCCAGTCACAGTCTGGAGGTTATCAACAAGGTTCCACTGTAACCCATCAGCCCCTTGTCCACCAATCAATCAAGTTAAAGCCTGTCAACCCCAACCAGTAAGACATCTTGGAAGAGGAGAATGAGAGTACAGGGAAAGATGTAAAAGTAGAAGCAGTGGATGTGAAAGAGAGCAGTGAGCATTCACACTAAAGCTGCATCCAACTGTGACCACAAGCTGCTCTCCGCATCACCACACGGACATGGACTTTCACGGAAGAATTTGACGTTTTGGACAATACGCTTATTTTTCGGTCTTGGATGAGAAGGTTCATACCATTCTCATATTTGTCTGTTAAATAGGATTTCTTTTTTCTTCAAGCTATCTATCTCATACTCCTATTTCCAACAATCTTTAGTAATCTATAGATATAGCACGGTATATTTCTGTAAAAAGCTTTCATGAGAGTGGCAAACTTTAAATTCATCTATATGTACCACTGGACCAACTTGCGCTATGACCCTTAAAATGTGCACATAGAAATTGGCCAAACCATTAGAACATGCTCCTAATTTATGCCGTAAAAATTCAATATCCTTTTTCGGTCCAATTTTACCCCTTAAAAGCCACTTAAGCCATGCATGTAATCAATTGAAAACACCTTTAAATATAATATGAAAATTATCCAACTGGCTAACACTGTCACATTTACAGAAATGTTTGATTAATCAAATAAATAAATCTACTATAACAATCAAATTCATCTCCAGTTCATTAATTTTCAGCTGAAAACATTGACAAGAGTCATGTAAACCAAAATTCTAACAATCCCTAATTGAGTTCCTAAATTAAGACGTAGAATACGAATCTCTTGGTTAGCTGGATTTTAGGATCCTCAGCATTTAGGTTCCTGACAGTCCAACCGGTGAAATGCCTGGAATGCCATGTACACGATAAAGGGGATTGGGGAGTTTTCTCATGTGTGAAGGTGGGTGTACAGTGTTAGATTATTGCTAAATAGAGGAATGAAGGTGGAAATAGCATACGTATCCTGTGTCAAAATGTTGAAGAGAGGTGTTATAAACTGAAATAATAGAGGAAAGAATCTACTGTCTGGCATCCTCACACTACGCTATTTCCAAACACACAACCTTGCTGGAATGAAAATCACTCTGCTGTTAGAGATCTGCTGCAGGCATCTACCACAGGTCATCACAGAGTTGCCAGCTAGCATCTCACAACCAGTTCTTCAACTTAAACTCTAACAAATCCTTGTTGGAGGACTGTCAAGCATGCATGGACACACACACATCCAAGTCAAGCATGCATGGACACACACACACACACACACACACACACACACACACACACACACACACACACACACACACACACACACACACACACACACACACACACACACACACACACACACACACACACACACACACACACACACACAGAAAAGACAAAAGAAAAGGGAAAAAAAGAGAAAAAAAAAAAAAAAAGAGATGAAAACTCAACCTCAACAATACTGAATGTTTAGCTAATGCCCAGCATCACACAGGAAAAAGGGGGGAAGTAAAGATGAGAGAGGAGCCAGCTGGTGTGGACTCAGCGTTATGTAAGTGTTCCTGTGAGCCAGAGAGCAGCAGATCAAAACTTTCCCCGCTGCGTGACAATAGCCCAGTTTGACTTGGGCTTGGTTTCCAACAGTCAATTCCATTTTAGATTCAGTTTGAAGTTAATAAAATAGGCAGATTTGAAACCTTACTGAAACATTGTCTCATTGGTGTATCTCGTCTCCTTTTATGATCAGCAAAAGGTAGAATACAATAGCAAATAATTAACTAACAAACTCAGAGTTTCATAAAAATGAATGTCAAACTTTGATTTCAAGATTATTTTCATTGCTGATTAATTTCACTATTATTTGGTCTCCTAAACATTTGAAAAAAAAAAGTTAAAATGTTTTTTAAAAACACGGTTTCCCAGAGTCAATGTCTAAAGTCCTTAAATATCTTGTATTATCAAATCAATAATCCAAGACCTAAATATATTGGATTTAAAGTGAAATAAAATCAGAGATTAGCAGCAAATCCCCACGTTGGAGAAATTGGAAGAAGACAATGTTTGACATTTGTGCTTAAAATATTACAAAAGATTAGCTAAATAATTTATTTTGTCGATTGACTGATTGTTGCAGCTCAGAACTTTATTAATTAAAATAGTAAAAGATGAAACAGTACAGATTTGATAAGAGATTTGAAATATTTTGATTAGCTGAAATGACACAAGATTCATTTTCAGTTAAATGCTATTGAACCACAACCAAAGACACCACACTAACCTTTAGGATTCAAATTTAACTAACACACATCTTTGTGCTCTCTTTCCTCTGACTATTAAGATATATAGTGCTAAAAACTGAAAACATTCTCAGGTCATAGATATGTTTTCTCTCTACTGTGGAAGTGCTGGGGTTCTGCCCTTATAGACCTTCTATTCTTTGAAATGTAAGCTTATGAAAAATTAGACAAGAAGTCAAGAGGATTCAATCAAACTACTGATATTGGCAAGAAACTTTGGTTAGCTGCTTGTAAGCTCCCCCCCCCCCACACACACACATACAGTCCATAATGACAAGGGAAAGAGCCATTACACCATTTCGTCTAGGAGGGTTTGTGACCTGGCTGTGCCTGGCTAGCCTTGGTGTGTTTTTGTTTTGATTACTGCAGATGGAGTGCAGGAGAGTAGCGTGCCACAGCAGGGCTCCAGCACTCACCCGCAGTACAAACCAATATTATAACAGCGTCTCCCATTCAAAACGCACACAAATACACACTGTGATTCCGGAGCACTCCCTTCCCCAAATCCCTCTTCCAAACACAGGCCTGACACCACACACTGCTGGAGTCTGACGGCCTGGATCAGATTCCCAGAAAAATATCATATGGAATGTTTCTTATCCTTTTTTTTTTTAATGATTCTTAGGAATTCTTAGTTTTTGTGAGTAGCGGGACAATCAGTTCCAGACAGAGGCAGATGGACGGGAAGGGAATTTTTTTGTTGGCAAAAATAGACACACTTGTGAATGCATTGCACACCCACACTACACACACGCAAATGAAAACCACATCATTTCAAGGAAGTCCTCTTTATGGCTTGTTTCATGGTGTAGCCTAAAACTAGAGGAAACAGAGGAGAGGAATGCAGACTGGCTGACATTTTGAAACCTCAACAATGTTGGGAAAACAGGCTTAGATTCATGATGCCAAGTTGCAGCAGCTTCAGGTAACCGCACCTGTTCAGCTTAATAAAGTAGGGGGCAGCGTGCAATATCAGTCCAATTGCACAGTGCATCTGCGGGTGTCAATCCCAATAGACGTTTAAAAAAAAAAACTTCTGCCAACCCTGCCGATAATGACTTTACACTAGGACTTTGACTGTGAAGCAGTTGTTTTTGTTTCATTTTTCTTTATTTCAATTGATATGCTTTCATTTTAGAATGGACCTCAATAATTGTTTTTCATCTGAACAGGCTAATTTCCCAGAACAAGATGGAGAGGACAACATGACATGCCCTGCACTTGGAAACAAGCCAAAAGCAGTTTATACACTCTCACCCAGTGAAAGCCAAGGGCTTATGGTTACACTGACTCCCTCAACATGTCAGAACAGGTGAGAAACGAGCAAAGCCTGCACACCGAGGCCACACGCACCTCTTTTTCCTGGTGACGATGAAGACGTCATTGAAGAGGAAGAAATAGACTTGTTGCCGTGATGTCCGCTTGAGGAAGATACCATTGTCCTCCACAAATGCAGTCAGCTCTCCTCTCTTTACCATCCACCTGGAGGAGGAGACCAGGGGGAAAGGCTGGAGGGAAAGAAAAAAGAGAATGTGATGAACATCAAATGGCAACAAATCGTAAAGTGTTTTTAAAATGCATGCAATGCTGGTGCTGCCATGAAATTCCTAAATCAAAATGTGTATGTGCATGTGTGAAAAGCTGTGTATGCAGACTGAGCATGTGTTCGCCAGACATCTGTGAATCCCAAATGTGCCAATTTCCCACACTACTTCAACACACTTGAGCCTGCCAAGCCTTGGGTGCATTATGTGTATAGATAGCCAAATGAGGGACGTTAGTGTGTCTGCATGTGTGGGGCACGTCTGTGGGACCATGTTTTACATACTTAATAAACATTTGCAGAAAAAGAAAGCAAAATATGAGATTTCCCAAAATGCTGAACCATTACTTTAAGCTTGTGCATGTAATTTATGTTGTTTTCCAAAAAACCCAGGATGCAACAGTTTCACATGTGTTATGCCACGCTCATACCTTAATCTTAAATTCCAGCTGAGAGTTGATAGTATACATCATCTCTGTTCTCTCCATTGTGCGAGCTCCTTCATTACACTTTCTTACCACCTACACACACACAAACAAAATCACAATGTAAAGATTCCTTCCGCTGTTCACCTTGTAAATGCTGGGTAAAGATGTACTCATATTTACCACGTACATGAAGTGCTAGAAATGTGTTGTTTTAGCAGAACATTTTTCACTAAAATACAACATTAACTAAAACTTGATTGTCTCCCAGCCTAAGTCTAGTCTCCTGTGTCTAAGGCAAGTCTCCCAAAGGCACAGCAACTTGTGGAACAATTACATGTAAAGATGTGCAGTTGGAAACATATGAAAATGTAGAAACATAAAACCCAGAATGAGATGTATAACATTTGTGACCCACACACCTTGCTGACTGCTTGCAAAGCCTTCTTGCAGTCTTCATATTGTGCAGAGTCTTTAGGTGTCTTCTGACAAATTGTCTGCAACACAGATGGTCAGGGTTGAAATCAGTTGCACTAATTTATAACATATAAACACATTCATGCACTAAAACCCACAACAATTCCTTGCACCCATGCACACCACCTATCAAAAGCCTGATAAAAAGTTGATGCATAAAGAAAGCTGTGGGAAGCAATGAATTGAAACCAAACTTTCTCAGGATCCAAAAGCCTCTAAGTGCACAAGCATAAACCCCGGAGTCCCCAGGGAGACACTGATGGAGGATGGGAGAGTGGGGGAAGAAAGTAGACCAAGGAAGTGGGAAACAGTAGGGAGAGAATAATGTGGTGCCAAAGGAACCATGAAACTGAAGAAGAGGAAACAACATTAAAAAAGGAAGAAAGAGGAAAGGGTGAATCAGTTCATCAGATTATCAAGGAATGATAAGCTCACACAAGCATCTTTGAGGTCAGAATACATCCCATGTTGAATTTAATCAGGCCAGTATGAAAAAACAAACTATTGCGTAAGTGTCAAAGTCATGTAATTCCAAAACTCTTGCTACTTTATGTCATCAGTGCACTCACATCCATGAGCAGGGGCAGGCGAGTGATCCTCTGCATGGGCAGGATGAGGAAGGAGATCATGGGGAGGTTCCTGCAGTCCGGGTGGCTCTCTATCTTGGTCAGCACCTCCTTAAAAACTGGATTCTTGGACCTGCAAGAGAGGTTGGAGGGAGATTGGGTGTTCAGAAAGAGGAGTAACTGATACACAGAGAGAAAGAAAGACCAAGGGAAAAAATGAACAGGGAGGAAGAGCAAACTCTCTGGTTCAACATGTCACAACAGTAATGTTGGATCAAAGCCATGAGAGATATGATAAGAACATGTGTTTGTGTGTGTCTGCTCGGTCACTCACACCAGCCTCTGGAGGGTTCTCTGCTGGTAAACCTCGTTGGAGCAGTATGTGACGAAGGGGTCAAAGTTGGACTGAGCATGCTTGTCAACGATATCGCTGATGTCATCGATCATGATGTTCTGTTGGTGTCTTTCTTCCAATTCCTTAAAGAACCTGAGTACAGGATGACAGGATGAATAAGGCTTAGTATGTAAGGGATTCATACCGGACAGGGTGACAGCTTGAGTCAGAAGCATCACACCAAAAGTCTTCCAACACTGGGGGAATATAGGACACCCTGACAGATATAAAGTCAGGAAGACAACACCTTTCTTCTAAGAAAGGTGCTGGAAGATCACAAAAGAGGAACTCCCCACCTCTTAAAATAGCCTACTATTAGCCATAACACAGAGGCTTTTCCTCTTCCTGAGCTCCACCAGATGGTCGGTTTAACGGCATGCCACATGGCCAACTTCAAGAGAATGAGTGTTTTTGCATGCGCGATCCAAGGTGACAAACAGGAAGCTGTCGCACAGACACAGGATGCTGATTTTGACCCTTTGGAGGGAGTTTGAGCTCATCTGCAAAAGCACCCACCCACCCTATGGTATGACTATCCATAGGAAACAATGCTTCTTGTGACCTTGTAGCCTTGTGTCCATTCCATGAACCCATGAGTGCACAGGATAACACAAACTTGTTGACCTGTCCTCTGGCCCAACTGTATTTGGGGCTTTAGCAGGTCAATGGTGCCTTTAGGTCAGGACACATTCCCTACTCACTGAAACCCATAACAGCATGCCGTTGGGAGGGAAAAGGTTAAGGAAGGGGAGAAGAAAAAGAAATGCTGCTGACCAAGAATTATAAATGAAAATGAAAGATTCTACTAGCACGTACTTAGGAACACATTTATTAGCATCTCTGTCAATTTTCCTCGGTGTTACAGTACGATAGGGTTGCTCAATTAATCAAAATAGAAATCGCGATTTCAGCTCCTAATGGTCACAAAAACAGAATAGAGTAAAAAAAAACGAAAAATTAAATAAAATAAAAATAAGCATTCTAGAATATTCTGTATATGACAGTTCTAGGTGTATTTTTATCTGTTGATTTGTTTAACTTTTTCACTGTTTTTTAAGTTCAATAATTGCAACATCTTTCCAAAGTCAATTAGTAATCGTGTTAAATAATTGTGATTTCAATATTGGCCAAAATGATCGTCAACTGAGCAGTCCTGGTGTATTTATGGTAATGAATACGGTAACACACTTGCATTTAAAATACTCAAGAGCCTTTCCACTCACTATCCCAAACAGGAGCCTGCAAGTGGAGCGATGTTTCTTATTTTCTTTGAGAGGCAAAAGTCAAAGCATGAATATGTGTTCCAACTTCCAAGTAAAACATCTTGTTTAACCAGGGTTACAGGCCAATTCATATCTTATGAGCTGTCCCTGTGTCTAAATCCAAGTATTTTAGTGGCCATAGCATTGACGTGCGTTGCCTGTGTATAGGAATGCGAAAGGGGATATGGGCTGCAGCACATCTGAACACAGGGAGGAATTGTTAGGAATTTACAGATACCACCATTCATGCAAAGTGGGAATGAGTTGTAAATGCACTAATACTGTCTCTCTGCTGCAATCCTGACATGGAATCCTTGAGCAAATGTCATGACCAGTTGCACAAGTGAGGCAGGTTTAACTTTACAACCTAGGCAACAGAAACACGAGGGCTAGCTTAACCCCATGTCATTTATTGACGCATGTTATGAACTCTGACTTTTATGCATAACCAAAAACTTGTTAACAGAGTAGGTTCAGTAAAGCTGTGGCTAAGGGAGGGGAAAAAATTAAAAAGATTGTGAACATTGGACTAATTGTGGAGTCTTTAGTCACTTTAGCAGGCTTGTAGGCTGACATTACTGCACCGCTAACTTCCCAGAAAGACATGAGACTGCTGCAATGGTGAACAGTGACTTCTGACCAGCACATAAGGCTGTTATCATGATAAATACTAATAACACATTACACAATTATATCATACAGTAGTTGCACCTGAGGCAATTATCATCCTGAATAGTAATCTCGTTAAAAAATAAAAAATTAAATTATACCAGATAAAATCACCGAAACATGGCAGCCTAACAAAGAACATATGGGCTCTGAAATTATTTTATCAGTCATTTGTAGAAATAATGGAGCCCCGTACAACACAGTAATTGCTGTGGCAGCACAGTTTTCATCAGTCTCAACTTTCATGGCCTCTCGTGTTTCTGTGCGTTTATGGGATAATTAGAGATTCATGGTTACCTGGCCACGAATATAATTAAACGTGTGCACTATAAACCATGATGGACGGGTAGACTCAGAGGGCTCATAGCAACAAATTTTGGCTATTGCATTTTTTGTAAACTCACCTATTAAAAAGCTACATTGTTCTTTCACACAATTTCATCACGTGACCACACATACACACAGAAAAAAGCTCAGTGCTGCCGACCCACAATCCCTTACACAAAACTGAAAACAACTCTAATTGAAGTAAAGGCTGAAAGAATGGGAACACCATACAGTAAATAGTGTTTACAGACACACCCCTCATGGAATGAGTGTGGTCTACCAACTTTTAAGTGTTGTTAAATAAGAAAATCATTTAGCTCATTAGCCAAAACCAGAAACCACAAACACTGAAGTGAGAACAGCCTAAAGATACCAACCAGCATGTAAGAATCAACACTTATCGAGTCCTCAACACCAAAAAAGATCTATAAATATACACTGAGAGTGTATATCAGATAATATACATCTGATAATAACTGTCTAGAAAAGCTACACATTAAAACCATGCACTTACTTTTTGCTAGCCTCACAGACGTCGGTGATGTTAGAGAAGAGGTGGTGGTGTTCGGTCTTGGTCATGGCCTCGCTGAGCTCTGCAGAGTTCTTGAACATGCGGATCAGGATCTCCAGACTGTGGAGGTAAGAGTGCTCCGACGAGATCACCTCGAAAATGGCCTATTGAGGGGCAGAAGATAGCAACAATAACTCAGATGGGCTCTGTCATGAATGTGCTTGACATACCTGGGTTCTACAATCAAGTTTGGAATGCTATTGAACCATGGCAATCTAAGCACCAATCTGTTAATCAATTTAATATTTCTACTCATATGTCTTGTAATTCATAATATGATATGGGTTCAGGTAAATATCAATCATTCTCCTCCCCTTTACAAAGTGTCTTATGCTTATGCTTTAAATATATAATAGTCTATAATGCAGGTTTCCTGCTGAGCTCCTTTAATGTTTTTTTTATTGGTCTGGAGTTTACAGAGACCAAATGGACTGACTTACTCCCCCAGTGCTTGGTAACTGTTAACTTAACAAAATTGGATCTGAATCGAACATAAAAATTAAAAAAGTATAAAATATAATCAGAGGTGCCAAGGCATGAAGTACAAATACTTTGTTACCTTACTTAAGTAGAAATGTTGGGTAGCTATACTTTTTACTGGATTATTTTACAGCAGACTTTTTACTTCTACTCCTTACATTTTCACGCAATTGTCTGTACTTTCTACTCCTATATATATTTTAAAAATAGCCGTGTTGCTCCTTTTTCATTCAGGCTTGAAAAAAACAAACAAAAAAAACCCACAAAAAATAACAAAATCCTATCTAGATAAATCGCGCCATGCGGATTGAGTGAATTTGACTGTGGTTGGATGAGAAGTATAAACATATCCCATTCCAACACCCGATTGGTTTGTACGCGTTGTACTGCACATGACACAAATCACGTCATACTCCAGCAAGGTAATAGCAGATGTACTGTATGTAGCCTAGTACGAAGATGCCCGTGGCAGAGACTCAAGAGAACTCGAAAAAAATCTAATTTGAAAAAGCATATTGATATTATTTTTTTTCCCCCTTACATTACTTTTATACTTTATATGTAGTTTTGTAACCAGTACTTGTACACTTTTACTTGAGTAAAAAGCTTGAGGTTGAACTTCAACTTCTACAGAAGTCTATTTAAACCCTAGTATCGATAATTCTACTGTAACTGAGCAATGAATGTGAATACTTTTGACACCTCTGAAAATGATTCCTACCTCTTGTCTTTTGCGTTCCTCCTGACTTATCCGGTCAGAAAGACCCGTTTTCTTGACCTAAAGAGGAAACAAAATCAGAAAAAAACAAGTCACACTTAATTGACTATGCCAGGGTTTTTTAAGCCAAGGGCCCTTTGCATTTGTAGCACGAGTGTGTAAATGTGTGTGTGTGTGTGTGTGTATGTTTGCGTGCCACTCTTGTCCACATATATAAAGAAAGAAGCACTTTGCATACCACACTGAATAGAGAGCCAGTGAAGTTGTTGTACCAAATGAGAAAAGAAAGATCTTTATTGAATAAAAAAGTACAATGCAAGTGTGGGAATAGGACGTTTGTTGTAACCCAAAAAATAACAAATAAAAATTAAAGCTGCAAGCAGCGATGAACGGGCCCTCGCTAACCTGCGCGAGTCGGGGATACTGGCGGACGCCTCTCCTTGCGGCCGCGCATTTGCGCGTCACTCAGACACTGAACATCGTCGCAAATGAAAAGTGAACTCCCTGCTGAGTTCAATGACACCTCACACAAGACTCTACGTCATACGGTTCATTATCTGTGAAAGGGGGCGTGGCCGCATCATGGGGGGGCGGGTCAAACATCACCAATGAAAAAGGAAGTCCCTGCTGAGTTCATTGACACCTCACACAAGACTCTACGTTAAACGGTTCAAATGTTATAAAAGTGGGCGTGGCTTACGCATAGGGGGCGGGCCAAACCATCACCAATAAAGAAGGAAGTCTCTGCTGAGTTCATTGACACCTCACACAAAGCTATACCTTAAACGGTTCAAATGTTATGAAAGGGGGCGTGGCCGGAGTGACTGGGCGTGGTCAAAATATAGGGGCCGCCTCAGTATCACATGTAGACCACACATTCTAAGTTTCATGTAAATCGGATGTTGTTTGTCATATAAGGCATATTTCCTGTTGCCAGATGGTGGCGCTGTCTCCAAAAGTCCATATTGGCCTGTAGGTGTCCTCAGGCCGGGACTCTTGGTGATTGTGGGAAATTTCAAGCAGATACGACGACGTACGCTGTAGTTACAGCCACTTTCTCCTTCATCGCTAAACACTCAAAATGGCCGCCATGCCACGCCCACACCGTTCGACGAAAAGTTTTTCTTTCAATAACTTTTCATCGTTAACATCTTAAGATGACACACACCAAGTTTGAAGTTGATCGGATGAAATCTCTAGGAGGAGTTCGTTAAAGTATAGCACCTTGTCTTTTAGGCCTACTTCCTGTTGCCACTAGGGGGCGCTATGACTTTGAGCCAATAGCGGCGTGTATCTGTCATCAGGGCGGACTCTGATTAATCCTGTCAAGTTTCGAACCAATCGGACACTGTACGCTCGAGTTACACCCACTTCCTGTTTTGGTGGCGAATCGCACAAAATGGCCGCCCTGCCACGGCCACGCCCTATGACGAAAAGTTTTTCTTTTAATAACTTTTCATCGTTAACATGTTAAGATGACACACACCAAGTTTGAAGCTGATTGGATGAAAGCTCTAGGAGGAGTTCGTTAAAGTACGACACGTGGAAATGGCCAAAATCGCACTAATTTCGAACATTCAATACAAAATGGCGGACTTCCTGTTGGGTTTAGGGGGGGGCTACAATGGAGTTTTATGTCCGCCCTGCCATGCTACATATGTGTACCAAGTTTCGTGAGTCTACGTTAAACGTACTGCAGGGGCTGAATTTTCAAATTATTGTAGGGGGCGCTAGCGAGCCATTTTTGTGCGCCTATTCCCGAAACCATTAAAATACGTAAATTTTCACCAGACTTGATGCGACCGCCAAATATGTTGAGTTTTTGAATATGATAAGTCCCTCAAAAAGGCAATTACTTTGCCGGAATAATAATAATAATTAAAGCTGCAAGCAGCGATGAACGGGCCCTCGCTAACCTGCGCGAGTCGGGGTTACTAGCGGACGCCACTCCTTGCGACCGTGCATTTGCGCGTCACTCAGACACTGAACATCGTCCCAAATGAAAAGTCAACTCCCTGCTGAGTTCAATGACACCTCACACAAGACTCTACGTCATACGGTTCATTATCTGTGAAAGGGGGCGTGGCCGCATCATGGGGGGGCGGGTCAAACATCACCAATCAAAAAGGAACTCTCTGCTGAGTTCAATGACACCTCACACAACACTATACGTCATACAGTTCAATATATGTGAAAAGGGGCGTGGCCGCATCATAGGGGGTCGGGTCAAACATCACCAATGAAAAAGGAATTCTCTGCTGAGTTCATTGATACCTCACACAAAGCTGTACCTTAAACGGTTCAAATGTTATGAAAGTGGGCGTGGCTTACGCATAGGGGGCGGGCCAAACAATCACCAATAAAGAAGGAACTCTCTGCTGAGTTCATTGACACCTCACACAAGACTGTACCTTAAACGGTTCAAATGTTATGAAAGGGGGCGTGGCCTGGCTGCATGGGCGTGGTCACATTATAGGGGCCGCCTCAGTATCACATGTAAACCACACATTCTAAGTTTCATGTAAATCGGATGATGTTTGTCATATAAGGCATATTTCCTGTTGCCAGATGGTGGCGCTGTCTCCAAAAGTCCATATTGGCCTGTAGGTGTCCTCAGGCCGGGAGTCTTGGTGATTGGGGGAAATTTCAAGTAGATACGACAACGTACGCTGTAGTTACAGCCACTTTCTCCCTCATCGCTAAACACTCAAAATGGCTGCCATGCCACGCCCACACCATATGACGAAAAGTTTTTCTTTTAATAACTTTTCATCGTCAACTTCTTAAGATGACACACACCAAGTTTGAAGTTGATCGGATGAAAGCTCTAGGAGGAGTTCGTTAAAGTATAGCACCTTGTCTTTTAGGCCTACTTCCTGTTGCCACTAGGGGGCGCTATGACTTTGAGCCAATAGCGGTGCGTATATGTCGTCAGGGCGGACTCTGATGAATCCTGACAAGTTTCGAACCAATCGGACACTGTACGCTCGAGTTACACCCACTTCCTGTTTTGGTGGCAATCGCACAAAATGGCCGCCCGCCACGGCCACGCCCTATGACGAAAAGTTTTTCTTTCAATAACTTTTCATCGTTAACATGTTAAGATGACACACACCAAGTTTGAAGCTGATTGGATGAAAGCTCTAGGAGGAGTTCGTTAAAGTACGACACGTGGAAATGGCCAAAATCGCACTAATTTCGAACATTCAATACAAAATGGCGGACTTCCTGTTGGGTTTAGGGGGGGGCTACAATGGAGTTTTATGTCCGCCCTGCCATGCTACATATGTGGACCAAGTTTCGTGAGTCTACGTTAAACGTACTGCAGGGGCTGAATTTTCAAATTATTGTAGGGGGCGCTAGCGAGCCATTTTGTGCGCCATTCCCGAAACCATTAAAATACGTAAATTTTCACCAGACTTGATGCGACCGCCAAATATGGTGAGTTTTTGAATATGATAAGTCCCTCAAAAAGGCAATTCATTTGACGGAAAATAATAAAGAATAATAATAATAATAATTAAAGCTGCAAGCAGCGATGAGCGGCCCTCGCTAACCTGCGCGAGTCGGGATACTGGCGGACGCCTCTCCTTGCGGCCGTGCATTTGCGCGTCACTCAGACACTGAACATCATCGCAAATGAAAAGTGAACTCCTGCTGAGTTCAATGACACCTCACACAAGACTCTACGTCATACGGTTCATTATCTGTGAAAGGGGCGTGGCCGCATCATTGGGGGCGGGTCAAACATCACCAATGAAGAAGGAAGTCTCTGCTGAGTTCAATGACACCTCACACAAGATTTTACGTCATACGGTTCATTATCTGTGAAAGGGGGCGTGGCCGCATCATGGGGGGGCGGGTCTAACATCACTAATGAAGAAGGAAGTCTCTGCTGAGTTCTATAACACCTCACACAAGGCTATACATCATACAGTTCATTATCTGTGAAAGGGGGCGTGGCCGCATCATAGGGTGGCGGGTCAAACATCACCAATGAAAAAGGAACTCTCTACTGAGTTCAATGACACCTCACACAAGATTCTACGTCATACGGTTCATTATCTGTGAAAGGGGGCGTGGTCACATAGTAAGGGGGCGGGTCAAACATCACCAATAAAAAGGGAAGTCTCTGCTGAGTTCATTGACACCTCACACAAAGCTGTACCTTAAACGGTTCAAATGTTATGAAAGTGGGCGTGGCTTACGCATAGGGGCGGGCCAAACCATCACCAATAAAGAAGGAAGTCTCTGCTGAGTTCATTGACACCTCACACAAAGCTATACCTTAAACGGTTCAAATGTTATGAAAGGGGGCGTGGCCTGAGTGACTGGGCGTGGTCAAATTATAGGGGCCGCCTCAGTATCACATCTAGACCACACATTCTAAGTTTCATGTAAATCGGATGATGTTTGTCATATAAGGCATATTTCCTGTTGCCAGATGGTGGCGCTGTCTCCAAAAGTCCATATTGGCCTTTAGGTGTCCTCAGGCCTGGACTCTTGGTGATTGTGGGAAATTTCAAGCAGATACGACAACGTACGCTGTAGTTACAGCCACTTTCTCCCTCATCACTAAACACTCAAAATGGCCGCCATGCCACGCCCACACCGTGTGACGAAAAGTTTTTCTTTTAATAACTTTTCATCGTTAACATCTTAAGATGAGACACACCAAGTTTGAAGATGATCAGATGAAATCTCTAGGAGGAGTTCGTTAAAGTATAGCACCTTGTCTTTTAGGCCTACTTCCTGTTGCCACTAGGGGGCGCTATGACTTTGAGCCAATAGCGGCGTGTATATGTCGTCAGGGGCGGACTCTGATGAATCCTGGAAAGTTTCGATCCAATCGGACAACGTACGCTCAAGTTACACCCACTTCCTGTTTCGGTGGCGAATCGCACAAAATGGCCGCCCTGCCACGGCCACGCCCTATGACGAAAAGTTTTTCTTTTAATAACTTTTCATCGTTAACATCTTAAGATGACACACACCAAGTTTGAAGCTGATTGGATGAAAGCTCTAGGAGGAGTTCGTTAAAGTACGACACGTGGAAATGGCCAAAATCGCACTAATTTCGCACTTTCAATACAAAATGGCGGACTTCCTGTTGGGTTTAGGGGGGGGCTACAATGGAGTTTTATGTCCGTCCTGCCATGCTACATATGTGTACCAAGTTTCGTGACTCTACGTTAAACGTACTGCAGGGGCTGAATTTTCAAATTATTGTAGGGGGCGCTAGTGAGCCATTTTTGTGCGCCTATTCCCGAAACCATTAAAATACGTAAATTTTCACCAGACTTGATGCGACCGCCAAATATGGTGAGTTTTTGAATATGATAAGTCCCCCAAAAAGGCAATTCATTTGACGGAAAATAATAAAGAATAATAATAATAATAATAATTCCTTCAGTTTCAATAGGGCCTTCGCCGCTGTCGGCGCCGGCCCTAATAATTCCTTCAGTTTCAATAGGGCCTTCGCCGCTGTCGGCGCGGGCCTAATAATTAAAGCTGCAAGCAGCGATGAACGGCCCTCGCTAACCTGCGCGAGTCGGGATACTGGCGGACGCCTCTCCTTGCGACCGCGCATGTGCGCGTCACTCAGACACGAAAATCGTCCCCAATGAAAAATGAACTCCCTGCTGAGTTCAATGACACCTCACACAAGACTCTACATCATATAGTTCATTATCTGTGAAAGGGCGTGGCCGCATCATAGGGGGCGGGTCAAACATCACCAATGAAAAGGAACTCTCTGCTGAGTTCAATGACACCTCACACAAGATTCTACGTCATACGGTTCATTATCTGTGAAAGGGCGTGGCCGCATCATGGGGGCGGGTCAAACATCACCAATGAAAAGGAAGTCTCTGCTGAGTTCAATGATACCTCACACAAGACTGTACCTTAAATGGTTCAAAGTTATGAAAGTGGGCGTGGCTTACGCATAGGGGCGGGCCAAACATCACCAATAAAGAAGGAAGTCTCTGCTGAGTTCATTGACACCTCACACAAAGCTATACCTTAAACGGTTCAAATGTTATGAAAGGGGCGTGGCCTGAGTGACTGGGCGTGGTCAAATTATAGGGGCCGCCTCAGTATCACATGTAGACCACACATTCTAAGTTTCATGTAAATCGGATGATGTTTGTCATATAAGGCATATTTCCTGTTGCCAGATGGTGGCGCTGTCTCCAAAAGTCCATATTGGCCTGTAGGTGTCCTCAGGCCGGGACTCTTGGTGATTGTGGGAAATTTCAAGCAGATACGACAACGTACGCTGTAGTTACAGCCACTTTCTCCTTCATCGCTAAACACTCAAAATGGCCGCCATGCCACGCCCACACCGTTTGACGAAAAGTTTTTCTTTTAATAACTTTTCATCGTCAACATCTTAAGATGACACACACCAAGTTTGAAGTTGATCGGATGAAAGCTCTAGGAGGAGTTCGTTAAAGTATAGCACCTTGTCTTTTAGGCCTACTTCCTGTTGCCACTAGGGGCGCTATGACTTTGAGCCAATAGCGGCGTGTATATGTCGTCAGGGGCGGACTCTGATGAATCCTGAAAAGTTTCGATCCAATCGGACAAGTACGCTCAAGTTACACCCACTTCCTGTTTCGGTGGCGAATCGCACAAAATGGCCGCCCCGCCACGGCCACGCCCTATGACGAAAAGTTTTTCTTTTAATAACTTTTCATCGTTAACATCTTAAGATGACACACACCAAGTTTGAAGCTGATTGGATGAAAGCTCTAGGAGGAGTTCGTTAAAGTACGACACGTGGAAATGGCCAAAATCGCACTAATTTCGAACATTCAATACAAAATGGCGGACTTCCTGTTTGGTTTAGGGGGGGGCTACAATGGAGTTTTATGTCCGTCCTGCCATGCTACATATGTGTACCAAGTTTCGTGGCTCTACGTTAAACGTACTGCAGGGGCTGAATTTTCAAATTATTGTAGGGCGCTAGCGAGCCATTTTGTGCGCCCATTCCCAAAACCATTAAAATACGTAAATTTTCACCAGACTTGATGCGACCGCCAAATATGGTGAGTTTTGAATATGATAAGTCCCTCAAAAAGGCAATTCATTTGCGGAAAATAATAAAGAATAATAATAATAATTCCTTCAGTTTCAATAGGGCCTTCGCTGTCGGCGCCGGGCCTAATAATAATTAAAGCTGCAAGCAGCGATGAACGGGCCTCGCTAACCTGCGCGAGTCGGGGATACTGGCGGACGCCTCTCCTTGCGGCCGTGCATTTGCGCGTCACTCAGACACTGAACATCGTCGCAAATGAAAAGTGAACTCCTGCTGAGTTCAATGACACCTCACACAAGATTCTACGTCATACGGTTCATTATCTGTGAAAGGGGGCGTGGCCGCATCATAGGGGCGGGTCAAACATCACCAATGAAAAGGAAGTCTCTGCTGAGTTCAATGATACCTCACACAAGACTGTACCTTAAATGGTTCAAAGTTATGAAAGTGGGCGTGGCTTACGCATAGGGGCGGGCCAAACCATCACCAATAAAGAAGGAAGTCTCTGCTGAGTTCATTGACACCTCACACAAGACTATACCTTAAACGGTTCAAATGTTATGAAAGGGGGCGTGGCCTGAGTGACTGGGCGTGGTCAAAATATAGGGCCGCCTCAGTATCACATGTAGACCACACATTCTAAGTTTCATGTAAATCGGATGATGTTTGTCATATAAGGCATATTTCCTGTTGCCAGATGGTGGCGCTGTCTCCAAAAGTCCATATTGGCCTGTAGGTGTCCTCAGGCCTGGACTCTTGGTGATTGTGGGAAATTTCAAGCAGATACGACAACGTACGCTGTAGTTACAGCCACTTTCTCCTTCATCGCTAAACACTCAAAATGGCCGCCATGCCACGCCCACACCGTTTGACGAAAAGTTTTTCTTTTAATAACTTTTCATCGTCAACATCTTAAGATGACACACACCAAGTTTGAAGTTGATCGGATGAAATCTCTAGGAGGAGTTCGTTAAAGTATAGCACCTTGTCTTTTAGGCCTACTTCCTGTTGCCACTAGGGGCGCTATGACTTTGAGCCAATAGCGGCGTGTAGATGTCGTCAGGGGCGGACTCTGATGAATCCTGACAAGTTTCGATCCAATCGGACAAGTACGCTCAAGTTACACCCACTTCCTGTTTTGGTGGCGAATCGCACAAAATGGCCGCCCTGCCACGGCCACGCCCTATGACGAAAAGTTTTTCTTTTAATAACTTTTCATCGTTAACATGTTAAGATGACACACACCAAGTTTGAAGCTGATTGGATGAAAGCTCTAGGAGGAGTTCGTTAAAGTACGACACGTGGAAATGGCCAAAATCGCACTAATTTCGAACATTCAATACAAAATGGCGGACTTCCTGTTTGGTTTAGGGGGCTACAATGGAGTTTTATGTCCGTCCTGCCATGCTACATATGTGTACCAAGTTTCGTGGCTCTACGTTAAACGTACTGCAGGGGCTGAATTTTCAAATTATTGTAGGGCGCTAGCGAGCCATTTTGTGCGCCCATTCCCAAAACCATTAAAATACGTAAATTTTCACCAGACTTGATGCGACCGCCAAATATGGTGAGTTTTTGAATATGATAAGTCCCCCAAAAAGGCAATTCATTTGACGGAAAATAATAATAAAGAATAATAATAATTCCTTCAGTTTCAATAGGGCCTTCGCCGCTGTCGGCGCTCGGGCCTAATAATTAAAGCTGCAAGCAGCGATGAACGGGCCCTCGCTAACCTGCGCGAGTCGGGGATACTGGCGGACGCCTCTCCTTGCGGCCGTGCATTTGCGCGTCACTCAGACACTGAACATCGTCCCAAATGAAAAGGGAACTCCCTGCTGAGTTCAATGACACCTCACACAAGACTCTACGTCATACGGTTCATTATCTGTGAAAGGGGCGTGGCCGCATCATGGGGGCGGGTCAAACATCACCAATGAAAAGGAACTCTCTGCTGAGTTCAATGACACCTCACACAAGACTATACGTCATACAGTTCAATATATGTGAAAGGGCGTGGCCGCATCATAGGGGGCGGGTCAAACATCACCAATGAAAAAGGAATTCTCTGCTGAGTTCATTGACACCTCACACAAAGCTGTACCTTAAACGGTTCAAATGTTATGAAAGTGGGCGTGGCTTACGCATAGGGGCAGGCCAAACCATCACCAATAAAGAAGGAAGTCTCTGCTGAGTTCATTGACACCTCACACAAAGCTATACCTTAAACGGTTCAAATGTTATGAAAGGGGCGTGGCCTGAGTGACTGGGCGTGGTCAAAATATAGGGGCCGCCTCAGTATCACATGTAGACCACACATTCTAAGTTTCATGTAAATCGGATGATGTTTGTCATATAAGGCATATTTCCTGTTGCCAGATGGTGGCGCTGTCTCCAAAAGTCCATATTGGCCTGTAGGTGTCCTCAGGCGGGACTCTTGGTGATTGTGGGAAATTTCAAGCAGATACGACAACGTACGCTGTAGTTACAGCCACTTTCTCCTTCATCGCTAAACACTCAAAATGGCCGCCATGCCACGCCCACACCGTTCGAAAAGTTTTTCTTTTAATAACTTTTCATCGTCAACATCTTAAGATGACACACACCAAGTTTGAAGTTGATCGGATGAAAGCTCTAGGAGGAGTTCGTTAAAGTATAGCACCTTGTCTTTTAGGCCTACTTCCTGTTGCCACTAGGGGCGCTATGACTTTGAGCCAATAGCGGCGTGTATATGTCGTCAGGGCGGACTCTGATGAATCCTGAAAAGTTTCGATCCAATCGGACAACGTACGCTCAAGTTACACCCACTTCCTGTTTTGGTGGCGAATCGCACAAAATGGCCGCCCGCCACGCCACGCCCTATGACGAAAAGTTTTCTTTTAATAACTTTTCATCGTTAACATCTTAAGATGACACACACCAAGTTTGAAGCTGATTGGATGAAAGCTCTAGGAGGAGTTCGTTAAAGTACGACACGTGGAAATGGCCAAAATCGCACTAATTTCGAACATTCAATACAAAATGGCGGACTTCCTGTTGGGTTTAGGGGGCTACAATGGAGTTTTATGTCCGCCCTGCCATGCTACATATGTGTACCAAGTTTCGTGACTCTACGTTAAACGTACTGCAGGGCTGAATTTTCA
Organism: Percina caprodes; assembly: GCA_013375575.1. Taxonomy (NCBI): domain Eukaryota; kingdom Metazoa; phylum Chordata; class Actinopteri; order Perciformes; family Percidae; genus Percina; species Percina caprodes. Next base: position 1,381,617 of record JABXJD010000158.1, read on the forward strand.
AATTATTGTAGGGGCGCTAGCGAGCCATTTTGTGCGCCCATTCCCGAAACCATTAAAATACGTAAATTTTCACCAGACTTGATCGACCGCCAAATATGGTGAGTTTTTGAATATGATAAGTCCCTCAAAAAGGCAATTCATTTGCGGAAAATAATAAAGAATAAAGAATAATAATAATTAAAGCTGCAAGCAGCGATGAGCAGACCCTCGCTAACCTGCGCGAGTCGGGGATACTGGCGGACGCCTCTCCTTGCGGCCGTGCATTTCGCGTCACTCAGACACTGAACATCGTCGCAAATGAAAAGTGAACTCCCTGCTGAGTTCAATGACACCTCACACAAGACTCTACGTCATACGGTTCATTATCTGTGAAAGGGGGCGTGGCCGCATCATAGGGGGGGCAGGTCAAACATCACCAATGAAAAGGAAGTCTCTGCTGAGTTCAATGACACCTCACACAAGATTCTACGTCATACGGTTCATTATCTGTGAAAGGGGCGTGGTCACATCATAGGGGGCGGGTCAAACATCACCAATAAAAGGAAGTCTCTGCTGAGTTCATTGACACCTCACACAAAGCTATACCTTAAACGGTTCAAATGTTATGAAAGGGCGTGGCCTGAGTGACTGGGCGTGGTCAAATTATAGGGGCCGCCTCAGTATCACATGTAGACCACACATTCTAAGTTTCATGTAAATCGGATGATGTTTGTCATATAAGGCATATTTCCTGTTGCCAGATGGTGGCGCTGTCTCCAAAAGTCCATATTGGCCTGTAGGTGTCCTCAGGCCTGGACTCTTGGTGATTGTGGGAAATTTCAAGCAGATACGACAACGTACGCTGTAGTTACAGCCACTTTCTCCTTCATCGCTAAACACTCAAAATGGCCGCCATGCCACGCCCACACCGTTTGACGAAAAGTTTTTCTTTTAATAACTTTTCATCGTTAACATCTTAAGATGACACACACCAAGTTTGAAGTTGATCGGATGAAAGCTCTAGGAGGAGTTCGTTAAAGTATAGCACCTTGTCTTTTAGGCCTACTTCCTGTTGCCACTAGGGGCGCTATGACTTTGAGCCAATAGCGGCGTGTATATGTCGTCAGGGGCGGACTCTGATGAATCCTGAAAGTTTCGATCCAATCGGACAACGTACGCTCAAGTTACACCCACTTCCTGTTTTGGTGGCGAATCGCACAAAATGGCCGCCCCGCCACGGCCACGCCCTATGACGAAAAGTTTTCTTTTAATAACTTTTCATCGTTAACATCTTAAGATGACACACACCAAGTTTGAAGCTGATTGGATGAAAGCTCTAGGAGGAGTTCGTTAAAGTCGACACGTGGAAATGGCCAAAATCGCACTAATTTCGAACATTCAATACAAAATGGCGGACTTCCTGTTTGGGTTGGGGGCTACAATGGAGTTTTATGTCCGTCCTGCCATGCTACATATGTGGACCAAGTTTCGTGAGTCTACGTTAAACGTAGTGCAGGGGCTGAATTTTCAAATTATTGTAGGGCGCTAGCGAGCCATTTTTGTGCGCCCATTCCCGAAACCATTAAAATACGTAAATTTTCACCAGACTTGATGCGACCGCCAAATATGGTGAGTTTTGAATATGATAAGTCCCTCAAAAGGCAATTCATTTGCCGGAAAATAATAAAGAATAAATAATAATTAAAGCTGCAAGCAGCGATGAACAGACCCTCGCTAACCTGCGCGAGTCGGGATACTGGCGGACGCCTCTCCTTGCGGCGCGTTTGCGCGTCACTCAGACACTGAACATCGTCGCCAATGAAAAGTGAACTCCCTGCTGAGTTCAATGATACCTCACACAAGACTTTACGTCATACAGTTCATTATCTGTGAAAGGGGGCGTGGCCGCATCATAGGGGGCGGGTCAAACATCACCAATGAAAAGGAACTCTCTGCTGAGTTCAATGACACCTCACACAAGATTCTCGTCATACGGTTCATTATCTGTGAAAGGGCGTGGCCGCATCATAGGGGGCGGGTCAAACATCACCAATGAAAAGGAACTCTCTGCTGAGTTCAATGACACCTCACACAAGATTATAAATCATACAGGTCATTATCTGTGAAAGGGGCGTGGCCGCATCATAGGGGGCGGGTCAAACATCACCAATGAAAAAGGAACTCTCTGCTGAGTTCAATGACACCTCACACAAGATTGTACGTCATACGGTTCATTATCTGTGAAAGGGGCGTGGCCATCGTTGGGGGCGGGTCAAACATCACCAATGAGAAGGAAGTCTCTGCTGAGTTCATTGACACCTCACACAAAGCTATACCTTAAACGGTTCAAATGTTATGAAAGGGGGCGTGGCCTGAGTGACTGGGCGTGGTCAAATTATAGGGGCCGCCTCAGTATCACATGTAGACCACACATTCTAAGTTTCATGTAAATCGGATGATGTTTGTCATATAAGGCATATTTCCTGTTGCCAGATGGTGGCGCTGTCTCCAAAAGTCCATATTGGCCTGTAGGTGTCCTCAGGCGGGACTCTTGGTGATTGTGGGAAATTTCAAGCAGATACGACAACGTACGCTGTAGTTACAGCCACTTTCTCCTTCATCGCTAAACACTCAAAATGGCCGCCATGCCACGCCCACACCGTTTGACGAAAAGTTTTTCTTTTAATAACTTTTCATCTTCAACATCTTAAGATGACACACACCAAGTTTGAAGTTGATCGGATGAAATCTCTAGGAGGAGTTCGTTAAAGTATAGCACCTTGTCTTTTAGGCCTACTTCCTGTTGCCACTAGGGGCGCTATGACTTTGAGCCAATAGCGGTGCGTATATGTCGTCAGGGGCGGACTCTGATGAATCCTGACAAGTTTCGAACCAATCGGACACTGTACGCTCGAGTTACACCCACTTCCTGTTTTGGTGGCGAATCGCACAAAATGGCCGCCCGCCACGGCCACGCCCTATGACGAAAAGTTTTCTTTCAATAACTTTTCATCGTTAACATCTTAAGATGACACACACCAAGTTTGAAGCTGATTGGATGAAAGCTCTAGGAGGAGTTCGTTAAAGTACGACACGTGGAAATGGCCAAAATCGCACTAATTTCGAACATTCAATACAAAATGGCGGACTTCCTGTTTGGTTTAGGGGGCTACAATGGAGTTTTATGTCCGCCCTGCCATGCTACATATGTGTACCAAGTTTCGTGACTCTACGTTAAACGTACTGCAGGGGCTGAATTTTCAAATTATTGTAGGGCGCTAGCGAGCCATTTTGTGCGCCCATTCCCGAAACCATTAAAATACGTAAATTTTCACCAGACTTGATGCGACCGCCAAATATGGTGAGTTTTGAATATGATAAGTCCCTCAAAAAGGCAATTCATTTGCGGAAAATAATAAAGAATAATAATAATAATTCCTTCAGTTTCAATAGGGCCTTCGCCGCTGTCGCGCTCGGGCTAATTAAAGCTGCAAGCAGCGATGAACGGGCCTCGCTAACCTGCGCGAGTCGGGATACTGGCGGACGCCTCTCCTTGCGGCCGTGCATTTGCGCGTCACTCAGACACTGAACATCGTCCCAAATGAAAAGGAACTCCCTGCTGAGTTCAATGACACCTCACACAAGGCTATACGTCATACAGTTCATTATCTGTGAAAGGGGCGTGGCCGCATCATGGGGGCGGGTCAAACATCACCAATGAAAAAGGAACTCTCTGCTGAGTTCATTGACACCTCACACAAAGCTATACCTTAAACGGTTCAAATGTTATGAAAGTGGGCGTGGCTTACGCATAGGGGGCAGGGCCAAACCATCACCAATAAAGAAGGAAGTCTCTGCTGAGTTCATTGACACCTCACACAAGACTATACCTTAAACGGTTCAAATGTTATGAAAGGGGCGTGGCCTGGGTGACTGGGCGTGGTCAAATTATAGGGGCCGCCTCAGTATCACATGTAGACCACACATTCTAAGTTTCATGTAAATCGGATGATGTTTGTCATATAAGGCATATTTCCTGTTGCCAGATGGTGGCGCTGTCTCCAAAAGTCCATATTGGCCTGTAGGTGTCCTCAGGCGGGACTCTTGGTGATTGTGGGAAATTTCAAGCAGATACGACAACGTACGCTGTAGTTACAGCCACTTTCTCCTCATCGCTAAACACTCAAAATGGCCGCCATGCCACGCCCACACCGTTGACGAAAAGTTTTTCTTTTAATAACTTTTCATCTTCAACATCTTAAGATGACACACACCAAGTTTGAAGTTGATCGGATGAAATCTCTAGGAGGAGTTCGTTAAAGTATAGCACCTTGTCTTTTAGGCCTACTTCCTGTTGCCACTAGGGGCGCTATGACTTTGAGCCAATAGCGGCGTGTATATGTCGTCAGGGGCGGACTCTGATGAATCCTGACAAGTTTCGATCCAATCGGACAAGTACGCTCGAGTTACACCCACTTCCTGTTTTGGTGGCGAATCGCACAAAATGGCCGCCCCGCCACGCCCTATGACGAAAAGTTTTTCTTTCAATAACTTTTCATCGTTAACATGTTAAGATGACACACACCAAGTTTGAAGCTGATTGGATGAAAGCTCTAGGAGGAGTTCGTTAAAGTACGACACGTGGAAATGGCCAAAATCGCACTAATTTCGAACATTCAATACAAAATGGCGGACTTCCTGTTTGGTTTAGGGGGGGGCTACAATGGAGTTTTATGTCCGCCCTGCCATGCTACATATGTGGACCAAGTTTCGTGGCTCTACGTTAAATGTAGTGCAGGGGCTGAATTTTCAAATTATTGTAGGGGGCGCTAGCGAGCCATTTTTGTGCGCCTATTCCCGAAACCATTAAAATACGTAAATTTTCACCAGACTTGATGCGACCGCCAAATATGGTGAGTTTTGAATATGATAAGTCCCCAAAAGGCAATTCATTTGACGGAAAAAGAAAGAAAGAATAATAATAATAATTCCTTCAGTTTCAATAGGGCCTTCGCCGCTGTCGGCGCTCGGGCCCTAATTAAAGCTGCAAGCAGCGATGAACGGGCCCTCGCTAACCTGCGCGAGTCGGGGATACTGGCGGACGCCTCTCCTTGCGACCGCGCATGTGCGCGTCAGTCAGACACCGAAAATCGTCCCCAATGAAAAATGAACTCCCTGCTGAGTTCAATGACACCTCACACAAGACTCTACATCATATAGTTCATTATCTGTGAAAGGGCGTGGCCGCATCATAGGGGGCGGGTCAAACATCACCAATGAAAAGGAACTCTCTGCTGAGTTCAACGGTACCTCACACAAGATTCTACGTCATACGGTTCATTATCTGTGAAAGGGGGCGTGGCCGCATCATGGGGGGGCGGGTCTAACATCACCAATGAAAAAGGAAGTCTCTGCTGAGTTCAATGATACCTCACACAAGACTGTACCTTAAATGGGTCACCAGTTATGAAAGTGGGCGTGGCTTACGCATAGGGGCGGGCCAAACATCACCAATAAAGAAGGAAGTCTCTGCTGAGTTCATTGATACCTCACACAAAGCTATACCTTAAACGGTTCAAATGTTATGAAAGGGGGCGTGGCCTGAGTGACTGGGCGTGGTCAAATTATAGGGGCCGCCTCAGTATCACATGTAGACCACACATTCTAAGTTTCATGTAAATCGGATGATGTTTGTCATATAAGGCATATTTCCTGTTGCCAGATGGTGGCGCTGTCTCCAAAAGTCCATATTGGCCTGTAGGTGTCCTCAGGCCGGGACTCTTGGTGATTGGGGGAAATTTCAAGCAGATACGACAACGTACGCTGTAGTTACAGCCACTTTCTCCTTCATCGCTAAACACTCAAAATGGCCGCCAAGCCACGCCCACACCGTTTGACGAAAAGTTTTTCTTTTAATAACTTTTCATCGTCAACATCTTAAGATGACACACACCAAGTTTGAAGTTGATCGGATGAAAGCTCTAGGAGGAGTTCGTTAAAGTATAGCACCTTGTCTTTTAGGCCTACTTCCTGTTGCCACTAGGGGAGCTATGACTTTGAGCCAATAGCGCCATGTATATGTCGTCAGGGCGGACTCTGATGAATCCTGGAAAATTTCGATCCAATCAGACTAAGTACGCTCAAGTTACACCCACTGCCTGTTTCGGTGGCGAATCGCACAAAATGGCCGCCCGCCACGGCCGCCCCATGACGAAAAGTTTTTCTTTTAATAACTTTTCATCGTTAACATCTTAAGATGACACACACCAAGTTTGAAGCTGATTGGATGAAAGCTCTAGGAGGAGTTCGTTAAAGTACGACACGTGGAAATGGCCAAAATCGCACTAATTTCGAACATTCAATACAAAATGGCGGACTTCCTGTTTGGTTTAGGGGGGGGCTACAATGGAGTTTTATGTCCGTCCTGCCATGTTACATATGTGTACCAAGTTTCGTGGCTCTACGTTAAACGTACTGCAGGGGCTGAATTTTCAAATAATTGTAGGGCGCTAGCGAGCCATTTTTGTGCGCCCATTCCCAAAACCATTAAAATACGTAAATTTTCACCAGACTTGATGCGACCGCCAAATATGGTGAGTTTTTGAATATGATAAGTCCCTCAAAAAGGCAATTCATTTGCCGGAAAATAATAAAGAATAATAATAACTAGAAAATTCCGCAGAAATTTTATCAGTGTGCCTGCTATTGGGGCACATCCGACTAGCAATAAAACCTAATAATGGCTGCCATGCCACGCCCACACCGTACGACGAAAATTTTTTCTTTCAATAACTTTTCATCGTCAACATGTTAAGATGACACACACCAAGTTTGAAGTTGATCGGATGAAAGCTCTAGGAGGAGTTCGTTAAAGTACGACACGTGGAAATGGCCAAAATCACACTAATTTCGAACATTCAATACAAAATGGCGGACTTCCTGTTGGGTTTAGGGGGGGGCTGCAATGGAGTTTTATGTCCGCCCTGCCATGCTACATATGTGGACCAAGTTTCGTGAGTCTACGTTAAACGTAGTGCAGGGGCTCAATTTTCATAATATTGTTTTGGGGGTGAATCGCACAAAATGGCCGCCCCACGGCCCACCGTTCGACGAAAAAAATTTCTTTCAATAACTTTTCATCGTTAACATCTTAAGATGACACACACCAAGTTGGAAGTTGATCGGATGAAAGCTCTAGGAGGAGTTCGTTAAAGTACGACACGTGGAAATGGCCAAAATCACACTAATTTCGAACATTCAATACAAAATGGCGGACTTCCTGTTGAGTTTAGGGGGGGGCTACAATGGAGTTTTATGTCCGTCCTGCCATGCTACATATGTGGACCAAGTTTCGTGAGTCTACGTTAAACGTAGTGCAGGGGCTCAATTTTCATAATATTGTTTTGGTGGCGAATCGCACAAAATGGCCGCCCCGCCACGGCCACACCGTTCGACGAAAAAATTTCTTTCAATAACTTTTCATCGTTAACATCTTAAGATGACACACACCAAGTTGGAAGTTGATTGGATGAAAGCTCTAGGAGGAGTTCGTTAAAGTACGACACGTGGAAATGGCCAAAATCGCACTAATTTCGAACATTTGAAAGGGCCCCCCCCTCTGTCCTCTCAGTGTCAGGGCCTGTTGCTATGGTGATTTCCTCAGAGAAGGGGCCAGAGTGGGGTTTTTTTCTGTTACAAATCAGCAGTTGGTTCGCTAGCGCGAAAACTTTACGTCCGACAGACTCCATAGTTACACGTCTGCGATCAGAACAAGATTCTCTACATGTTGACCAACTATGATGTCTGAAGACGTCAAACTGGAGGACAGAGAGACATTTGTTTGGGGAAAATGTCATTAAATCGTCCTCCAGCTGCCAGTTTTTTCATAGTTTCGTCGACAGTTGGTAGATCACAGCCAACAATTTAAGTCCGATAGACTCCATAGTTACACGTCTGCGACCGGAACAAGATTTCCTACATTTTGACCAATAATGAAGTCTGAAGAGTTAAAACTGGAGGAGAGAGAGACATTAGTTTGGGAAAACCTTCATAGATCCGTCCTGCAGCCCCCCACTCTGTCCTCTCAGTGTCAGGGCCTGTTGCTATGGTGATTTCCTCAGAGAAGAGGCCAGAGTGGGTTTTTTTTCTGTTATAAGTCAGCAGTTGGTTCGCTAGCGCGAAAACTTTAAGTCCGACAGACTCCATAGTTACACGTCTGCGATCAGAACAAGATTTTCTACATGTTGACCAACTATGATGTCTGAAGACGTCAAACTGGAGGACAGAGAGACATTTGTTTGGGCGAAAATGTCATTAAATCGTTCTCCAGCTGCCAGTTTTTTCATAGTTTTGTCGACAGTTGGTAGATCACAGCCCACAATTTAAGTCCGATAGACTCCATAGTTACACGTCTGCGACCGGAACAAGATTTCCTACATTTTGACCAATAATGAAGTCTGAAGAGTTAAAACTGGAGGAGAGAGAGACATTAGTTTGAGAAACTTCCAGATATCCGTCCTCCAGCCTCCCACTCTGTCCTCCACTCTAGCTCTGAACATTCCACCACATACACACACATTGGAAAATCTGAGACGTCTGAAAACGGGACGATACGTAAACTGTGATTTGGGAGAAACCGTGCTTGATATCTGAACGCCCATTCAGCCCAATAAACGCCAAAGTCTTGTCTTCGGTTTAACCTTTTAATCATGTTTCTACGTTAAAGTATGGCGACACAGCACGGTCCCAAAGAGGGGGCGTTTTGAGCGATGTTGAGAGTTTTCCCGAACTTTTCCCATTCAAGTCAATGGGAAGATTTTGCCGGTTTTTGCCGATTTCGGAAAACGCGGCAAATCTGGTAGAAACTTCCGAGCACACCATTCCCGATCAATACCCACGTTTCGGTGTATTGTGGTTGCGCGTGTTGGCAACGCTTCGGGACTTACGGACGGACGAAATTTGGCGGAAGATGGAGAATAAGAAATAATAATAATAATAATAATAAGTATGAGCAATAATAGTCATTGTGCCGAGTGCTGCTATTGCAGCACCTCGGCACACTGAATAATTCCTTCAGTTTCAATAGGGCCTTCGCCGCTGTCGGCGCTCGGGCCCTAATAATTCCTTCAGTTTCAATAGGGCCTTCGCCGCTGTCGGCGCTCGGGCCCTAAAAATACATGAAAAAGGTCAAATGCATTTTGGCCAAAAGCATACTATCCAGATAAGGTAACGTGTATGTGCATGTTTGTATGTGGCTGGTCCACAGTTGAACAACACTGAAACAAAGCAATCTGTTGGAATGAACCAGGTGTGGAGTGCTACAGAATTAATCAGCATTTGGCTTTGTCAAACTGCAGGTATGAGTGAATAAAAAGCATGCCTCCCTCTCATGTCCCATCAGATATAACCAATGTGATCTGGTGCACATTCACATATACCAAATCACACACAAGCAAGAATCCAGAGAGGCCATATTTCCCTGCTTCCACTAGCTTCTGATCCTGTTTTGGTGTAAAGGCACAAGGAAGTGATACTGCTCTTGGAAGAGCCTTCCTTCTTTCTAGTTTCTGCCCCGGAGCCCTAAGCCAACACTGACAACAAACCAACCTGCAGACCAAATATCTTTTGTGCTTCTTTCTTTGTATTTCTTTCACACATTCATCTGTTTTATTATTTATTTAGCTCCTACTTTCCCTTCTACCAAACCCTTAAGACCATATCAGTAAAACCAGCTATCAATATAAGGCTGCAAGGTTTTAGTGTGAGTGCGCAACCATGCACATTGTCATGCCAACTGAACTTCACCTTGTTTTCGAGTTGCACTGGGTGTGACTGAAACACAATCAATTTGGTCTTATTATTCAAAAGCTAATTATAGGTTTAAAATCAGAGCAAATGGAGCAAATCTTCAGGCAACTTAAGCACCATGGGAGGGAGGAGTTACTGTACCTTGTGGGAAGCTGCACCTTCTGAAACTACTGATGGCAATTCCTAGAAAATGTGAAAATTCTCGGATGTGACTCACAGTTCATCAAACCTTAAATGACGAGAGGTGCCAGGGGGCAGTAAGAGAAGGGAGGAGCTGAGTGAGAGGAGACTTTTCGGAAAGAATATCTGGTTCAAGGCTTCACTGAAACTAAACATATTTCCTGACACACAAGGACAATGCCAGCCTTTCCTAGTAAATTGGATGGAGAATCCTGTAGTGTTATATGGCGTACTGTCTGACCAGTAGTCTATAACAACAAGGTTTCATTTACAGGAATTATCCGGTGCTGCCGGAAGATCCGCCGGATGTCCCTGATTTTGGGCCGGATGTCCGTCACCATCCGCTTTCTTTGTGTTGGCATTTTAAACTCCGGTTGTTAGTGTGGTTACCTGGTCCTCAGATCTCTCTAGGGTAAATCCAGACAGCTAGCTAGACTATCTGTCTGAGTTTTCTGTTGCGCGACAAAAACTTTTAAACAATTACGTGTTCTACCAAAACAAGTTCCCCTTCCAAAACTTTTTTGCAGAGGCACCGCGGCTCTGTCCGGCACTTAGCACAGCCCAAGACAATTGTGATTGGTTTAAAAGAAATGCCTATAAACCAGAGCATGTTTTTCTACAATCCCAGAATGCTGTGTGGACTAGTAAGCTCTGGCAATGCGAGACTACATTCTCAGTAACAAATCCACAGCTGTAAAGCAGCTGCGTTGGAGTAAGACGGGCCTGGTCAGCATGGAAATGTCAGACTCATCTCTCTTCACCTCCTGTGTCTTGCTGGTATACCCAAAAATAAAAACATCTCAAGGCATTTTCTAAATGTTCTCTACTTTGAATCCAAATTCCGAGTTATTTGATTGTAAGTGCTTATCATTTTCTGCTCAGCAATTTCAGAACTAATCCTAATTGCCTCCATCTATGCCCTCGCCTGTTTTCCTCCCGCACTTTTCCTCCTCAACAAGTAAACAAACAGATGGGAATGCCTAAGTAGAAAACTAAATTAGCCATTCCGCTTCTCTGTTTTCCTCTATCCATCCGTTAAAATCCCTAACTATATTATGTAATAAAGAGCCATTGCACTGCTCTGTAGAAACAATATTTTATGCATATTTACAGTCTGATGATTGTGTAGAGTTTGCCAACACACTGGCATTAGGCTTAGCAGTGCTTGCAAGACTTTCTGTGGTTCTGGCTGACTGTCTGCCTCCCTCCCTTCCCACCCGAGTCCTGCAAGAAATGTTTCTGCACTCCCTGATAAACAGAGTGAGGATGGCAGCAACAGTGGGAGGACGGGGATGGACTGTGGCCAAACTGGATATGACAGCATTCTTCAGAGCACTAGCATTCCAAGATTCCACAGCCACAGCAGTGAGTACATACTATACATTTGTCTGTGTACTGGATGTGAGAAAGAGTGAGAACGATATAAGAAGAAGAACAGAAGCTGTGTTATGTCTGACCACACTGAGCTGGCTCCAGGAGATGCGTATAGGTCTGTACTGCAACACGATGCCTTTATCGGGTTTGTCTTCCCTGGACTCGGCATCTTCATCTGAGTCATTATGTAAGGCCTTCTCCTGGTAGTTCTGGTACAGCTCCTCCTCTGAAACACACATATTGTTTGATAGAAAGATTCATTGTGTCAGACGTTGTAAAAAAAAGGTTGAGAAAAAGACATGAAGGCAAAAAGGAGAAAACACTAATTTAGTCAAATGAAGGGGAAGGATGGTGGAAACAAAACAGATTGAGGTTTCTCACCCTCACTGTCAAACGTCCGTTGACTGGTCAAAACTTTCTTCTTATCTGGACACTGAAATAGAAAACACTTTTGTAATGACTTGGACAAACCCGGGGGGGGTCAAGCAGGCACACAGAAAAACTTTAAATGTAACCGGCCTCTGAACCTCTGTCACCTGTCCTTGACCTGCCTGTGCCATCACAGGAGACCTCAACCATTGACCCCCGTCTAATTTCGGAGCCGTTGTGTATATAGGTGGGTATTTGTGGGCATGGTGTCACATTACGTCATGTCTCCCAACAACCTCGTTAATTGTTTCCTTGTGAGGCCTTGTCTGAACTTTCGCTTCTGCTGAGTTTGTTCCACAATACTCAGCCTGTGTTGTCATTTTACAATTTGGACTTCACCCCAATACTAAAAAGTCCATGTTGAAGTTATCTTTGTGCAGTCAAATATAAACCCATCAGATGGATAATGATTAACCAAATCAAGAAATCTTAATCTGGTACAGTAAAGGCCAAAGTGTACAGCATATTTACAGGGCTGTACATGAGCATTGATAGTAACAACAGGCATTCTCAAACGCTGAAATAGATTTTGGCATTCATTTCTCTAAAACTATTCAGCAACAGAAACATGTATTAAATAGCAAACTTCAAACCTTAAATAAAATTAAGTTTAAAAGTCTTATAGTTTTCAACCATCAAACAAAAAGCCTTGGAACTAATAGCTTTTTATAAGGAAGCATCAATCCCACACTAACAAGAAAAATTAAGTAAATGTTTGTTTTAACAAGTTAAGAAAAGCAACAATTTTTAGGTGCCTCAGTGTGTGTGTGCCTCCAGTGTGCCTCACACACATAAGATCTCAGTCACTTTCACACAGGGAAGCATACATTTTTTTATTCAAACACTGTTATGGGATATGTACTCGTTATCAGCAAATACCCAAAGCCCAGATATTGGCATCAGGACTGAAAAGTCCATTCTGTGCATCACTAGCGTTATATGGTTACATCCAAATTGCTCCTACTACCATTTTTTAAATGTATTGTGAGAGATGTTTAACTCTTTTTTCTTTAAGAGCACCAGCACTTGTTTCTTGAATGTACCCACCTTGTTTTTCCTAGTGTTGGTAGGCTTTTTTGTCTTGGGGCTGCCAGGCTCTAAGATCCTGGGGCTGGCAATTTTGGGTGGGCCAGGACTTAAAGGCTTGGCAGTTCCAGGGCTAGAAAGACTTACAGTGCCAGGACTTGCTGGACTGATTGGTGAATCTGGCTTATCCTCATCCAGCCATTTTTCGACAGGCTGCGACAACCAATGGGCCTTGGGATCTACTGATGGGACCTCCAAGTCTACTCCGCTCACAACTGCCTTCCTATAGGACGTACTCCTTAGGCCTCTTCTTAGTGTCCCCGGGCTCTCACTTTCCCCATCGGTCCCTTCGATGTGGCCCCCTCCGGTAGAAAAGTAGGTTCCTGTTTCTACCATACTGCGGGCTTTTAACGCTCGCTTGGAATGATCCAACCCCAGCAGCCCTGCCAAACCTTGGACATGCTGCTCAGATGCAGGCGCTTTGCACTGCCGAATATCAGATGCTAAACCCTTGGGAATGAGCTGCTGGGTGCCCATCTTCAGGGCAGCAGGGCTGTGGGTGCTGAGGACGATTGAGGGAGAGGGAGAGATAGATGGGGAAAGCGAGGGAGAGGGTGATGTGGAGGAGGTGGAGGAAGAGTAAGAGGCATGCCTGGTGTCTAGTGAGGAGGCAGCCGGTCTAAGGAGTGCTTGTCCTCTGTCCGCTGGCGACGGAGAGCGTGGGGTCGAGGGTTCTGAGGAGGTAAGGGAAGAGAGGGAGGGGATGCTGGAGGTGGAGCTGTGGGAAGGGGTGGGGGTACGCACGGCTGGAGGAGAGGGACTAGATGCGGACGAAAGCGAGGACAGCTCATGGTGGTTGTATGTGTTGTTGTTAGGAGAGTGTGAAGACAGGACAGGGGAGGAGTTCAGAGGCACAGCTTCAGATGAGGGGGAACTCATCCCAAACGCTTTCTGGTCTTTCTGTGAGCTCACACTGAATAGGCTCGGCATGTGTTTCTGGGGGTCCTGGAGATGCTTTTCCTGCCATACCGTCACTCCATTACTGGTTTTCCTCCTGTCACCGTCTCCACTTCGCACTCTGTTGTCCAGTGAGGCAGATCTGTTATCCTCAGACCTAAATTTGGACAGTGAGAAGAGTCCGTTGGAGAAGTGCCCGATGCTGATGCTTCGGACAACTCTGGATTTCTTGGAGGGTTTGTGCAGAATGTGCTTCAACACCACAGTGTTCTTGCCCCAAGTCGGGGGTGTGACCACCAGCCTCTCGGCAGGTTGGCTTAAGGTGAAGGAGCACTTGTTGTCCACCACAGGGAAGTCTGTTGTCATGACCCCATTCGCGTGGTAACTGAAGGGTCGCGGTTTGGGGTTGCTTGAGTCCTGGTTTTTTTTGGAATTGTCCGTGCAGCGTTTCCACAATGGGGTGATGTTTTCATTGGACAGATCCACATCATTGCCGATATCCATGGTGCTAGATGGTCTGTGTCGTCTTCACTAACTGTGTGCAAACCTACAGGTCACAGATAGTGATAGTGCAAACACCGCACCACAGATCTCTCCCTGAGGGTAAACAAAAAGGAGTTCAGTGCAGTGTCCCAATTCCCAAAGCTTACTCATTAACAGGGATGCAGTGGAGATAGGTTACTGGCAGCTAAACTTTGAGAAACACATAAGAGAAAAAGCGCAAAACAGAAGCCAACCCAGTAAAGACAGCTGAGCGCATAATCCTTTTGTTTATGTTCACTGTGGTGAAATGCCCTTATTACAAGCTCAAAGCTGACAGGATATTGTTAGCTGTGAGCAATCACTGTAATATTCCAAAAGGGAAACAATGGTGCTTTGGCAACAGTGAGTTTAGAGAACAAACAAGTAGGCCTATTGCTTATCTCCTTCATCACTTAGAATCAAAATGTAGGCTATTTCGGTTTGTGTGTAGCAGGCTGCAGATATTACATCACTACACAGGCAGGCATGCTACTCGTATGTACTCCACAGCAGAGAGATTGTGAATGAGCTGGAAAAAAAAAAGTTTCCCAGTAGTTTAACTCACCTCTAATCAGCCGATCAGCTGCAGAATGCGCTCATTATACCTGCACTGTGGCAAAAGAAACCTTATTTGGCCAACAACGGTTAATTGGCTTAATCCAGCATGGTATCGACACCGAATGAAGTTTGTAAAACTAAAGTTGGAGCCGCAGAATGTGTGCTCGACTGGAAACTGGTGTGCGCGGCAGAGAGCGCGTCTGAAGCGCTGCTCGCTGAGCTGCAGAGTTTCTATGAGGAGGAGGAGGAGGAGGAGGAGGAACACAGAAGTCCTCCCAAATTCAAAGGAACTCACCTCCGCCACTGTTTACGGGCAACGTTGTGGTTTACAGTAATTGAGGCATTTTTATTTAACACATTTTCTGCATATTGCACTGTATATAAAACCATACTTATATGTTTTATTTTGTATTTGTATATAGGCTATGTAGCGTCTTAGCACCTTAACCCCTCCCCCCTTCTTTTGTTTTTACACTACTTATTTTATTCCATGTTGTTGCATCTCTTTTACGTGGAAAAAGAGTTGATTTTAATCTCGCTGTGCATGTGTATAATGACGATAAAAGACATCTTATCCTATTATAGTTTAACAAAGCGGAACAACGAGATAAAAAATCGTGTTTATGTCTAATTAATATTTTCAAATAATATTATGTAGCTCCCCCTGGAAGTCTATAGATTTTACAGTCTTAGGTTAAGGAATGTGTATTTTAAAACATTCTTCAAAGTTGCAAACACACAATGCTGCATTGATATGGGGATACTAAACTGACCCGTTGCTGTTGTGCGCCATCGTGTGTTTTGTGGCGCAATTGCATCATGCCTATAGTAATAACTGGGGATTTACACACAAAGAAATCACATGCATTTACTGGTTTCACAAAAATGTTCCAAAGTAGCCAACGTGTGGGTGAAGAAATAGTCTGCAGGAGTGCTGACAGAGGCAGGAAATCATGCCACTCCCTTTTTTTGACCCTATAAAAAACCACAGCAGCTGTATTCCCAAAATATGTCAATACAGATTAATGGTTTAGTCATGCATTTACAATAACCTCGCCCTGCCTTCTCTCAAACACAATATACCTTTTTCCGTTTGTTTGGCAGTGACATTTGTAGATTCTTCTAATGAATGCTCTACAGAAGTATCGCTTTTCATTCCGGCTCCTATAAAAATATATGTATATGTTTTGTGCGAATTGAAGCTGTGTTTAATTCATGCTTGCATCACTGAAAAATTGAGATTGCGAAATACTTGTGTGACAAATGTCTCAATAAATCCACACATATAATAATAAACCTCTTTCAATCAAATCGAAAACACAAGACTCTTGTAGACACAGTAGATGCCAACTTTAACAATGTGTCAAACTGATGGTCACTCTCCTGATTCGGCTGACATACTGGATGTTGTCCGCCACCGTGTGGCTCTTGTGCGCCTGTATTTCCCCCGTTTGACCGCTAGGGGGAGCAACTGTCATGTTTACAGAGAAAAACATCATTCTAAAAGGTAGGTTATATTTTATGCAATTTATTCATACACTGGTCACACGTTTTGCTCTCTATGATTGCACAGCAATGACCAACAAAGAAATATAGTCTTTATTTTCATAATCACTAGTGAATAATTCAAAGTAGGCCTATCACAGTTGTTTTAGGCAAACATCAAGCAGATGATGTGAAGAGATAAGATTCGTAGCTGGCAAAATTACAACATCTATCAGAGACATTCTAATTCACATAATTATCATCATTATGTTGTGTTAATTGACACAACAATATTGTCATGCTAGCATTCGTTACACAGACCCCATGTGGTGTGACAACCCTCATTATGTTCTATAGAGGAAGTGCAGCAGCCTATCCTGTTGTATTGTTTAAGAGCGCTATATGTTTCCTCATGTTGTCTGGTTAAAAATGCTTCCTCTGCCATCAGACAAGACACTCGCTCACCTCCGAGTGGAAGGCCTAAATGCAAGCCCCTGAGCCAGATAAAGAGTTTTAAAGTGAGACAGTGAATCATCATGCGGCTGATCTGTATCTGATGCTGGCTCTTTGTCAGAGGGCAAAGAAAAAAAAACTTGCTCTTCAAGGATAAGTGGAGTAGAACAATGAAAAAAAGGAAGACAGGGTAAATGGTAGAAAATCTAAGCATTGGTATCTTCTCCATTGGACCTTCAAAACAAGGAGAACTTTTAAATCCATGCCGAGCAGCGCATGCATGCAAAGCTCTACAGACTGAGCTTAGACCTCCAGCTTCTCCAGATAAAGGAAAAGGGAAAGGAACCTTTGCATATACATGGGGGCAGTTCAGTGGAACAAGTTAGACCGGCAAATTAAAGTCATTTCCAGCATGGACTCTTTAAAAAGAGAATCAAGGACTGGTTACTGGAGAGGGTGCAGAATAGAGCAAGGGGTCAATTACTGTTTTTATTTTGACTTATTTATGAAAAAGGGTTTTATGTTGTCATTGATGATCACACACTCTGTAAGTGTTTTGTCTTGTCTTGTGTTGAGGACCACGATAGAAATAAGTTCTGGACTTAATTGTGTTTTTTATCCGCAATTGTATTTGATGTCTTTATTTCATGTGTAAAGCATTTTGGATACAATTAAGAAAAAATCTAATCAAACTTCTTTCTTAGACTGATAAGGCATTAACTTTGTCTGTCTGTGTGAGCTTTTGATACTCGACTTTAGAACATTTTGAAGCAGCAATGTTAACCTTCCTCTGGTGTTAGCTTTCTGCTGCCATCTGTAGTGTTAGCGGGTCATTTTGGACCCGTGTATTAAATTAGCCATAAAATACCCTAAAAACAATCTTTTATCATCCAATGTTTTCTTAACTCTTGTTTAGCTGGTTGGGCTCCCTTATCCATGAAAAGATTGGTATTAATATTTTTTGGCCCCTGGGCCTTTGTTTTAACAGCATACCCCGTTTTCAATGTCATAAAAGTGGTCAAATGAACCTTAAGAGTAGAAGGCAACAAAATAATCAGTTGTTCTGTTACCTGAGTGTAACTGAGAGATATTAAAACAAATTTTTTAAATGTTCAACAAAAAAAAGATTTTAATTTTAATATTATCAAATATAGTAACATCTATGGTGTTTCGGGTCATTTTGGACCCGTATATATTTGATTCAAGAAAAGGGCAAAAACAAGTCTTTTTCCCACACAATAGAACTTTAATACAATATTTAACAATATGAAAAACAGAACAGTCATAAATAATAATAAATTACAATAAAACAAAGATTTGCAAATAAATAAACAAAAAACAATCGAGAAAATCACATCAAAAGAAATCAAGTACTTGTTCTATCAATACTCTGTGCAAAGAACATGCCTGTGTGTGTGTGTGTTTAGATGCATGTGTTGCAAAAAGTGACACTTTTAGTGTGTTCTTTGCAGATATATTTGTTGCAGGTGAAGCACACTATGTAGGTTTTTCTGTCCATATTGCTAGGGCAGACCTGACACCTCTTTCTTTTGAGCGAGGTGGTCCCACTGGCATTGTGGATGTGGATGTGGATGGAGTGCTTGAGGCAGGGCTGGCTGATGAGGGGGAAGGTGATGCTGATGCTCTTCTTGTTGCTGTGGATGTGGATGGCGTGTTTGGTGACCGCTGCAGCTGTCTGACCAAGTCTGCAGCAGCTGGGTCTCGGGGCACCCGTTCCCGTTGCTCAATGTGCAGCTTGACAAGGGAATTCCCGAGCTCCTCAAGAAACATTCTCCGCTTGGTATTTTGGGTTGAATTCCACCCTTGGTGAATATGGGTCCACACCACAAATGCATTGTATGCAGACACATTGAGGATGTTGTAAAACACAACCATTGGCCATCTCCTGGTCATTCGCTGGCAAGTGTAGGTGGCAGTCAGCTTGTCCAGATTGTCCACTCCTCCTTTGTTTTTGTTGTAGTCCAGGATGATTATGGGCTTTTTGTCACTTCCTGATGACACAGCAGCATCTTTGTGAAGAGTGGACATCAGTATCACATTTCGTCGTTTTTTTGGACAGTATGAAACAATAGTGGTGGTATCTGTGAAAACAAATTTGGAGGAAAATGGAGCCCTGTCCTTCACCAGCAACATTTCAGCGGGCAGCTCAGGTTTATTTTTTTACGGTGCCCACCATGGTGAGTTTCCTCCTGAGAAGTTCTTGTCCAAGGTCATAGCTGGTAAAAAATTGTCACAAGTGATGTTGTGACCCTGCAGTCCAGTAGTCAAATCGAGGACTACACGTTTTCCTTGGTTTTTTCCGATGCCGCTTGCAGATTTGCCTGTGTAAATCTGTAGGTTCCACGATAGCTTGTTTTAGCATCACAGGCTGCCCAGATTTTTATGCCATATTTGCCTGGCTTGCTGGGCATGTATTGCCGAACGGGCATTTTCCTCGAAAGGAGAAAACGTTCATCCACTGTCACCTCTGGCCCTGGGTTGAACATCAGTGGAAGGAGTTGCACCCATCTCTCCCAAACATCCCTGATGGGAGCAAGCTTGTCAGATTTGGCTCTGGTGTCTCGATTGTCAAATCTGGAGGACTCTT